>CM053035.1:14593608-14756108 GCA_028564925.1 Lithobates sylvaticus
CAAAACCCCCCCCAAAAAAATTCTCCCTTCCTAGCACAAATCCCCCCCCCCCCAACTCCAAATTCTCCATCCCAGCACAAATCACCCCCCCCCCAACTCAAAATTCTCCATCCCAGCACAAATCACCCCCCCCCCAACTCCAAATTCTCCATCCCAGCACAAAATCCCCCCCTCCAGCTCAAATCCTCTTATTTTGCATATGCTCCCAGCACAACCCCCCCCCCCAAAAAAAATAAATAATTCTCCCTTCCTAGCACAAAATCCCAGCACAACCCCCCCCCCCCCCACTCCCAGCTCAAATCCTCTCATTTTGCATATGCTCCCAGCACAACCCCCCCCCCAAAAAAAATTCTCCCTTCCTAGCACAAATCCCCCCCCCCCCCTAACTCCAAATTCTCCATCCCAGCACAAATCCGCCCTCCCCAAGCCTCCATCATAGCACAACTACCCCCCCCCCCCCCCACCCAAACATCCCTACTAAATTCAGTAAAGTGTATCACTGCACAAATACCATGTGGCATAAAATATTGCAACGATCGCCATTTTATTCTCTGCTAAAAAAAATTATATATAATGTTTGGGGGTTCTAAGAAATTTTCTAGCAAAAAAAAAAATACTGATTTTTAGCTTGTAAACAAGTGTCAGAAATGGGCGTGGTCTTCAAAGCGGTTAATCAAAGAATGAAGGTCATTGGAGTGCAGTTGTAGTAAATGAACGAACCAATGAAAGGCCAAACGAATGAAGGCAGAATTCTTACGTCATATTCTGATCCAGTGCACACAATGGAGTCACCTCCGTTTCAGGCGACAGGTTCTCTTTTAGAAGAAAGGACAGAGATCCCACAGAATAAAGTTACAATAAAGTTACAATAAGTTACAATAATCGTGTAAAAGCAACATAGAAGATAATCAATAAAGAAATTGCAACACAGTCAGGGAGAAGGATTTGTATATTTACTAAACATAGCACAAGGAAGTAAACGAGGGAATCTCTCGCAGGGAACGGTTCGCATACATAAGTCACACCCGCAAAATGTAAACAGTGTTCAAATCACACATGTGAGGTATCGCCGCGATCGTAATGCCCCGTACACACGGTCGGAAATTCCGACGGAAAACGTCCGATTGGACCATGTTGTCGGAAAATCCGCCGTGTGTGGGCTCCATCGGACTTTTTCCGTCTGAACTTCTGACGGGAAAAATTTGAGATCCTGCTCTCAAATTTTCGACAACAAAATCCGATCGGACTTTTTCCGATCGTGTGTAGAGAATTGCGACGGACAAAGTGCCACGCATGCTCAGATCAAATTACTAGACCAAAGCTATTGCCTACTAGCCTCTACGTAGTTCCGTCATACGCAACGAACGTCACCACGTTCAGAATGATCGGATTTTCCGACAACTTTGTCCGACCGTGTGTACGCAACACCAGTGTCGGACAAAATCCGTCGGAAAAAATCTGACGGATTTTGTGGTCGGAATTTCCGACCGTGTGTACGGGGGCTTAGAGCGAGAGCAATAATTCTAGCAAAAGACCTCCTCTGTAACTCTAAACTGGTAACCATTAAAAAATGTTAAAGCTATGGAGATTTTGAAGTACCATCATTTTTCGCCACAAGTGCGTGCAGTTTTAAAGCGTGGCATGTTGGGTATCTATTTACTCGGCGTAACATCGTCTTTCATAATATGCAAAAAAAATTGGGCTAACTTTACTGTTTCGTTTTTGTTAAATTCAGTAAAGTTTATTACTGCGCAAATACCATGTGGCATAAAATATTGCAACGGTCGCCATTTTATTCTCCAGAGTCTCTGCTAAAAAAAATTATATTATAATGTTTGGGGGTTCTAAGAAATCTTCTAGCAAAAAAAAAAATACTGATTTTTAACTTGTAAACAAGTGTCAGAAATGGGCCTGGCAGGGGTCAAGTCCTGAGGAAAAAAGTGTGGGAACTCCCACCCAAGATCCACTCGCCCACCAAAAAAAAAAAAAAACATTATACGCTCATATGCACGAACGCTTCAAAAGTGATATTTCTCATCCAATTTTCGTATTGTGTGTATGAAGCTTAACTGTTAGTACATTAACCACTTCAGCACCGGGCGATTTTTACCCCCTTCCTTACCAGAGCACTTTTTGCGATTCGGCACTGCGTCGCTTTAACTAACAATTGCGCGGTCGTGTGACGTTACACCCAAACAAAATTGACGTCCTTTTTTTTCCCACAAATAGAGCTTTCTTTTGGTGGTATTTGATCACCTCTGCGGTTTTTATTTTTTGCGCTATAAACAAAAGAAGAGCGACAATTTTGAAAAAATAACACAATATTTTTTACTTTTTGCTATAATAAATATCCAATTTAAAAAAAAAAAAAAAAAAATTTTCCTCAGTTTAGGCCGATACGTATTCTTCTACATATTTTGGTAAAAAAAATCACAATAAGCGTATATTGATCGGTTTGCGCAAAAGTTATAGGTCTACAAAATAGGGGATAGATTTATTGCATTTTTTATTTTTTTTTTTTTACTAGTAATGGCGGCGATCTGCGATTTTTTTTCGTGACTGCGACATTGCGGCGGACACTTCGGACACATTTTTGGGACTATTCACATTTACACAGCGATCGTTGCTATAAAATTGCATTGATTACTGTGTAAATGTGACTGGCAGGGAAAGGGTTAACACTAGGGGGCGCTGCAGGGGTTAATGTGTTCCCTAAAGTAGTGATTCTAACTGTGGGGGGAGGGGACTCACAAGGGGAGGAGACCGATCATGTGTTCCTCTGTACTGGGATCACATGAACGGTCACCTCGCCACTGACAGGACGTGGAGCTGTGTGTTTACACACACAGCTCCACGGTCCCGCACGGTCCCGTTGTTTTAACGGGCACTCGCGGGTGCCCGGCGGACATCCCCCTAGGCGGCCGGGAATAGGAGGACGTCATATGACGCCCACCCAGGATGGAAGATCCACCTTGTGGGCGTCATATGACTATGGGCGGGTAGTGAAGGGGTTAAAAAAAAAAAATCAATCCTCAATAAACATAAATACGGTAATTCTCGGAATAATCAGCATTCATTCAATTGTGCTTCCATGCAAATGTGAACATCATGTTCTGATCTTTATTGGGAATTTTATTTTGTATATAGAGTGTTTATGTGATGAGTTTACACTTTTCATTGAACAGAGTTTGGATAACACAGGGTTAAACGGAAAGGTGATAAATGAAGTGCACATTATCTGGACAGAATGCTTGGGGAGATAGTGATGTGTTCCTGCTTAGGAGATGTATGTTATCTTGGGGGGGCTGCAAACCCTGCAGGGCTCCAACACACACTCGCTGCTATTCCAACCCTTCACATATTTCCACATAAACTTCCCTCCTGGCATTAAACTTTGCCAGGTATTGTGCTCAGCTTGCCACCCCAAACTGATGTTCCTCCCTCAGCTCACCTCTCTCCCTGCATGTCCTGTGAGCAGAATAGCTGTGCTCCTCCTCTGGGTTCTCTCATCATATGGCACTGAAGATAGAGGAGGGGGGATTCAGCCGGACACACAGAGCAAGTATGCAGGAGACTGGGGGGGGGGGGGTAGGATGAGGAGACAGAAAATCAGGAGGGGGCGGCGGGGAGGAGCGCATCACGAGAGGTCTGAATAAACACAATCTCTTAGCAGCAGGGACCTGATCTACCAGCTAGCTGTGATTGACAGGTAGATCGAAGCGGAAGCTGTCATGGGGCCCCCTACTGGCAATGCCTGAATGGTCAGTCCACCCCTGGTGTGAGTCACTTACTATTGTGAGCTGTGTCGGCGGGTGCTGGTGTAGCACCTGCCACACAGTTTGCATACTTCAAAGTCTTGCAGGACACGGCTGCTAATGGGAACTGAGTTCCTGTTGTGGAAAAAGTACAGGAACTCCGTTCCCATTCATTCCCGCAGGACTTGAGCCCTGGGGCCTGGTCTTCAAAGTGGTTAATCAAAGAATGAAGGAATGAAGGTCATTGGATGCAGTTGTAGTAAATGAATGAACCAATGAAAGGCCAAATGAATGAAGGCAGAATTCTTATGTCAGATTCTGATCCAGTGCACACAATGGAGTCACCTCCGTTTCAGGCGACAGGTTCTCTTTTAGAAGAAAGGACAGAGATCCCACAGACTAAAGTTACAATAAAGTTACAATAAAGTTACAATAATCGTGTAAAAGCAACATAAACTAATCAATAAAGAAATTGCAACACAGTCAGGGAGAAGGATTTGTATATTTACTAAACATAGCACAAGGAAGTAAACGAGGGACTCTCTCGCAGGGAATGCTTCAGGCTGGGACCCAAAACATTGAGAATTCCAATGCTACAATATGTAATTACATTGTATAATCAATTCCAGAAGAGTCCATCACACCCTGGGAAAACAACTTCTTCTTCGTTCTGTGATAGTTATGGAAATCATTTCAATTTTCTAGTGAAACTATTTTCTTTCAAATATAAACATTGGCGGCAGCTGATGCCATTGGCGGCTCCCACCTATTGACATTTAATAGGGAGGTGCATAGGTAGAGGGCGGTCATCAAGATCTTTAACTAGTTGTAACCAACTTGTATCATTTTCCATCCTTGTATGTAGGTCATATTTTGGTCGATTTTCCTTCAATATGGGTTAGGTCATACTGGGATTATGCCAAACGCGGTATAAAAGCAAGCGGCATCCTTCTAAAGCCCCATACACACGGTCGGATTTTCCGATGGATTCTGTCCTATCGGAGAATGTTGTCGGAAATTCCGACCGTGTGTAGGCACCATCGGACATTTTCCATCGGATTGTCCGACGGACAAAGTTCTATCTCCTGCTCTAAAAATTTTCCGACAACAAAGTCCGATCACACCAATTCCGATTGTGTGTAGCGAATTCCGACGGACAAAGTGCCACGCATGCTCAGATCACATTACAAGACCAAAGCTATTGGCTACTAGCCTCTACGTAGTCCCGTCGTACGCAACAAACGTCACCACGTTCAGAATGATCGGATTTTCCGACAACTTTGTCCGACCTTGTGTATGCAACACCAGTGTCGGACTAAATCCGTCTGACCAAATGGATGGATGGATTTGGTGGTCGGATTTTCCGACCATGTGTATGGGGCTTTAGAGCTCTTCAGTGTAAGAGAAGCTTCACCTTTGTGATGTTATTGAACTCAACTCGATCCTGCTGTTTTTGATGCCACTTTTGGGGGCGAGGAGTTAGATCTTACGGGAATTCTGGCAGCATCGTAAAGACATCGCAAAGCTATTTTACGAAGCCGATCCAACGCTATTTATTACCGTCAACGCAAGGTAGCTCCGTATTTGGAATCGCCGCACTGGTCCTTCCCGGTAAGTGTGAGGATCAATTAGGAAATATTATTATCACCGCTGATAACACATTGGGGGTTGATTTACTAAAACTGGAGGGTGCAAAATCTGGTGCAGCTCTGCATGGTAGCCAATCAGCTTCCAGTTTTTATTGTCAACAGGGTCGTTTTTTAAGGCAGGGCAAAAGGGGCAACTGCCCTGGGCCCTGTCATTGCCCTGTCATTGTTGTGGGGCCCAAAGCAGCTGCCCCATACTTGCCAACTATCCTGGTTTAAATTCCCTCGTCCCTTGAGGTTTTAGTCCCGTGCTGTGTCCCAATATCTCAGTGTGAAGTGCTGCTACTAATGCTGCCCAGCTCTGCCCTATTGTTGTGTAAAGATGACTCACCTGCAGACCCTGTGTTTACATGGAAATTACCGGCATTCATATGTAAATAGTGGCAGCATTCATATGTAAATAGGGGCAGCCGGCGGCATTCATATGTATATCATGCCCCCCTAAGGTCAAATCATAGTAATCCCTAGCAACCAATCAACAAGCAGAAATCATGTGCTGTAACCTCTAGCAACTAATCAGTGAGCCGTAATGTGTGCTGTAACCTCTAGCAACCAGTCAGTGAGCGGTAATGATACACTGTAACCTCTAGCAACCAGTCAGTGAGCGGTAATGATACACTATAACCTCTAGCAACCAGTCAGTGAGCGGTAATGATACACTGTAACCTCTAGCAACCAGTCAGTGAGCGGTAATGATACACTGTAACCTCTAGCAACCAGTCAGTGAGTGGTAATGATACACTGTAACCTCTGGCAACCAGTCAGTGAGTGGTAATGATACACTGTAACCTCTGGCAACCAATCACAATAGCTGCCTGATCTGATTCAGTAAACTGATTTTGAGTCTATCTGCTATTTATTGTATGTCTCAGAGCAGGTGAAGAGCAAAACTGCATGGGGGGGGGGGGGGCCCCAAGAAAAGTTTTGCCCAGGGTCTAATCAATATTAAAGATGGCCCTGATTGTCAACGCTTAACCACTTGACCTCCGGAAGATTACCCCCCCCCCCCCCCCCCTTCGTGACCAGGCCATTTTTTTTTTTGCAATAGGCCACTGCATTATTTTAACTGAAAATTGCGCGCCCGTGTGGCGCTGTACCCAAACTACATTTACCCACAAGTAGATCTTTCTTTTAGTGGTATTTAGTCACCTCTGCGTTTTTATTTTTTTTGCGATATAAACAAAAAAAAAGAGCGACAATTTTGAAAACTAGCTACTAATAAAAATGAAAAAATAAAAAAATGTCTTCATCTATTTAGGCAGGGAGAAAGAAAGGTGAAGCTATGCCAGTCAGTGCCACATCCAGTATTGAAAGCAAAGAGAGAATAGCCCCTAGGGTTGACTTTAACCGGTTCCCGACCACCGCGGAAGGCAGGCATACCATTGCTAGGCGGAAGCGACCTCAAAATGTCACTTCTGCCCATAGCCCCCATACACACGGTCGGAAATTCCGATCACAAAATCTGTCTGATTTTTTCCGACGGATTTTGTCCGACACTGGTGTGGCGTACACACGGTCGGAAAAAGTTGTTGGAAATTCCGATCATTCTGAACGTGGTGACGTTCGTTGCGTACGACGGAACTACGTAGAGGTTAGTAGCCAATAGCTTTGGTCTCGTAATTTGATCTGAGCATGCGTAGCACTTTGTCCGTCGGAAATTCTCTACACCCGATCGGAAAAAGTCAGATCGGATTTTGTTGTCGGAGAATTTGAGAGCAAGTCCGATGGAGCCCACACACGGGCGGATTTTCGGACAACATGGTCCGATCGGACATTTTCCGTCGGAATTTCCGACCGTGTGTACGGGGCATTAAAGAGCCATTTTTTATTTCAAACAACATTTTTTTTCATTTTTTTTTCTAGTGTAAAAAAAAAAAATATGAGTCTTTTTGACCCCAGATCTTACATTATAGAGGTCCTGTCATGCTTTTTTTCTAAGGGAGTTTTACATTCCTTGTAATAGGAATGAAAGTGACACCATTTTTTTTTCACTGCTGCGTTTTTTTATTTTTTACTAAACACACAAAAAAAGACCGAAAATATTGAAAAAAACAAAACAAACATTTTTCATAGTTTGTTATAACATTTTGAAGACAGGTCATTTTTCTCCTTCACTGATAAGGCTGCACTGATAGGCTCTGAGGCGGCACTGATGAGCCCTGATAGACGGCACTGATGGGCACTGATTGGCGACACTGATAGGTGACACTGAGGGGCACTGATAGGCAACACTAATAGGTAGCGATTATGGGCACTGGTAGGTGGCACTGATAGGTAGCACTGATGGGCACTGATAGGTGGCACTGATCAAAGAACAGAGATTAAGGTCTGGTGTGACCCCTCTGACACCTCCATCCCTAATAATGCACAAAAAACAAGAAAAATAGCCCTGGGGCTTTAGATGAGGTGAAAGAGGTTTAGCCAAAGTCCACAGCAAACACTGAAACTAAATAAATGTATTTGTTTCAAAATGTTATGTAACAAAGCGGCAACAACAATGATTGTGAGTTACCCGGCATAGTAGCCAATGTACACAACACAGATGAAAGTAAATATACAAAGATTTATTACAAATGTTGTACATTCATGAGCAACAATAAAGCACCAATGAAGCTTAAAAGTTGCTAGGTCAGTGAATACACATACACAATAGGAAAATAAAATGTACATACATGTAGACAGGGAAGTATGTAAACATAATACAGACATCAATAATACCCAGCATGTACTGGCATAAAACAAGCATCAATAAAGCCCTATGCATTTCGCGAGACCCTGCTCGCTTCTTCAGCATGAATGTTGTATCTGCAATGTAAATAATAAGATCAATCAATGTATGTTGTTGGGCACTGATAGGCAGCATTGATAGGTAGCACTGATTTTCAGCACTGGTGGGCACTGATTTTCAGCACTGGTGGGCACTGATTGGCAGCACTGGTGGGCACTGTTGGGACTGCACTGATAATTTGGACTTTAATAATCGGTGCCCTGATTATCAGTGCCAAAGTCCCTTTAGCAGCTCTCTTTTTCTCTCCTAACGCTGTCAGCTGTCATTGGACACCTCTGATCATATGGTAAAGGGCCGCTTTGATTGGCCCTTTACCCCAATCTGTGATCAGCTGAGTCCGAAGGACTGATCTTTGACTCAGAACATGACCTCTGACTCTAACCTTGACCCTAACTCTAAACATGACAATGACCTAGATCAAACCCTGATCTACAGTACTTATGTTAGGCGGCTCTTATAGCAGAGGGAGCCATTGGCTCCTTCTGCTGTCAATTAAATCCCGAGAGGGTGGGAGCAGGGTGTGGGGCCGAGGTGCACTGCAGGCAGGGGCGGACTGGCAACTCATGGGGCCCCCGGGGCAATAGGAGATTATGGGGCCCCCAGGCAATCAGAGATTATGGAGCCACACAGTATACACACACACACACAGTATACAATCACACAGTATACACATACATGTACACACAGTATACACACGCACAGTATACAATCACACAGTATACACATACATGTACACACAGTACACACATGCACAGTATACAATCACACAGTATACACAGACATGTTTCTATTGGCTGAGAAGGTACTGGAGAGGTGGGGCAGCTATAATCTCTGGATTTTTAGACCAAAAGGATGTCGATAAGGGACATTTCAGAGACAGATGTAAAAAAAACACAGATTTTTACATACTGTCCCTGGTTTTACTGAGGCTGGCAACTCTGATGGGGCCCCCTAGTGGCCCGGGGCCCTCAGGAAGTGCCTGAGTGGCCGAATGGTCAGTCCACCCCTGACTGCAGGTGTCTATGGATGCACACAGCCCAGCTCGGGAGTGCAAGGGCTTGATATGAGGATACTCACATGAGGATAAGCACTTGGTGAAGAGGAGACGGGGATCCCAGAAGAGGTAATGGGCCAATCTTTTCAAAATCATTGCACAGAGCAGGTAGTATAACATGTTTTTTATTTTAGGAAAAAAAGTCAAAATCAAAATCAAAGTTATTTATTTAAAATTATATTGAGTGGCCCAAAAAAAATAGTCCAGTTTTCAATGGAAACTTTAGCCAAAACCTTTTGCCTCAGATAAAGCAGGGAAGGGTTATGCGGCGTACACACGGTCGGAATTTCAGATGGAAACAGTCCGATGGGAGCTTTTCATCGGATTTTCCGACCGTGTGTGTGCCCATCGGCCTTTTTCTGTCGGAATTTCCGACGGACTTTGGATTGAGAACCTGTTCTTAATTTTGCCGACGGAAAACCTTTCTATTGGATTTTCCGATCGTGTGTATGCAGTTCCGACACGCAAAATTCCGACGCATGCTCGGAAACAATTCGACACATGCTCGGAAGCATTAAACTTCCCTTTTATAGTGCAGTCGAACGTGTTGAATGCCGCGGTGTTATTGACCGTCGGAATTTGGTGCGACCGTGTGTAGGCAAGACAGTTTGAGCGAAATTCCGATGGGAAAACCATCAGAGCTTTTTCCGACGAGAATTCCGACCGTGTGTATGCGGCATTAGAGACCATGTTTGTTTTTTCTGGTCCCCATTGGAAATATTTCCCCTAACTTGCTGCCCTCGTAACAAGAATGGTAGCCAAGGTGACAAGAAGTGATGGGAAATTTCCAATCAGTCTCTGTTTTGTTTGATTTCCAAGATTGAAGATTTTAAATCAGCAAATTTCCCTCAGATAATCTTTCTTTTTTCTCCCTTTCAGCTGGAGAAATGTGTGTCAATAGTTACTGCATAGCATCATTCAATGTACTAATCCCATTCAACAGCAATTACGTCTTGTGTTCAAAAAGACAAAATACCTTTGTGGGGCAGAAGAAGGCCACCCACCCATTGAAAAAAAGAGATGATCTACAGAAATGAAATGGTAGACCAAGAGGGAAATTCTTCACCCTTTCCATCTGCTCCACCTGCCAACCGTTACAGCAATTCTGTTCCACCACCCCTACCGCCTAATCCACCTCCAATTTATGAAATGCCCATTTATGTCACAGACTCATCTGAATACCCCTATGACACCCCGCTTAAACCTGAAGTTGTGACGACTCAACCGACCACAATGGCCCTTGCACAACCGGCCTGTAGGGATTATCTTGTCTGGTCCATAGTGAACCTGGTCTTCTGTAACATTATTTTTGGCATTGTGGCTACTGTATTCTCCTGTAAGGTAGGTATAAGCACTACTACTTTATAAGAAAATAAATTTTTATGTGATTTAAATATAATATAATTTTTTAAATATAATTTTTTCTCGTAAAAAAAATATAAATGCCATCTGCCTAACGTAGCTAAATGTATCAAGACACAGTAGCAATTTAAAAAGCACAATTCCTATCTATCACTTTTAGTCAACTTTTTTTTTTAACGGGCTTCCAATTTTTGATGTACTGCACAATGGATGTCAGACTCCTACTACCTCAGAGAACTGCTTGACTAGTCTGGATCTATAGTGATTATTGAAATCAGGAGTGCTACATAATGAGAGAGCTCAAATATTCATCAGCTAATTCTTACCAAGCAAGTAGATGCTTTGGAAACCATAATGAATCACAAACTAGAGGTCCCTGGATTGCATCCCGGACGAGCCCCCAAATAGATGTTTCAGCTTATAAATTTCTGCTAAAAAATGTTAAATTATGAAGAATTTTATTCTTTTGTTATTTGAGCCTATAGCACACTATAAAATTCAGAAAAGAAATGGATTCCCACATCTAAAACCAGTCAATCATTAAATACTGTATCTTTTAGTCTTGTGTTTGCCCTTTATTCTGGTTGGTTACTGTGTTCTGCATTATATTTCTGCTCGCAACAGGGTTGATTAACAAAGAAAATGAGAAATAGCAGGGATAGATCACTACAGTGAATTTTGCTTGAATCTTGAATTGAGTACAATATAGCCTTATATATGCTGGTGCACGCAGTCCGATTACTTTTTTTTTTATTGATTGGTTGTAAAGGGGGGGGGGGGGGGGGACCAGCCTGGAGCGGTGTTCACAAGTGTGCTTAGGAATGAAGCCCAATCTTTTGTAAAAATAAGTCTGCATGTCTTGGAAACAAATCATAATACTTATAGAAAATAATAAGAGATATGTTATATAATTTCTCCCTCTAGATGCGGGATTCTGTCAAAAGTGGGGACTCTGTCTTAGCAGCGAGTAATTCCAGAAAAGCGCTCATCTTCAACTTGACGGCACTGGTCTTGGGCATAATACTGCATATTGCTTGGATAGCGGTGGTCATTCATCAGTCAGTGGCAGTGCCACACTTCGTTGACAACAGTTATGTGGATAACAGTGTAAATGTAGAGTTTCACGGTCTACGTATACATTAAAAAAAAAAAAAAAATTAAGACCCATTTAATGTTGTATAAATATATGTATATATTTTTTTAACAAATAAAAATTGAAACTGCCACTTCCTAACCCCTTTATCACTGCTTATGAGAGTATTGTTTTTTAACCTACTTTACAATATATCAGCACTGTTGCTCTATATCAGTGACGGCGAACCTTGGCACCCCAGATGTTTTGGAACTACATTTCCCATGATGCTCATCCAATCTGCACTGTACTTGAGCATCATGGGAAATGTAGTTCCCAACATCTGGGGTGCCAAGGTTCGCCATCACTGCTCTATATGTTCATACTTTATTATGCCCCGTACACACGGTCGGAAATTCAGACGGAAAATGCCCGATCGGACCATGTTGTCAGAAAATCCGACCTTGTGTGGGCTCCATCTGACTTTTTCCGTCGGAAATTCCGCCGGAAAAAATTTGAGATCCTGCTCTCAAATTTTCCCGACAACAAAATCCGATCTGACTTTTTCCGATCGTGTGTAGAGAATTCCGACGGACAAAGTGCCACGCATGCTCAGATCAAATTAGGAGACCAAACCTATTGGCTAATAGCCTCTACGTAGTTCCGTCGTACGCAACAAACGTCACCACGTTCAGAATGACCGGATTTTCCGACAACTTTGTCCGACCGTGTGTATGGCGGCTAAGAGCTATGGGCAGAAGTGACATTTTGAGGTCGCTACCGCCCAGCAATAGTATGCCTGCCTTCCGCGGCGGTCGGGAACTAGGGGCTATTCTCTCTTTGCTTTGAATACTGGATGTGGCACTGACTGGCATAGCTTCGCCGTTCTTTCTCCCTTCTGCCTAAATTGATGAAGACATTTTTTTATTTTTTCATTTTTGTGTGTACGGGGCATTATAACGTACCCTTTTTAGTTTGCCCTTTTTTATTTTTACTTCTTTTGAGAACATGTTCACTTTACATCTAGGTTACTATTTAGCCATTCAGGGTCTTTTTCCTGGTTGTTTTTGTTTCATTCCCCCTGAGAGACTTTTGCTTCCCTCTTTCATTCTTCTGTTTTCATGTGTGTGCAAATTGTATCAATGGTAACTATTTGACATTCATTGTGTCTATTTGTTTTTTGTCCTATATGTGAAATACTAATAAATATATATAATATTTATATAATACATTTTGTGGAAAAAATGGCTATAAAAGAAACTGTTGCTTTTCATATCTTTTTATTTATTTTTTATTTATACTGTAAATCCTCTTAACAACGAACAAAATGCAACTTACTTACACAGCTGGCATGTAAAAAAACTAGGGCTGTGGAAATTAAAGATTAATTCCTTGATTAATCGTTCATTTTTTGATCGATCAAAATTCTTTTGGTACTCACCTCTCCGCCGGCTTCCGGGTCTTCAGGTAGTTCCGTCGGAGATCCGGTGATGTCACGGACGTCGACATCACCGGACTCCTCCCCCCTTCCCCAAGTGCCTCCGTCTGCTAATGAAGGGAAGGGGGAGGAGTCGGGTGATGTTGAAGTTCTGATTGAACGTAACGCGTACGGGGCGGAGCTACGCATGACGTCACCCGCTGCTGCCCTACTTAACTAACACGATTGTTGGCTTTACATGCTGTGTTTTTATCATCTTTATGTGAGTAGTTTGTGTTTGAACACAAAATGTAAATCTTATACTTAAGCGGTGAGCACTTAGATCTTTTCTTTCTACCCATGACCCGGCGTCCTTGCTGAGATCTAAGGAGATGTGAGAGAAGTTTATGGTCCGTATTAACCCTTTTGATACCCACTTGCATGACCACCTGTTTGCACAGGGGTCCATGCCATAAGGTGAGAGTGATTAGTTAGACCGGAGGTGGAGGGATTGTCACGCTACTGTGGGAAAAAAATGACTTACGTCAGTGCTACACTTTGAATTTAAAATGTATTTGTGTGAACTGTGAAGTTAAGTCATGGATTGTGGAAACGAACTAGTGTCGGGTGATTGTATATAGTGTATACCACATTTACCACTGACTAATGCAGAGTTGCAATGCAAGGAGATCAGCTAAAAGTAGCAAAGTAGCTCTGTATGTGCGTTATAATTAATTGAAATTAGTTGATTAATCAATTTAAAAAAATCAGTGCTGCCTATCAGTGCCCTTTATCAGTGAACGTCAGTGCCACCTTATCAGTACCACCTCATTGGTGCCACCTCATCAGTGCCCATCAGTGCCGCCTTATCAGTGCCTGTCAGTGCAGCCATATCAGTGCCCGTCATTGAAGAAGAAAACGTACTTATTTACAAATAATTTTAACAGAAACAAAGAAAAACTTGTTTTTTTTTTAAAATTTTCGTATTTTTTTCATTGGTTGTGCAAAAAATAAAAACCGCAGATGTGATCAAATACCACCAAAAGAAAAATATTTGTGGGATCAAAATGATAAAAATTCTGTTTGGGTACAGTGTAGCATGGCCGCGCAATTGTCATTCAAAGTCCGACAGCGCTGAAAGCTGAGAATTGGTCTGGGCCGGAAGGTGTCTAAGTGCCCCCCGGTAGTGGAAGTGGTTAAATATGATGGCAATGATTAATTCCATGGGCATCCCATATCCCTATCCAAGTTGTACCTCCCCAATAAAACAACGAAAGCAAAGCTCGCAAAAGACTGTTCATTGTCTCTGGAAAGGATGAAGTCTGTCAGTGGGGTGATTTGACGTATTGTTTGTCGGTGGTGCTAACACCATGGCTACACTACATTAATATAAAAGCTGCTGCATATTATTTGTTTTCCGCGGAGCAGAATTAGATTTATTTATTATGCTGTTTGCTTAGTAAGTTGTTACTATGAAACACAGCTTGCGTGCGAACGTGTATCAGAAAGATTTATGTGTTGGGCTTTTTGTGTATTTTATAAAAGGAAGAAAAGTGAAAAACGACACTTCAAAGGGGTAGGGAGCATTGACACGTCAATCTGCGTAAAACGCTCAACACTTCAAAAGAATCGCATTGTTCGCTGAAAAGACCAGAACAACTCAGAGAGCCCATAAATCTGGAGCGAAGGAAGTTCAGTCCAGAGAAGGGTAGAAGACTTTGGCTGAAGGTGGTAAGACAGATCGCAGGGTAGGAGAACAAAGTCCAGGCAAAAGACGAAATCCAAAAGAGAAGAAGAAGAAGAAAAAAAACGCAACCAAGCATGGAAGTCAAAGTAGAGACAGTCCCACCAGCTTATTCACCGCCAGCGGGCTTTGCCCCACCATATCCTGGTCCTCCAGGTTCTCCAATCTACCCTCCAAGTCCTCCTGGCCAACCAAGCTACTATCCGAATACGGGTCAAGGATACCCTCCCAATCCGGCGTTTATCAATCCACCGCAAAGCATTTCTTATGGTGCCCCACCTGCAGCTGCCCCACCGATAATTATTATGAACAACAACAACAATAACAATAACAATAACAACAATAACAATGGCAACGAAACCATCGTGGTGGCATTACCTCAGGGAGCCTACAGGACCTATCTGTCTTGGTCCATCATTAATTTTTTTTTCTTTTTCCCTATCTTCGGATTGGTGGCTATCATATACTCTGCCAAGGTAAAACCTAGAGTGTAAATCAGGGATCTTCAAACTAGGCACGTGCGATTAGTTTCGTACGAAGCGAAAAATTGGTACGAATTTCCGGAAATACGTACGTTAGTACGAATCCGAAATACGAATTTTTATTCATACGAATTCCAAAATTTCGTTCACGAATTTCGGATCCAAATTCATAACGAAAATTCGTAAATTGTTACGAAAAGTTAACGACCCTAAAAGTTAAAAAGCCCAGGAAGTCAGCACAGGGATGGTGGGAACCCCTATGGGAATTTCTATGCTTACAAATTTTATACGAAATACGAAATTTCGTTAACGAATTTCGGAAATTTCGGATCCAAAGTAACAGAATTGTGACTGGTGTTTTGTTCACCAATCAGAGGAAGTCAGTACAGCACAGGGATGGTGGGAACCCCTCATAATGGGCACAGCAGGTGTACAGACCCGGGAACTCAGAACAGGGATGGTGGGAACCTCTCATAATGGGCACAGCAGGTGTACAGACCCTGGGAATGGGCACAGCAGGTGTACAGACCTGGGAACTCAGAACAGGGATGGTGGGAACCCCTCATAATGGGCACAGCAGGTGTACAGACCTGGGAACAGCACAGGGATGGTGGGAACCCCTCAAAATGGGCAAAGCAGGTGTACAGACCTGGGAACTCAGCACAGGGATGGTGGGAACCCCTCATAATGGGCACAGCAGGTGTACAGACCTGGGAACTCAGACAGGGATGGTGGGAACCCCTCATAATGGACACAACAGGTGTACAGACCTGGGAACTCAGCAGTGGGATGGTGGGAACCCCTCATAATGGGCAGACCTGGGAACTCAGCAGTGGGATGGTGGGAACCCCTCATAATGGGCACATCAGGTGTACAGACATGGGAACTCAGCACAGGGATGGTGGGGACCCCTCATAATGGGCACAGCTGGTGGGGACAGGGATGGTGGGGACCCTCATAATGGGCACAGCGGGTGTACAGACCTGGGAACTCAGCACAGGGATGGTGGGAACCCCTCATAATGGGCACAGCAGGTGTACAGACCTGGGAACTCAGCACAGGGGATGGTGGGAACCCCTCATAATGGACACAACAGGTGTACAGACCTGGGAACTCAGCAGTGGGATGGTGGGAACCCCTCATAATGGGCACATCAGGTGTACAGACATGGGAACTCAGCACAGGGATGGTGGGGACCCCTCATAATGGGCACAGCGGGTGTACAGACCTGGGAACTCAGCACAGGGATGGTGGGGACCCCTCATAATGGGCACAGCGGGTGTACAGACCTGGGAACTCAGCACAGGGATGGTGGGGACCCCTCATAATGGGCACAGCGGGTGTACAGACCTGGGAACTCAGCACAGGGATGGTGGGGACCCCTCATAATGATAAATTCATCATAACGAACATTCGTAATTGTTACGAAAAGTTAACAAACCTAAAAGTTAAAAACCCAGGAACGAACTTTTGTTATTTTAACTAAAAGTTTACGAATCTAACGGAAATTCGTGTCTCGTACGAATCCGAAATGAATTTCGTACGCGAATTACGAAATACGATTTTATTTTCGTACGAAACGAAAACGGAACGAAACTAATTTTTTGACGGCGCCCATGTCTACTTCAAACTACGGCCCTCCAGCTGTTGCAGAACTGCACATCCCACGAGGCATTGTGAAACTCTGACATTCACAGACATGACCAGGCATGATGGGAATTGTAGTTCCCGAACAACTGGAGGGCCGTTTGAAGACCCCCCCTGGTGTAAATGATAAGAATCGTTACACAGAAGACACAAACATTTTACATTTCCTCATTTCCTTCTCAGTTTTTCAGATCTTGCAGAACATTTTTGGCCAACCTGATCTCCATTAGAGGAACGTTCAGTGATAGAGAACAGATAGATGACACTGAGCCATTTGCCATAGACATGTGCAGAACAAAAACATTTGTTTTGTTTTGTTTCAATTAGTTACTTATTAATTTATTTAGTTACAAATTGTCATTTGTTTTTGGAATTCATTTAGTTTATTCAAATCAATTAAAAGTTTTCCAAATTCGGTCGAATTGAACTCAG
This sequence comes from Lithobates sylvaticus, assembly GCA_028564925.1. NCBI lineage: Eukaryota > Metazoa > Chordata > Amphibia > Anura > Ranidae > Lithobates > Lithobates sylvaticus. The sequence goes on from CM053035.1 coordinate 14,611,008, forward strand.
TTGGACCGAATTCAGAAAATTCTAAGGATTCAAATTCAAATTCCATTAGGGAATTTGATTTATTCTGTTCAAAATTAGAATTTAGATTCTATCCTTTTGTATCTTATTATTTTATTTTCTATTCTATTTTTTTTAAATTCTGTTCTATTTAATTCTTTTCTATTCTATTCAAATTTTATTCTATTTGAAATTAGAATTTCGGAGGAAGGTTATATTCTTTCTATTTTATTCTATTTTATTGTTTTTTCTATTTTTTTTCTTTTACTATTCAGTTTTTTTCTATTCTATTCAAATTCAATTTTGAAATTAGAATTTCAGAACATGCCTATATTCTTTCTATTTATTCTATTCTATTTGTTTTTTTTTTCCATTCTAATCTATTCCTTTATTTTCTATTTTATTTTACTCTGTTATTTTATTACCTATTCTATTTTGTTCTGTTTCACTCTATTATTTTCTATTCTTTTATTTTCTACTTTATTCTTTTCTATTCTATTATTTTATTTTCTATTATATTTTTTTCTTTTCTATTATATTCTATTCTTTTCTCTTCTATTTGAATTCTTTTTTTTTTTATTCTTTATTTTATCGAAATTTTACATATACAATATCACAGTGAGTCAAACTTCATTTCATGACATATCATCACATCATATTGCACATATTTTCTCCCCCCCCCCCCGCCTTGCTTGACATATATAGAGGTTTATTATTATTTTCCCAATAATGACCGTGAACCTCCTACACCCAATGTGAAAGGTATTTTTATCCCGTCAGCTCCAAGAAGTACCTCCAAGAGTTTTTAAAATTATTCCATTCTGTCCACTTATTTTCCCTCTCGTGATGTCCCTCCGCCCCCCCCCCCTCATTCGCCCCTGGACCTTCCACTCTCTGTACCGCATTAACGCCAAAAATCCAATCTCGAAGAGTCGGACCCTCCACTTCTCGCCATCTCCTCGGGACTAGATCCTTGGCTACATTGAGAAAGATCGGGGTCAACGAAGCCCTATACTGTCTCAAAGGGGTCGCAGTCCCATGGAACAAACACGTCCATGGATCTTCTAGGACAATGATGGCAAACCTTTTTGAGCCCGAGTGCCCAAACTGAAATAAATACATTGGTTTTGTGTTGCAAAGTGCCAACACGGCAATTCGCGAGAGAGGGGGGCTGAGCGAGAGAGAGGGAGGTTGTGAGAGAGAGAGGGGGGTTGTGTGAGAGAGAGAGGGGGGTTGTGTGAGAGAGAGAGGGGGGTTGTGAGAGAGAGAGGGGGGTGAGAGAGAGAGAGACAGCGAGAGTGAGGGGTGTGAGAGAGATGCTGAGAGGGAGGGGGGCTGAGAGAGAGGGGGCAGAGAGAGAGGGGTGTGAGAGATATGCTGAGAGAGAGAGAGAACAGAGAGAGAGAGGGGCTGAGAGAGATGCTGAGACAGAGAGAGAGACAGAGAGAGAGGAGAGAGAGAGAGGGGAGATAGGAGAGGGGGGGAGGGAGAGGGAGCTGGAGAGAGAGGGAGAGGGAGAGGGGCTGAGAGAGAGAGGAGATGGGACAGAGAGAGAGGGAGAGGGGACAGAGAGAGAGGGAGAGGGGACAGAGAGAGAGGGGTGTGAGAGAGATGCTGAGAGAGAGGGGCAACAGAGAGAGGGAGAGGGGCTGAGAGAGAAGGTGTGAGAGAAATTCTGAGAGAGATGAGCTGAGAGAGAGAGGAGGAACAGAGAGAGGGAGGGGGGGACAGAGAGAGAGGGAACAGAGAAAGAGAAGGGGGACAGAGAGAGAAGAGGGACAGAGAGAGAGGGGTGTGAGAGAGATGCTGAGAGAGTGGTGAGCTGAGAGAGAGGGGGGACACAAAGAGGGGGTTGCGGAAAAAGAGTGAGGGGGCTGAGAGGAGAGAGAGACCTCTAGCTCTGTCCTGGACCCTCTCGTGTGCCCACAAAGATGGCTCTGCGTGCCAGCTGTGGCACGCGTGCCATAGGTTCGCCATCACTGTTCTAGGACTACTTCCCCTGTTATTACGAGGATTAGCTCTAATACTCCTTTCCAAAATTTTTTGATTACTGGGCACTCCCACCAAATATGGGCCAACGTACCCCTAATATTACATCCTCTCCAGCACTCCGGAGGCACTTCCGCCTGAAATCTACTAAGTCTATCCGGGGTTAAATAACCCCTGGAGAGGCATTTATAACATGTTTCCACTGTTTTTATAGAAAAAGATGAGCTATGTATTATTTTGAAAAAATTTTCAACCCTCATTTTACTACAGTGTACTCCTGTTTCTTCTTCCCATTTCTTGACAAATGGAGGAACGTCCAAATCCTCATTTATTAATATTTTATAGGTTCGGGAAATATTATTCTTAGTACTGTCGCGGATGCAAAGTCGCTCCAGCTGGGTATAGTCATCGCCACGACGAATCGGACGGGGAAGACTCTCTAGAAAATGTTTCAGTTGGGCGTATTTCCAAGTGTCAATCACCATTAAGTCCGTGTTCATGGATAACTCTTGATATGTGCACATTTTCCCGTTTTTCATTATATCCTTCACCTGTGCCCCTTTTACTTTAATCCAGTTCCCTCCTACCTCACATCTACCGCTTCTATTTGAATTCAAACGTATTCTATTCAAAATTTGAATTTTGAAAGATTTATATTGTTCTATTCTTTCTATTCTATACTATTTTATTGTTTTTTTTCTATTCTATTATTTTATTTTCTATTCTATTATTTTCGATTCTTTTTTCTCTTGTCTATTCTATTTGATTTATTCTATTCGGAATTCAAATTTTATTCCATTTAAATTGGAATTTCGGAGGAAGGTTATATTCTTTCTATTTTATTCTATTTTATTGTTTTTTATATTCTATTGTTTTTTTTTTTTTTACTATTCATTTTTTTTTTCTATTCTATTTAAATTCAATTTTGAAATTAGAATTTCAGAAAATGCTTATATTCTTTCTGTTTATTCTATTCTATTTTTTTTTTTTTTTAATTCTAATCTATTCCTTTATTTTCTATTCTATTTTACTCTGTTCTTTTATTACCTATTCTATTTTGTTCTGTTTCACTCTATTATTTTCTATTCTTTTATTTTCTACTCTATTCTTTTCTATTCTATTATTTTATTTTCTATTATATTTTTTTTGTATTATATTCTATTCTTTCCTCTTCTATTTAAATTCAAACGTATTCTATTCAAAATTTGAATGTTGAAAGATTTATATTGTTCTATTCTTTCTATTCTATACTATTTTATTGTTTTTTTTCTATTCAATTTTTTCTATTCTATTATTTTATTTTCTATTCTATTATTTTCTATTCTTTTTTCTCTTGTCTATTCTATTTGATTTATTCTATTCAGAATTCAAATTTTATTCTATTTAAATTGGAATTTCGGAGGAAGGTTATATTCTTTCTGTTTTATTCTATTTTATTGTTTTTTTATTCTATTGTTTTTTTTCTTTTACTATTCAGTTTTTTTCTATTCTATTCAAATTCAATTTTGAAATTAGAATTTCACAAAATGCTTATATTCTTTCTATTTTTTCTATTCTATTTGTTTTTTTTTAATTCTAATCTATTCCTTTATTTTCTATTCTATTTTACTCTGTTCTTTGATTACCTATTCTATTTTGTTCTGTTTCACTCTATTATTTTCTATTCTTTTATTTTCTACTCTATTCTTTTCTATTCTATTATTTTATTTTCTATTATATTTTTTTTCTTTTCTATTATATTCTATTCTTTTCTCTTCTATTTGAATTCAAACGTATTCTATTCAAAATTTGAATTTTGAAAGATTTATATTGTTCTATTCTTTCTAAATTATACTATTTTATTGTTTTTTTCTATTCTATTTTTTCTATTCTATTATTTTATTTTCTATTATATTTTTTTTGTATTATATTCTATTCTTTCCTCTTCTATTTAAATTCAAACGTATTCTATTCAAAATTTGAATGTTGAAAGATTTATATTGTTCTATTCTTTCTATTCTATACTATTTTATTGTTTTTTTTTCTATTATATTTTTTTTATTTCTATTATTTTATTTTCTATTCTATTATTTTCTATTCTTTTTTCTCTTGTCTATTCTATTTGATTTATACTATTCGGAATTCAAATTGGTTATATTCTTTCTCTATTCTATTCTATTCTTTTCTACTCTATTCCTTTATTTTTTATTCATGTTACGTTATGTAACATGTGTATCACAATCAATGTTCTCACGTGTAAGCTCCCCCGATGTGTGCACTTATGTTCGTACCTGCGTATATGTTGTTGGGGGGGGGCTTAAAAATGTTTTTTTTGGGGGGGATTTTATGTGCTTGTGTGTAACTTTATTTTTTGTTGCTTAACAATTTTTTTTCACCCATCACATAGGGGACATAAAGTCCCCCACGTGATGATTTTTAGGTGACAGGTTTTCTTTAATGACTTAGTAATTGATCTGACACTATCGGGTCTGGGGGGCGCGCATGCGTGCCACCGCCGGCCCTCTCCCGCTGTGATTATACACATCGGGAGCTAATCGTCAGGTACAGCAGACTCGATTTCCACCGTCACCTTGCTGATCCTTCGGTACAGAGGGAGAATGGCGATCTGCTTTACGTAAACAATCATTGGTGTCAGTGGGAGGAATAGTCCCCTATTATTGGTGTCAGTGGGAGGAATAGTGCCCCATCATTGGTGTCAGTGGGAGGAATAGTGCCCCATCATTGGTGTCAGTGGGAGGAATAGTGCCCCATCATTGGTGTCAGTGGGAGGAATAGTGCCCCATCATTGGTAATGGGAGGAATAGTGCTCCATCATTGGTAGTGGGAGGAATAGTACCCCATCATTGGTATCAGTGAGTGGAATAGTGCCCCATCATTGGTGTAAGTGGGAGGAATAGTGCCCCATCATTGGTTTCAGTGGGAGGAATAGTGCCCCATCATTGGTGTCAGTGGGGGGAATAGTGCCCCATCATTGGTGTCAGTGGGAGGAATAGTCCCCTATTATTGGTGTCAGTGGGAGGAATAGTCCCCCATCATTGGTGTCAGTGGGAGGAATAGTGCCCCATCATTGGTGTCAGTGGGAGGAATAGTGCCCCATCATTGGTAATGGGAGGAATAGTGCCCCATCATTGGTAGTGGGAGGAATAGTACCCCATAATTGGTATCAGTGAGTGGAATAGTGCCCCATCATTGGTGTAAGTGGGAGGAATAGTGCCCCATCATTGGTTTCAGTGGGAGGAATAGTGTCCCATCATTGGTGTCAGTGGGAGGGAATAGTGTCCCATCATTGGTATCAGTGGGAGGAATAGTGCCCCATCATTGGTGTCAGTGTGAGGAATAGTGTCCCATCATTGGTATCAGTGGGAGGAATAGTGCCCCATCATTGGTGTCAGTGTGAGGAATAGTGTCCCATCATTGGTATCAGTGTGAGGAATAGTGTCCCATCATTGGTATCAGTGGGAGGAATAGTGCCCCATCATTGGTGTCAGTGGGAGGAATAGTGCCCCATCATTGGTGTCAGTGGGGGGAATAGTGCCCCATCATTGGTGTAAGTGGGAGGAATAGTGCCCCATCATTGGTTTCAGTGGGAGGAATAGTGTCCCCATCATTGGTGTCAGTGGGAGGAATAGTGTCCCATCATTGGTATCAGTGGGAGGAATAGTGCCCCATCATTGGTGTCAGTGTGAGGAATAGTGTCCCATCATTGGTATCAGTGGGAGGAATAGTGCCCCATCATTGGTGTCAGTGTGAGGAATAGTGTCCCATCATTGGTATCAGTGTGAGGAATAGTGTCCCATCATTGGTATCAGTGGGAGGAATAGTGCCCCATCATTGGTGTCAGTGGGAGGAATAGTGCCCCATCATTGGTGTCAGTGGGGGGAATAGTGCCCCATCATTGGTGTAAGTGGGAGGAATAGTGCCCCATCATTGGTTTCAGTGGGAGGAATAGTGTCCCATCATTGGTGTCAGTGGGAGGAATAGTGTCTTGTATCAGTGGGGGAAGCACTGCACCAAGGGCTGGATAAAGCAAAGAGCCGCAGTTTGGAGACCACTGATTTATGGTATTTATAATGTAAATGGATATTGTATCGTTTCTGTTGTAGGCAAATCTTTATTGTAATATATTCTATCGTCGTGTCTTTTGTATCTATAATAGAAATTGTTACATTGTAATATATGTTGTTCACATTTCCTTCCAGACTCAGGAATATACAACCATGGGAGAATACCATCGCGCTGCTATCTATTCATCAAGAGCTTTTCGCTGGAACGTCGCCTCCTGTATATGTGGAATAATATTTCACATTATTTGGATCGCCTCTGTGGCCACCGTGGGATCGGCGCGCCACTATTAAATGTATAGAAATCTGCTTGTTGAAATTTGAAATCGTTTTATTAAAATTATCAGCAGAACTTCTGCAAACAGCTTGAAGAAGAATTGGTGTTTATTTGCAGTCTCTGTACAAGAAGCAGGGCCGGGACAAGGGGTGAGCAGGAGGGGCGGCTGCCCCCTGGGCACTGTGATATTATGTGAGGTGGGTGTGGGGGGTGCCACAAGGAGATTGGGATGGAGAAGATTTGTGTTGGAAGCGGGAATTTGGGGGGCAGCAAGGGGTATTGTTAAAGGAGGGGAGGGGGGTGCTTATTAGTGATTTGGGGGGGGTACTACAGGGAGGGGGGAAGAAGATTTGTACTTGAAGGGGGGGTGGGGGAATTTTTGTGTTGGGAAGGGGAGATTTGAAGTGGGGGGGGGGTGTGTACTTAGAGGGGACATTTTTGGGGGATGGGGGGGGCTAAGATTTGTGCCGAGAAAGGGGATTTCTGCAGGGGGGCAGATTTATACGGGGGGGTAGTTTGGCATGTTCACCCTGGGGTCTAGATGGCCTCGTCTTGGCACTGACCAGAAGAGATGACACTCTAATATCTCCTCCATGAAAAGTTATGTAGAGAGGACAGGGAAGGGGCAGAGGAGCTGGCCCAGCATTAACAACAATCAGGCACTTCCATAAGGGGAGGGGGCTATGACGTAGAAGAAAGGAAAGGGGACGTCAGTGCCAGGACAAGGTCTTCTAGAGCCCAGGGCAAATATACCAAATGGTGTCCCCACCCTCCAAGATCTATGAGCATTGTGTGTCAGAAACCCGGCCCCCCCCCCCAAAAAAAATGGAGCACCAATCTGCATGCTTACTCCCTAAACATAGAATCCCCCTCATCCCAGTACATATCTGCCCCCCTGCCAGAACAAATCTTTGCCCCCCTCATCCCCTTCCAAGCTCTAATCCTCTCTCTTCCCAAATCCCCCCCCCCACCCCCCAAAAAAATCACCCCTCCTCGCACAAATCCTCTACCCCTCAAATTTCCCCTCCGAATACACATCCTCTCCCCCCTACTCCATATCCCCCCTCCCAGCACACATTTTACCCTCAGCCCCCCCTCTTAACACAAACACCCCCCCCCCCCCCCCAATCATCCTTACTTGCACAAATCCCCCTCCTCCAAAAAATGTCCCTTCCTAGCACAAATTCCCTACCCCCGCTCACCTCTTCTAGCATAAACCCCACAAATCCTCTTCTCTCATCCCCCTCCCAACACAAATCCCCCCAAATCAACATTCCAAGCACACCCCCCCCCCCCCCCTAATTTCCTCTCCTAGAACAATTCTTAGCCCCTGCCACCCTCCAAATTCCCCCTTCCAACACAACCCCCCCAATCTCCTCGCTGTGTCCCCCCACATCACATGATACCACAGTGCCCGGGGCAGTCCTGGGGACACCTTGTCCCGGCCCTGGGGGGGGGGGGAGATGGCAGTCCTGGGGATTTGACTAGTATTTTATATATACTGTAAATAAATTGGGGATTTACTCTTGGCAAATCCATGTCCCCTCCATAAAGAATCATATTATTCAAACGATAAAGAGAAGCAGGAATCTTTATGATCTGTTAGATCTATTGGAAAGAGACATGGGTTCCAGCGATGAAATGAATAAGCATGAGGGACATCCTGCCAACCCAGTTCACTGGCTATCCTCCCAATCCATCTGCTCCACCGGGGCTACTATTCCAATCTGCCGGGCAACTATTCCAATCCACCAGGCTACTATTCCAATCCACCAGGCTACTATTCCAATCCACCAGGCTACCCTCACAATCCACAGGGCTACCCTCCCAATCCACAGGGCTACCCTCCCAATCCACAGGGCTACCCTCCCAAACCACCGGGCTACTATTCCAATCTACCGGGCTACTATTCCAATCCTCTTGGCTACCCTCCCAATCCACAGGGCTACCATCCCAATCCACAGGGCTCCACTCCCAATCCACAGGGCTCCACTCCCAATTCACAGGGCTACCCTTCCATTCCATCTGGCATATTGGTCTACGCTCCCAATCAGGTTCCCATCTATAGCAGCATTCAAACAACATACTATAGTAGCCAGAAATAGAGAGTTGGGAGCCTGCCAGGCTACCACAAGGACATGGGGGCAATTGGACTATCGTGGTACAGTAGGGCAGTGTCCTTCATTCACATTGAAGTTCACTTGTTTTCACTCCCCTTTATACTTTTGTCACCATCTCCCCCTTTTTTTCCCCTTCCCCTCTCCACTTTCCCCTCCTCTTCCTCCTCCCCTTCCCCTGTTTACCCTTTTTCCCCTTTCCCCCTTCACTTCACTCTCCTTCACTTTTCCCCCATTTTTCCTCGTCCCGTTCCCAACCAACTCTCCCTTTCCCTCCCACCCCAACCAACTCCCACTTCCCCTCCCAGCCCAACTAACTCCCCCTTTCCCTCCCACCCCAACCAACTCCCACTTCCCCTCCCACCCCAACTAACTCCCACTTCCTCTCCCAACCCAACCAACTCCCACTTCCCCTCCCAGCCCAACTAACTCCCCCTTTCCCTCCCACCCCAACCAACTCCCACTTCCCCTCCCACCCCAACTAACTCCCACTTCCTCTCCCAACCCAACCAACTCCCACTTCCCCTCCCAGTCCAACCAACTCCCACTTTCCCTCCCAGCCCAACTAACTCCCCCTTTCCCTCCCACCCCAACCAACTCCCATTTCCCCTCCCACCCCAACTAACTCCCACTTCCTCTCCCAACCCAACCAACTCCCACTTCCCCTCCCAGTCCAACCAACTCCCACTTCCCCTCCCACCCCAACCAACTCCCACTTCCTCTCCCAACCCAACCAACTCCCACTTCCTCTCCCAACCCAACCAACTCCCACTTCCCCTCCCACCCCAACCAACTCCCACTTCCTCTCCCAACCCAACCAACTCCCACTTCCCCTCCCACCCCAACCAACTCCCGCTTTCCCTCCCACCCCAACCAACTCCCACTTCCACCAATTTCTTTCATTGTTCATGCCTTTGCGCAAGCACACTGTTTTTTGATCATCTGTTAATTCATTTGCAGATTCTTTTCTGATGAAGCAGCTATTGCCCGGCCGCGAAACTAGTCGAGTTGCTATCTGTTATGTATTGTCCCACTGTGATCTCCCCTTATCCGCGGGCCAATAATGATGGTGATATATATGAACTGTTATCATTTATTAACTTGTAATTGACCATGATTTTTGCATGAATAAAATCTTTTAAATTTTACCCTTTATCATTCTTCATATTGTATATTTGTCATACACTTGAATCTTACTGCCCTACTGTACCGCTATAGTCCAATTGCCCCCATGTCCTTGTGGTAGCCTGGTTGGGGACCAGGCTCCCAACTCTCTATTTCTAGATTCCTGGATGATGGTACAAGTTTCTCAATCCCTATCCTTAGTAACCAACTACAGAGGCCACACTCATTTTCTTATACTATGGTGGCCAACCTCAATGCTGCCAGTGTGCCCATCAAATGCTGCCAGTGTGCCCATCAAATGCTGCCACTGTGCCATCAAATGCCACCACTGTGCCCATTAAATGCTGCCGGTGTGCCAAATGCTGCCACTGTGAATCCCCACTGCCCGCTCGCACACCCACACACACATGCATGCACACCCAACACACATATGCATGCACACCCACACACACATGCATGCACACCCACACACATATGCATGCACACCCACACACATATGCATGCACACCCCCACACACACATGCATGCACACCCCCCACACACACACATGCATGCACCCCCCCACACACACATGCATGCACCCCCCCACACACACACATGCATGCACCCCCACACATGCATGCACCCCCCCACACACACATGCTTACAGCCCCCCCCACACACACACACACATGAACCCCCCCACACACATGCATGCACCCCCCCCCCCACACACACACATGCATGCATACACACACCCACACACATGCACACCCCCCCCCCCCACACACACACACACACACATGATGCATGCACACACATATAAACACACATACAGTAGATAGTCTTATAAAAACTGCACTGTAGGGGGAGACAAAGAGCACAGCACAGCACACACTGCTTTCACTTTAGGTATGTGAGGATGCGCTCCCTGCAAAGTGCCATTACAGTTCGGCTGACGATCCTATGAAAGAGTACAGGGGGGCCTCAAGGGCCCCCTGCAGCAATTGGCCCGGTCGCCATGGCGATCTCAGCGACCCCTATAATTTCGCCACTGACTCTAATGTCCCCTCCCCCACAGTCACATCAGTCTCTGCACCAGAAGAGCTTACACTCTAATGTCCCTCCCCCCACAATCACACACTAGTATTATTATACATGTATATAGCTCTGACATATACCACAGTGCTGTACAGAGAACACTGAGCCAGTCACATCAGTCTCTGTACCAGAGGAGCTTACACTCTAATGTCCCCTCCCCTGCAGTCATACACTATTATTATACATTTATATAGCTCTGACATATACCGCAGCAATGTACAGAGGACACTGAGCCAGTCACACCAGAAGAGCTTACACTAGGGTTGCCACCTGTCCGGGATTCCCCCGGACAGTTTGGGTTTCAAACTGCCTGAAACCCGGACACATTATTCAGACTGGACTATGGCTTCCCAGCAGGGTTGCTGGCTGCAGTTTTCTAAGCTGAGAGTGTCTGTTACACTCTCTTTCACACTGCCTAAAGTGTAGCACTAACAATCCCCCCACACACAGACGGGAGAGGAGAGAGGGCTCGATCTGCTCCTTTTCCTTCCACCCGACCCACCCGACCCCTCAATGTCAGAAATTTGAAGTCCAGCAGCATCAAATACATCTGGATGAGAGGTGCTGACTGCCAAGGGGTGAGTGAGCTCACCATCCATCCCTGTCTGTGACTGAAGTCTCCCCCCTTCTCTCTCCTGCCTCTGAGAGTACACTAAGGTAAATCAGAGTTCTCAGAGCACCCCTTACATCATATTTCCCCTTTACACCAAAGGCCACAGTGTTCCCCCTTACATCAGAGTCCTCACCCTGCATCAGAGTTCTCAGTGTTCCCCCTTAAATCAGGGTTCCCAGAACATCCCTTAAGTTAGAGCCCCCAGAGTTCTCCCTTATATCAGAGTCCGCAGAGCCCCGCCTTACAGTGTAAGGGAACTCTGTGAGTTCAGATGCAAAAGGGAAACTCTTGTGATTAACTTTATATGATTAGAAATGTTATTTAACCTCTTCCCAAGCGCCCACTGTCATATGACGGCAGCAAGAAGCATCTGTTGTTCCGGGCCGCTCTGCCATATGTCTGCATTTCCTTCGCGGCCACTAAGGGGCGCGCGCGCCCGCCACGTCGCTGGGGACCCGATGCGCGATGTCCGCCGGGCACCCGCGATTGCCCAGTAACTGAGCAGGACGTGGATCTGTGTATGTAAACACACAGATCCACGTGCTGTCAGAGGAGAGGAGACCGATGGTGTGTCCCTTGTACATAGAAACACCGATTGGTCACCTCCCCCAGTCAGTCCCCTCCCCCCACAGTTATAATCACTCCCATAGGGAACATATTAACCCCTTGATCACCCCCTAGTGTGCCAGTCACATTCATACAGCAATCAGTGCATTTTTATAGCACGGATCGCTGTATAAATGTGAATGGTCCCAAAAAAGGTGCTCTGGTCAGATGAGACCAAAATGCTATGTGTGGGGGAAAACTAACTCTGCACATCACCCTGAACACACCATCCCCACCGAGAAACATGGTGGTGGCGGCATCATGTTGTGGGGATGATTTTCTTCAGCAGGGACAGCTGGTCAGAGTTGATGGGAAGATGGATGGAGCCAAATACAGGACAATCTTAGAAGAAAACCTGTTATGCCCCGTACACACGGTTAGAAATTGCAAAATTGCAAAAATCTCATTGCAATCGCAGCTCAACAAATTCGCCCTCCAAACCACATAAAAATCGCACCGCAACCAGTCTGAACCTAGGCTGTGAGAGTGACGTTCCACTTTAAATACTGTATATGTTTTTACAGGATAAGGGTGCCCTCTAGTGGCAGATTATACATAGGACACATTTACTGGATCCTAAAGCTATGCAGTGGGTATAGGAACGAATCCCCCTCCCCCTTTAAAGTAATCACATATTGTTGCTTTGCCGCCTTAAAATTTAGACAGACACAGCTTTTGTTTTATCCAGCTGGATTTACTCAGTGCAACTTATATCATCAAAGTGAAGGATATAACACCAACATGTCAGAAAACAAATCAAAACAAATCAAAAACAGAATCACTGAGTTGAAAAAAAGACCACCCCCCTCCTAAAAATGATTTGGAAGCTCATATCAGATGTAGCTTATCACCTTCTCAAAGGCACACAAAGCCAACTGTGATCAACTGTGGTCATTTTGACTAGTTTAGCATCAAAAGAGCTTTCCCGGAGCAAATGTAACTTCCAAAGCACACAGCAACAATGAGCACACAGTGGTTGGAAGAGAAGGCGGTGAATGTCCTTGCATGGCCTAGTCAGAGCCCAGACTTAAAGTGGAAGTAAACCCCCCTATCATTTTCAGCCAAGGAAGCTGCCATCTTTGCCTCGGTTTAATCTTCAACTGCCATGGTGCTGCACATGTTATCCGTTATGACACCAGCCATTGGATGGTTTGACTGTTTGGTTGAGAGCACAGCCAATGTGCAGTTAGCATTCCCGGCATGCCTTTTTTTTTTTGAACTGTTAAATCGATGGGTTTACTTCCGCTTTAAACCCCTTTGAAAATATGTGGTATGACTTAAAGACTGCAGTCCACAAACGGTCATCATTAAATGTAACTGAACCTGAGCAGTCCTGCAAAGCCCATATCTGGCCCAAAACACCACAGTTCTAGAGTTGGGCAAACCCACACTTGCTTGATTTATAATGTGATTTCATAGGGTTCCATTATGAGAAACCCATAAAAAAAGTAATCACTGGTGAAAATTAAACTTTAACACTACAACAGAGAAAGAACATTTAAACCTGTAGCCAGATAGCTGGATGAGGATTTGAACCAAGAACCCCAGTGCTGCTAGGCAGTAGTGCTAACCAGTTAGCTAATGTTCTGCCACATGTATGTAGGCTGCATCTCTGTGGTGTGAAATAGTCCTAAGTCCCAGGGGTGCAAGAAGTTAATCAATGCATATGTACTGTGGAAGGTCAGAGAACCATTAAACAACCTGTTACTGCCATATGCCATCTGTTTTGAAGGCTGGTTATGACTGATTACTGTCAGCATGCTGAGAGATAAAAAGCTGTAATTTCGTGGGTTTAGGCTTGGTAAGATTCTGCAATTAGTGCTGGTGGGGAAATGTTATGGCTGATTATAGTCCTTGCCCATGGAAAACATATCACATGATTCGCAATAGTGGTGGAACCCTCCTACGCATAAATACTATATTTAGACATAATTTATGTAAGGACCTGAGTCAGCAGGCTATGTTAAACCACTTGCGGACCAGCCATCGCAGTTTTACTGCGGCAGGTTGGCTCTGCTGCGCGAAACCGCGTTATTGTACGTGATCTCGCGAGGCCTGTATAGCAGACGTGCGCGCGTGCCCCGCCGCGAGCTCCGTGAGTCCAACCGCGGGTCCCACGGACTCGATGTCCACGGGGATACCCATGATCATCTCATGGAGAGGAAGAATGGGGAAACACTGATGTAAACAAGCATTTCCCCCGTTCTGCCTAGTGACACTGTCACTGATCACAGCTCCCTGTAATCGGGAGCGGTGATCAGTGTCATGTCACACATAGCCCCTCCCCCAACAGTTAGAATCTCTCCCTAGGACACACTTAACATCTGCAGCAACCCCTCCTGGTTAACCCCTTCACTGCCAGTCACATTTACACAGTAATCAGGCCATTTATAATCGCACTGATCGCTGTATAAATGTGAATGGTCCCAAAACAGCGCCAAAAGTGTCCGATGTGTCCACCATAATGTCACAGCCACGATAAAAAACGATGATTGCCGCCATTACTAGTAGAAATTATATAAATCTATCCCCTATTTTGTAGACGCTATAAATTTTTTGCAAACCAATTAATATACGCTTATTGAGATTTTTTTTTACCAAAAATATGTAGAAGAATATGTATCGGCCTAAACTGAGGGAAAAAAAACATTTTTTTATATATTTTTTGGAAATATTTATTATAGCAAAAATTGTTGTTCTTTTTTTGTTTTTTTGTTTATATCGCAAACAATAAAAAACGCAGAGGTGATCAAATACCACCAAAAGAAAGCTCTATTTGTTTTGTTTGGGAGCCATGTCGCAAGACCGCGCAGTCAGTTAAAGCGACGCAGTGCTGAATTGCAAAAAGTGCTCTGGGCTGAAGTGTTTAACAACATAGGGAGAACAGTCAACTTTTATACAGGAAGTGGCATGTTTGGGATTTGAACCAAGAACCTCAGTCCTGCTATGCATAGGTGCTAACCTGTTAGCCATTGTGCTGCCACATGTGGAGCCCTCCTATACATAAATACTCATAATTACTGCATTTCTTTGGACATATAGGTGGTGGAATTACATTAGTCAGGAGTTATTCTTCTTGATTTCTTCTGTGATATTTGGTGGTTCTTGGTGTGTAAGTGTAGAATAGTGATGTTACCCTCTGAATTTTGTGAATGACATTTTTATTTCTGATGTTGGTACACATCAAATTTTTTGAGCTCAAATTATGATCATTTGGAAATACTAAACAACACTCAAAATTTGGACTAATTTTAAAATTTGCATCAGCAATGGTATTGTTTGTGGTTTGTCACCTGTGTGAGTTTGGGTAAAGATTTTTGTGAGATAGAAAGCAACAATTGAGAGAGAATTTTTTTTTTTTACCAAAACATGAAAACATCACGCATTCATAAAAAACAAAATAGATGAGTAAAAGAAGAAGCAACATTGTTTCAAGGACAATATATTTAAGAGAAAGATACATTCCATCTCAACAATAAAATTATTTATTTGGGAAAGTTACAATTGTATCATTATAATCAATGGCTGAAACTTGCATTTGGCTATATAGCATGAATTTCACTCTCAAAAATGCATTTTAGCCAAGCGCTAATTTGTGATTTTGCTATAGCGCCCTGTAAAAAAAAGGTCATCATCAAATGTAACTGAACTTGAGCAGTTCTGCAAAGAAGAGCGGGAAAACATTGCAAAGTCTAGATGGGCAAAGTTAGTAGAGACATCCCAACAGACTAAGATCATGAGGTTGTCTAATGCTAAAAAATCATTCATTTTGTGATCTTACAGCTTCTTTGGCTAAAGAAGACCACTACTGCAACCTACGACTTGCATTGCCTGTTGGCTTCTTGCCGATATTGTGTGAATGCCCAGGGGCTAAATTTTCAGTTCAGCTTCATTTTCAAATTATACCATAAAAGTAAATGGCTATAATGATTGTTATTTCCAGTCATGTGACTATTACACTGAGCGTTCCTGGCTGAAAATAACAGTCATTATGTTGAATAAAGATTGCATCATCTTAGTGTATTACATCCTATAGTTTGCCTTGAATAATTTCTTTCTTATAATGATATCATTTCTTCTAATTATTTTTTTTTAAATGGCTTCACACCTCTTGTGTAAATTTTCAGGAAATTCCAGCTTTACATTAGCTCTAGCATTGATTTCCATCATCAACCTTGGTGGTAAAAAGAAAGAGGCTTCCCATTTCAACAACCAAATACTAAGTCGCCCCAGGAATGGAAACAGTGAATGCCGTGGAGAGCAGTGGCAGAACTACCAGGGTCGCACTTGCAACCGGGCCCTGACGTTCCACCACCATGGGGAGGGGGGCCCCTGTGACCTCCAAAGTCATGCAACTTGCTTGTGATTTCCTTGTGACTTTAAAGTGGAGCTCCACCCTAAAGTGGAACTTCTTCTCATCGGATTTCCTCCCCCTTCCGGTGTCACAATTGGCACCTTTCTGGGGGTAGGGGGGACAGGATACCTGTCTTTGACAGGTATCCTTTCCCACTTCTGGAAGTCCACTGCGGCGCGACGCGCCTGTGACGTCACTGCGGGGCTCCCTCCTCCTCCTCCCTCGGCCGCCGGGCTAATAGGAGAGAGAAGCGGGGCCTCGCACATGCGCAGTAGGGTTCCCAGCGCGAAGCCGAAAGGCCACACTGCCGGGTTACCCGGCGGCAGCACCCGACAGCTGATGGAGACATCAGCTGCGGTGCCGACATTGAGAGACTGCAGGACAGGTAAGTGTCCATTTATTAAAAACCAGCAGCTGCAGTATGTGTAGCTGCTGGCTTTTAATTTTTTCCCGGAACACCCCTTTAACATTGCAGTGTATGGCACTCAGATCGAACCAAAGTCGCATTGATTAAGAGGGCCTCCATTGAAATTAAAGAGGTTTCTCACCTTAATGCATTTTATGCATTAAATAGGGGGTTCCGCCTGGGGAAAAATAAATAAAAGTCAGCAACTAAAAAATACTGTAGCTGCTCTTCTAATATATGGACACTTACCTGTCCAGGGAGCTCATTATGTCAGCACCCCAGCTGAATTTCGGGTCGGGTGCTGCCGCCGCCATTCGGGAAACCGGCTGTGAAGCATGCATCACTTTCTAATGGGATTCAATTTAATTTGGATTCGTACGAAATTCAAATTTTCGGTAGGTTCGTTAACTTTTCGCAACAATTACGAACGTTCGTTATGATGAATTTATCATTATGAGGGGCTCCCACCATCCCTGTGCTGTGCTCATTATGAGGGGCTCCCACTATCCCTGTGCTGTGCTCATTATGAGGGGCCCCCACCATCCCTGTGCTGTGCTCATTATGAGGGGCCCCCACCATCCCTGTGCTGTGCTCATTATGAGGGGCTCCCTCCATCCCTGTGCTGTGCTCATTATGAGGGGCTCCCACCATCCCTGTGCTGTGCTCATTATGAGGGGCTCCCACCATCCCAGTTCTGTGCTCATTATGAGGGGCTCCCACTATCCATGTGCTGTGCTCCTTATGAGGGGCCCCCACCATCCCTGTGCTGAGCCCATTATGAGGGGCCCCCACCATCCCTGTTCTGTGCTCATTATGAGGGACCCCCACCATCCCTGTGCTGTGCTCATTATGAGGGGCCCCCACCATCCCTGTGCTGTGCCCATTAAGAGGGGCCCCCACCAGCCCTGCGCTGTGCTCATTATGAGGGGCTCCCACCATCCCTGTGCTGTGCCCATTATGAGGGGCCCCCACCAGCCCTGCGCTGTGCTCATTATGAGGGGCTCCCACCATCCCTGTGCTGTGCTGACTTCCTGGGTTTTTAACTTCATCATAACGAATAATCGTAATTAACCAACATTCATATTTTGTCCGATTCTAAATCCCCCATCGACTACCAGTACAAGCCTCCCACTCCCATATTAAAAAAGGTAATTTTCCCAACCCTCACTCAGCAGCAGAAGAAAACCTCTGATTGGTCAACAAAACACCAGTCACGTTTCCATTGTAACGGAATTTGGATCCGAAATTCGTAAACAAAATTTTGTACAAAATTCGGGAAGCATAGCAATTCATATTTCGGATCCTCCAGAATGTACGAACTTACGGAAATTCGTACGAATTTTCGATTCGTACGAAATTAATCGCACATGTCTACTGACCACTCTGTTGTTTGATCTTTATCTGCTCATCCGCTTCTGGACCTTGGCTTGCTCACACCCTTGTGGGGAAAACCTGAGGACCACGAACTGGTACTAGCATGCAGCTAAATACATCTCAAGCATCAGGAGCTCTGGAGAACACTGGTTAATACTTAGACTCCACACCTAAGGTGGGCCTGTGTCATCTGCCAGGGTGACTGCCTGTGTACCTATCCTGCTGGTCGGTGGTAGTCCTGCAACTGCTATAACAACTGGTCTTCAAGCCTGACGCCTGATCGTGACAAACTGAAGGGTGGCAACAGGCATGTGAGTAGAGGAAGTGGCAAATTCTTATATCATAACCAGATACAGGAAAGAGATCTGGGCAGGAGGCAGAAAGACAACGGTACTCATTATCCAAGATAAGTCATAACCAAGGACAATCAAGTGGACAATCAAGTGGGGTTATTTTCTTTCTCTGTGTTCCATACAATGAGTCAGCTTGTGCCACCGGACTAGGGACATAGTGGAAACTAGACATGTGCAATTTGTTTTGTTCCAAATTCGTTTTTTTAATGAATTTCGACAAATTCGTTAATTCGGAAACATCCGAATTAACGAAAATCAGTTTAACTAATCTTTCCGAAAATTTGTAAATTCGTACATTTGCACATTCGTAAATTTGTACAATCGCAGATTTGTACATTTGCACATTCGTATATTGGCACATTCGGAAATTCGGAAATCTGAATTTATAATTAACTAGTAATAACTTAACTATTACTAACTATTAAATTATAGGTATTGTAATTTCCTTTTTAAATTTGACTGTTAGTGAACGTAACAAATACAAATTAACCGAAATAATGAATGCCGTATACAAACAAATGGGACGTAATGAATTAATAATAATAAATAATAATAATAATAAAAAGTTTTTATTATTAATATTTAGTATTCATTTGTTCCATTCCATTTTGTTTAGATGCGGCATTCGTTATTTCGGATAATTCGTAACTTCAGATAAATTTGTGTTCACTAACAGCAAAATTTGAAAGGAAATTACAATACCTATAATTTAACCGCTTCCCGACCGGCTCGCGACGATGTACATCGACAGAATGGCACGGACAGGCAAAAGGGCGTACAGGTACGTCCCCTTTAAGAGTGCCGCCGTGCCTTCGAGCGCGTGCCAGTCGGGACCCCTGTGAGTCTGGTCGCGGGTCCCGCGGACTTGTTTGTCTCACGGGACGCGATCGTCTCACGGGATGGCTGAACGGGGTGATGCGGAAGTAAACAGCATCTCCCCGTTCTGCCTAGCTACTAGTGACACCTAGTGACTCCGATTTCTGCTCCCTGTGATTGGAGCAGAGATCCGTGTTCACTAGATCACAGCCACGCCCCCCCACAGTTAGTAACACGCCTCTAGGAACACTTAACCCCTACACTGCCACCTAGTGGTTAACCCCTTCACTGCCAGTGTCATTTACACAGGAATCAGTGCATTTAAATAGCACTGATTGCTGTATAAATGGCAATGGTCACAAAAATGTGTCAAAAATGTCCAATGTGTCCGCCATAATGTCGCAGTCACAATAAAAATAGCTGATCGACGCCATTACTAGTAAAAAAAAAAATATTAATAAAAATGCTATCCCCTATTTTTTAAATGCTATAACTTCTGTGCAAACCAATCAATAATCGCTTATTGCGATTTTTTTTACCAAAAATATGTAGAAAAATACGTATCGGCCTAAACTGAGGAAAGAAAATAATTTTTTTAAATATTATGGGGGATATATATTATAGCAAAAAGTAGAAAATAATGCGTTCTTTTCAAAATTGTTATCTTCTAATTTACAAATGTACGAATTTACGACTATAGGAATTTTCTAATTTACGAATTTACGAATGTGTGAATGTGCGAATTTACGAATGAACAAATTTACTAATTGTGATCATAACGAATGACCCGAAAAAAAACAAAACAAACGAAAACAAACAAATTTTTTGGCAGTGCACATGTCTAATGGAAACCTGAAGTGGCATCCCTAATTTTTTGAGCATGGGTTTGCAAGGAGGTCACCAGGCTGGATTATACTATGTGTATTAGAACCAGAAGTAGAGCCGAACACCCATGATGAGAGTCATTCTTTCTATGTCACCAAATAACAACTAGGGAAGGTTTTGGTTTGCTGCAGGTCTTCAAATCTTCATCTCTGTCTCTTGAATTACAAGGAAAAAATGGTTCCTTTGACAAGTTCTAACATGTTCTGTGCTATGAGGAAGTTTACAATTCTCTAAGTAGGTGGCAGCACAGAACCTCATAGACTAATTGTTGGGTGTGTAGGAATGCCTGTCAAGCTTGCTGAAGATAAAGTGTCTATGCAAATTTTGCAATACTCATAGGAGATAGATAGATAGATAGATAGATAGATAGATAGATAGATAGATAGATAGATAGATAGATAGATAGATAGATAGATAGATAGATAGATAGATAGATAGATAGATAGATTGATAGATAGATAGTCAACTACTAAATTATGTGGATTGGGATTTTACAGGCATTCTAACTATAACAGTACACAAATACAAAGCTTTTATTGTCACATATCATAACATAAAATATTAAAAACTTCATAAGTGCTTATAAAAATGGTTAGTGATCACAGCCTAAGCTTGGGTACAAGTTTCTCATATTCTGACGACCGACGCATTTCAAGATACTTTCTTATTCAAGGGAACAGAGAAGGTTCAAAAGCTGAAAAACAGACAAACAAATCTGATACTATACATCAATCAATCAGCTTTGACAAATATAATGTACACTTACAACCCAATGCATCACGTAACACGATGATAAAAACACAACGCTCTAGGGGATACCCATCCTCTATTGTGCGGCAGGCTCAGAGACATCTCATTTAACCACATGCCGACCGCGCTATAGTCGAAAGACGGCTACAGCGCGGTCGGGTTTCCCTGAGTGGACGTCCTATGGACGTCCTCCCAGAAACTTGCTCCCGCGCGCCCCCTGGGGCGCGCACTCGGGAACATCCGTGACCGCCGGGTCCCGAGGACCCGGCGCATCACGGATCACGGTAAACAGCCGCTGATATCGGCCGTTTACCACGTGATCGCTCCGTCAAATGACGGAGCGATCACATGTACACAAACCGGCGTCACGTCATGACGCCGGTTCCTCCCTCCGCTCTCTGTACCGATCGGTACAGAGGGGAGAGAAGCGGAGAGGGGGAGAGACGGGGACCAGCGCTGTGGGCTGGATGTGTAGTGCCCACAGCGCTGGTCAATACACTGCCACCGCTGTGCAATGCTCTGCCATGCTCTGCCACCACTGCGCAATGCTCTGCCACCACTGTGCAATGCTCTGCAACCAACCACTGTGCAATGCTCTGCAACCAACCACTGTGCAATGCTCTGCCACCACTGTGCAATGCTCTGCAACCAACCACTGTGCAATGCTCTGCCACCACTGTGCAATGCTCTGCCACCACTGTGCAATGCTCTGCCACCACTGTGCAATGCTCTACCAACACTGTGCAACACTGTAATACTCTGCCAATACCTGGCAATACTCGCCAATACTCTGCCAATACTCTGCCAATACTCTGCCAATACTCGCCAATACTCTGCCAATACTCTGCCAATACTCTGCCAATACTCGCCAATACTCTGCAATAATTTTTAATAGAAACAAAGAATTTTATTTTTATTTTTTTACCGAACTTTCAGTATTTTTTGATTTATAGCGCAAAAAATAAAAAACCCAGCGGTGATTAAATACCACCAAAAGAAAGCTCTATTTGTGTGAAAAAAAGGACACAAAATTCATTTGGGTACAGTGTTGCATGACGGAGTAATTGTCGTTCAAAGTGTGAGAGCACCGAAAGCTGAAAATTGGTCTGGTTAGGAAGGGGGTTTAACTGCCCAGTGGTCAAGTGGTTAAAGTGGTTGTAAACCCTTACAAACCACTTGGGCCTACAGGTAAGCCTAGATTAAGGCTTACCTGTAGGTCCAAGAAATATCTCCTAAACCTACACGGTTTAGGAGATATTTGCCAAAAGATAGACACCGCTGTGTACGGCACATGCACCGTAGACAGCGGCACGCAGGCGCACTGATTGCGCCGCTGTTCGTGGCGATATGCCGCGAGTGGCGGCTCCCTTGCGCATGCGTGGGAGTGATGTCATTGCGGCTCTGTCGAATGACCCACCAAGACCCACCAAGAAGATGGAGGCTCAGTAGACAAGGGGAACAGCAGTGACATTGCTGGCTCCTGTGTCAGGTAAGTGAACAGTAGTCCATTATGCTTTACCTTTGCAGGGAAACAAAGAGGACGTAAACCCATCAGGGTTTACTTCCTCTTTAACAGCATAGGCGTGCGCACAGGGTGTTTAGGGTGTGCCTGGGCACACCCTAATCACCCTGTGCAGTGCCCATTTCCCCTGCTTTATGGGGTCCCTATCTCCCCCCCCTTGCAGTACTGCCAGCTTCCCTCCTCTCTCACCGGCTGCTGCGGGGGATGTTTCAGGATGGAGAGCAGAGGACGGGAAGGTATGTTTGTTTGCCCTTTCTTTTTCTGAATGAACGCAGTGAGTGATCTGTGCTCTTGTGTTCATTCTTAACTGAAGCATAGTAAACTGCGTTCTGTATTACCAGCAGTGTCCTCTGTTCCCCTCCCCCACACAGTAGTGTTCTGTACCCCCCCAATGCAGTGCCCTTTGTCCCCTCAACATAACCCCCTCCTTCCAAAATAGTGTTCTCTGCCCCCCCCCCCCAAAGTAGTGTCCTGTACCCCCCAATGCTGTGTCCTCTGCTGCCTTCACATCGACCCCCATAATGTAGCATCCTCTGCCCCCCATAACAGTGTCCTCTGCCCCCCCCTCCCTCCACAGTAGTGTCCTGTCCCCCCTCTCGAGCAGTGTCCTCTGCCCCTCTTCACCTCACCATTGCCCCCACTGTAGTGTCCTCTGCCCCCTGAAAGCAGTGTCTTCTTCCTCCCCACCCTCCCAAAGCAGTGTCCTATGTCCATTTCTCATCACCATCCTCCCCGCTATAGTGTCCGTTGTCCATTTCTCATTGCAATCCCCCCCAACACTGTAGTGTCCTCTGTCCCCCCTCCAATGGTGTCTCTTCTGTCCCCTTCCCATAACCCCCCCCCCCCCCCAATACAGGAGGCTGGGGGGAGGCAATGCTGTGCTCGCAATCCACCTGTAGGCTCACAGCGGTCGACCAGTCAATCGCGATTGGCGGTTTGCCATCCTCCAAACTGGAGCATCCTTCACTCTTGTGGGAAGGCTTTCCACAAACTTTTGGAGGTTATCAGTTGGAATTTGTGCCCAACAGATATTAAATAAAAGTGTGTGGACTCCTAATTACCTCTATATGAGCTTGTTGGACAACCCATTCCAAAACCATGACCATTAATATGGAGTTACCATATATTTGTAGCTTTAACATCCTCTACTCTTCTGGGAAAGGCAAAAAGAGTGAAGGCCGTTCTAGCTCCAAAGGGGCCACCTCCATATTAACGGCCATAGTTTGAAATGAGATGCCCAGCAAGCTCATATACTTGTGATGGTCACTAATGTGGTCTGACAGTTGACTAGGGGGTGTCACATACCTGGTCTAAGGCCGAAGTGACGAGGGTGCTTCCCTTGTGACTGAGTGCACAGCACCCCTGAGAGTGGTGACAAGGGATGCTGAGCCCAGAGAAGCACGGGTTGCCAACTGTACTGTTGCCAAGTGGATCTGCTGTGATACGGTGCTTCCTGGAGACAGGTCAGACTGGAAAACAGTTGGGTAAGGTGGCACACAGGGTTTGCAGGAAGGTCCAGACAAGAGACATTAGTCAGGAGCAGGAGCCAGGGTCAGTAATGGTAATCAGACAGGAACACGAACAGAAGCGTAGTCAGGAATAGGCCAGGGTCAAACACAGGGGGAAAGTAAGAGCAAGTCCATGAAAGCAAGCCAGGGTCAGAGCCAGGAGAGAAGCAGGATAGAGGTCCAAAAAGCAAGCCGGTCGGTAACAGGAAATCCATGAATACTGAGCACACTGGAACATGGGATACAGGAAGCTGAAGACCAATTAGCAATGTCTGCATGTACAGTACCTGTCGCCCTTATAAAGGCCATATGGCACCAGGACTATCATGTGTGGCCTGCACCAATGCACACACGCATGTGCCAGCACACACGATCGTGTCCCGGCGCCATTCCAATACGTCTGCGTGCACGTTTTCACAAGTGACTACGGCCATGTTGGACATTGGCAAATGTGCCAGTTCTTTGTGCATTCCTCTTCTGGTTAACACCCTGACAGGGGGTTGGGAGGTGACCAGGCAGCATTGCTTAACTGCAGTGGACAAAAGTCGTGTCACCACCAGCTTGGTGTTTGGCAGAGCCATGGATGTCTCAGGCTGGATGGACAGAAATGCAACTCCTTTGGCAGATAAAACCTGCCCCATGTTTGTACTGTATTTTAATTAGATATTTAGCTATTGAGACAGATAAGAGAACCTGTTCACGACTCTGACCGGTTGACATTTGGGATGTTCCCTTCTGGTATGTTTGGGCTATTATGTTTTAAATACAGCTAATGTATGACTTCTGGCCACATCCTACCTAAGGCAAGAATGGCCTTATTATTTAGTCTGGTTCCTCAACATTCTAATTTATTAATGGATTTGGCTGGTTTGCAAAGGTGAAGGCAAATTTAATAATACATGATTTATTAAGACAGGTAATGGTAGGTATTGGTAATATAGAGTGCCTGTATCCTCCCAGAGCTGGTAGTTACTGTGTGTGTTTCAGATGTGTGGATTTAGATGGGTTGCATAATTTGATCCTTAAATTATGGTGATTACAACATTTTATTTAAAGCTGTGCTGGATAATATAGAACAGTTCTGTGTCTTTATTATGAGATCATTCGTGGGAACACTTCCCATTATGCAAATTATAAGCCTTGTTTATAACTGGCACATGGTATAATTAGCAGGATAATCCAGTTCTTTGTCATATTAATTGCACTGATTGAACTAATTGTCAAGCGTCCTCCAACCTAAACAAAAAACAATAACAGCATTGGCAGAGGGTCCATTAGGGGTGCAGGGGCATCCGGCCCCTAATCTACATGCAGGGCACCGGACGCATGGATTTCAATGGATTTTTTTTTTTTAAGCACATGATTAGAACCTGAGGCTCTAATTGGCTTAAAAAAAGGGTGGGCTTGGGGCGCAGAGCACTGCACCCCGAGCCCACCCAGTTGTGTGACAATAGCGAATTAATATTCGCTATTGTATTCCTGATTCTCCTCCCAGCCAATCAGGAAACGGGTCTTAAGACCCGATTGGCCGAGAGGAGAAGCAATCGCATTGGTTGCCACGGGAAGGAGGAGGGAAGCAGCCGAGGAGGAAGCCATTGTGAAGCCGGAGACACAGGGTGAATCTGCCAAGGAGGAAGCCGCCACCATGGAGGAGGAGGAACAGAAGCTGCTAGATGGGGTAAGTGCAGGGCTGATGGGAAGATGGACGAGCGAGCGACTGAGTGACCGACCAAGATATACAGCAGCAGCCGCCACTGATTGTGAGCCAACCACTGAGAGCACCACAAACTGTTTTCACATTGGCATGTATTAAAGAAAAGGGGGGGGGGGGGTGATATGTACATATTTAGATTAATACATTAAGATTTAATTTAAGCAATCTATAAAACTGTTTATTTTGATCTGGAAGTGCCTGAGCCAATTATGTTGAAGAAAAAACTCCTCTGTACCACAGTCAGCTCTACAGTTACACTGCAATCAACTTCTCATATAATGGTCAGACTGTCATACTATAGTGCAGGGTTTCTCAACTCCAGTCCTCAAGGCGCCCCAACAGGACATGTTTTCAGGCTTTCCATTATTTTGCACAGGTGATTTGATCAGTTCCACGGCCTTAGTAATTACCACAACCGTTTCATCTGAGGGAAATCCTGAAAACATGACCTGTTGGTGCGCCTCGAGGACTGGAGTTGAGAAACACTGCTATAGTCAACCTCCAATACCATGGTCAACCACCGATACCATGGTAAACCTCCCATGCCATGGTCAAGCTCCCATACCATGGTCAACCTCTCATACCATGGTCAACCTCCCATACTATGGTCAACCTCTGATACCATGGTCAACCTCCAATACCATGGTAAACCTTCCCATGCCATGGTCAACCTCTCATGCCATGGTCAGCCATTCACATCACAATCAGGATCTCACATAATGGTCAACCTCTCATACCATAGTCACCCTCTCATACCATGGTCAGCCTCACACATAATGGTCAGCCTCTCATGCACTGGTCAGCCTCTAACACCACAATCACCTTATGACATAATGGTCAGCTTCTGACACCACAGTCAGCCTCTTGCATAATGACCAGCCTTTAATACCATGGTCAGCTTCTCACGCTATGGTCAGCATCTCACACCATAGTCAACTTCCGTCACACTATGGTCAGCCTCTCACACCATCGTCACACCCTCATACAATGTTCAACTTTTTGCACCACAGTTAACCTACAAATAATGTACAGTCTCTGACACTGCAGCCAGCCTCTCACATTAAGTAATGGCCAGCCCATCCCATCAAGATCAGTTTCTCTTACAATGATCAGCCTCTTACAATATGGTCAGCCTCTCACACCTTTTAAATAATGGTCAGCGCCTTACACTACGATTTGCCTCTCACATAATATTTAGCTGCTAATATCATGGTCAACCACCCATACGATGGTCAACCTCCCATATGATGGTCAACATCTCATTACATGGTCAGCCTCCCATACGATGGTCAACCTCTCATACCATGGTCAGCCTCCCATACCATGGTCAACCTCTCATACCATGGTCAACCTCTTATACCATGGTCAACCTGTCATACTATGGTCACCCTCTCATAGAATGGTCAACCTCCCATACCATGGTGAACTTCTCATAGCATGGTCACCCTCTCATATCATGGTCAACCGCCCATATCATGGTCAACCTCTCATAACATGGACAACCTCTCATACCATGGTTAACGCCAACCTCCCATACTAGGGTCAACCTCTCACACCACAATCAGGATCTCACATAATGGTCAACCTTTCAAGCAATGGTCAGCCTCTTACACCACAGCCACACTATCACATAATGGTCAACCTAATGGTCAACCTCTGTTACCATGGTTAACCTCCCATACTAAGGTGGTCAACCTCTTATACCATGGCCAACCTCTCATACCATGGTCAGCCTCTCATGCAGAAATGATGAGCCTCTTACACCACAATCACCCTATGAGATAATGGTCAGCCTCTCACATCACAGTCAGCCTCTTGCATAATGACCAGCCTCTAATACCATGGTCAGCTTCTCACACTATGGTCAGCCTCTCACATAATAGTCAACCTTTCACACCATGGCTAGCTTCTTTACTAATGGCCAAGTCATCAAACCAAGGTCAGTTTATCTTACCATGATCAGCCTCTCACAATATGGTCAGCCAATCACAATATGGTCAGCCTCTCATACCTTTTAAATAATGATCAGCCCCTTACACTATGATTTGTTAAACCTCCCATACTATGGTCATCCTCTCATACCATGGTCAACCTCCCATACGATGGTTAACCTCCCATATGATGGTCAACTTCCCATACGATGGTCAACCTCCCATACGATGGTCAACCTCCCATACGATGATCAACCTCCCATACCACTGTCTGTGTCCCATTGGAGATATTTTTCTCATTTCCTGTCCTGAAACCTTGAAGAAGAGAGTGTAAATGCCCTCTTAGACACTTGTCTCAGGAACAGGTGCCCCCATTGGAAGATTGTCCTGACCTTCTGAGAGGGGATCCAACCCTCTAACTATCCACCCATACAAAAACAGCTCTAGTTTTAGTTTCTCTTAAAGAAAAAAATAAGAAGAAGAATAAAAAGAATACATATACATACAGTATAAATACACACAGTATTTAAAACAATTGTTTGTTAAATATATAAAAATATATTATTTTTAGATATAATTAAATATATATATAAATATAATATATACACAGTGTATATTGTATGTATATCTATATCTATCTATATATATATATATATATATATTAGAGCTGTGAAAATTAAAGATTAATTCCTCGATTAATCGTAAACAATTTTGATCGATCAAAATTCTTTTGATCGGTACTCACCTCTCTGCCGGCTTCCGGGTCTTCAGGGAGTTCCGTCGGAGGTCCGGTGACGTCACGGACATCAACGTCACCGGACCCCTCCCCCTTCCCCAAGTGCCTCCATCTGCTAACGAAGGGAAGGGGGGAGGAGTCTGGTGATGTTGAAGTTCTGATTGAACGTAACGCGTACGGGGGAGGAGCTACGCATGACGTCACCCACTGCTGCCCTAAGGAACTAACACGATTGTCGGCTTTACATGGGGGGGTGGAGGGATTGTCACGCTACTGTGGAAAAAAAAATGACTTACGTCAGTGCTACAGTTTGAATTTAAAACGTATTTGAACTGTGAAGTTAAGTCATGGATTGTGGACTAACTAGTGTCGGGTGATTGTATATAGTGTATACCACATTTACCACTGACTAATTGGAAGGCCGGGTACCGGCCTGAAGTTATGGGAGGAGCCCGGAGGGTATTTAAGCAGCCCAAAGGCCGCCGGTCTTTGTCGGTTTCCTGTGCGTGATATCTGATACGTCAGACATCTAGGACCGACTCGTTCGAGACAAGCGCTGTTGGTGCCGGTTCGTGAGCTCCGTTTTCGTCTGTCCGTCTCCTCTTGTTGCAGTCCCGCGTTCGTAAGTCGTGTTGTCCCTTTGTGTCGCACTCGTGTCGCCGAGTCGCAGTTCGTACAAAGAGTCTGGTTCGGCTGTCGCAGGTAGGGCTTCGGCTCCCATGTTTTACGTTCTCATGCACTGCTTATCATGTCACTAAACTGTGGTCTGCGTAGCTCACGAACCACGCGCTGCTTGTCTCGAAAACTAAACACTTACTCGCACGTTTTTGGTTGTACACGATCGGGAGCCATCTAGCGGCACGCACATTCAGGGCCGCCCGCCACAAAAACACTCCGACCGATGCCGCATCCGGCACTCAAGGGTTCCCTTACGCGGTCGGGCTACGCAGTCTTCGAATCGTTCAAACACGACTCACGCACGGGTGCCGTTCGCACTCACACGTATCGTTCATGTCCTGCCATTGTTCGAATCGGTGGCGCCAGCGAGCGTGCCGAATCGCTATTCACATTCCGAAGCACTGTTGGCATACTAATTGTACGAATCACTTCGACCGTGTCGAAACATTTCACGTGTTAGCATGACAATCATTTCATCATTTCAAACATGGCTAACGTATCAGGCCATTCGGTCATGCTAAATCATTTCGCATCAGTCAAACAGGGCGTTCATGCCATCGCTTCGATCCTGGTCCGGTCGCATCCATACATGCTCCGATCGGGGCGATCCAGATGCACGACTACCCGGCCTCATTTCGATACATGCGCCAAGGGCGGAATCACATCACTGGTTGCGTACATTCCTGATTCTTGCCCCTGTCATGGTATATCATTTCTGTCACCTTACCACGCCCGGCATGAATGCAGTCACATCCCCGCACTAATTCGTGTCGGCGTGCCCCAGGCCGGCCTCATTTCAATACATGCGCCAAGGGCGGAATCGCATCACTGGTTGCGTACATTCCTGATTCTTGCCCCTGTCATGGTATATCATTTCTGTCACCTTACCACGCCCGGCATGAATGCAGTCACTTCCCCGCACTAATTCGTGTCGGCGTGCCCTAGGCCCGGCCTCATTTCAATACATGCGCCAAGGGCGGAATCGCATCACTGGTTTTGCGTACATTCCTGATTCTTGCCCCTGTCATGGTATCTCATTTCTGTCACCTTACCACGCCCGGCATGAATGCAGTCACTACCTCGCACTAATTCGTGTCGGCGTGCCCTAGGCCCGGCCTCATTTCAATACATGCGCCAAGGGCGGAATCGCATCACTGGTTTGCGTACATTCCTGGTTCTTGCCCCTGTCATGGTATCTCATTTCTGTCACCTTACCACGCCCGGCATGAATGCAGTCACTTCCCCGCACTAATTCGTGTCGGCGTGCCCTAGGCCCGGCCTCATTTCAATACATGCGCCAGGGGCGGAGTCGCAAAAAAAAAAAAAAAAAAAAGACTTTGATTCTTGTCCTTGTCATGTTATATCATTTCTGTGTCACCTTACCACGCCCCGGCGTTAATTGGTCACCTGCCTGTACGAATTCGCGCCGGAGTGCCCTAGGCCGGCCGCATTTCTACAAAAAAAAAAAAAAAAAGGAAAGGAGCTGGGAGTCGGACCCGGTGGCAGCTGGATGTCACAGTTCGGCCTCAGCGTCTTTATGTGAGTAGTTTTTGTGTTTGAACACAAAAATGAAATCTTATACTTAAGCGGTGAGCACTTAGATCTTTCCTTTCTACCCATGACCTGGCGTCCTTGCTGAGATCTAAGGAGACGTGAGAGAAGTTTATGGTCCGTGTTAACCCTTTTGATACCCGCTTGCATGCATGACCACCTGTTTGCACAGGGGTCCATGCCATAAGGTGAGAGTGATTAGTTAGACCGGAGGTGGAGGGATTGTCACGCTACTGTGGAAAAAAAAATGACTTACGTCAGTGCTACAGTTTGAATTTAAAACGTATTTGTGTGAACTGTGAAGTTAAGTCATGGATTGTGGAAACTAACTAGTGTCGGGTGATTGTATACAGTGTATACCACATTTACCACTGACTAATGCAGAGTTGCAATGCAAGGAGATCAGCTAAAAGTAGTTGGATCGATATGTGCGTTATAATTATAATCAGTAACAGCCCTAATATATATATATATATATATAATTTTTATTGTCCCTTTAACATATCAGGAACGATATTTGCATAATGTCATAACTTCGGTAAATTTGCCCTAATTTTCCTAAGCTTTGTTCATCATCCAGGGAAAATCTCCGGACCAGGAAGTAGCTATAGAATATTTAAATTTCCTCTTCAGCCTGCCAGTTATAATTGTTATGGTTTGGCTGAGGTTCCCTTATTATGAAATGGTAATTATTCAAGCATGTGTTTATTGGTTAAACAAAGTTACTCATCCGGAGAAAAGGGTGTTGGCAATGGAAAATCATTCATATGCCGTTGCTATGACGGAGAGTAAAGCTGAAGAAGAAGGGAGACCTTTCAAATATATTCCTTTATATTTCATTGTAAAGGATGCATCCTGCTCAAACCTCCATGAATTCGAGTCCTCCAGGAACGTGTACATGCGTGACCACTGGCACCAAATACGATGACTCCCCTCCTCCGTACTCACAGCTTCCTCCGCCATGGACAAATTCACAAACCTCTTTCCATACTGGGCCTCCACCAAGTTTATCTCAACCTTCAGGAATATATATGATTCCAGTCTGCTCCCAACATCCACCCCAATATTCACATTTACCATCACCTGCAGACTGTTTCCCTCCATACTCAAATGTCCCACCTACAGATGTCTCCGACCTACCACCCAACTCGGTCAGCATAGTCACAAGGCAGCCATCTTGTATTCCGGTTAGCCCAGCCAAATATGATGACTACATGAAACAATCCATCCTGAGTTTATTTCTCTGCTTCCCTCTTGGAATTGTGGCTCTTTTTTACTCTTGCAAGGTAAGATAATATGAGAAGAAGAGCAGCAGAGAGAAGAATTTGGGCTCAAAGATCAAAAATTTGCGGTTTTGATTTGTGATACTATAGTGGTTTTGAGTAGTTTGTATATATATTTATTTTGAGTTTAAGTTTGTAATATGTATACTGTGTATATATACTATATTACAAACTTTAAAAATATATAAATATATATAAATATAATAAAAGAATATATATATATATATTTATATTTATTTTTTTAGTTTGGAATATATTTATATTGTGTATATATATCGAACTTATATAAAAAAAATTCTATATATATATATTTTTTATATAAGTTCGATATATATACACAATAAATATATTTCAAACTAAAAAAAAAGAATATATATATATATATATATATATATATATATATATATATATAATTATTTTTGTAATATAGTAGATATACACAGTATATATATAGTATATATATTGTAAGACACTGGCTGGTAGGATTGTGGATGATGTGTATGTGTGACTTATATTACAAACTTTATAAATATAATAAAAGAATATATATATTTTTTATATATATATATATATATATATATATATATATATATATATATATTTCTATATATATATTTATTTTTTAGTTTGGGATATATTTATATTGTGTATATATATATTGAACTTATATTAAAAAATTATATATATATACACATACAGACACACACACACACATATATATATATATATATATATATATATATATATATATATATATATATATATATATATATATATATATATATATATATATATAATATTTTTTATATAAGTTTGATATAGTTACAATATAAATATATTTCAAACTAACAAAATATATATATATATATATATATAATATATATTATTTTATTTTATTATATTTATATATATTTATATATTTTTAAAGTTTGTAATATAGTATATCTACTGTGTATATATATATATATATATATATATATATATATAGTGTATATATATTGTAAGACACTGGCTTGCAGGGTTGTGGGTGATGTGTATGTGTGACTTAGGTTGGTTTTTCCTCCCCAACGCGTGGTGAGGGGCTCCAGGTTTTCTGTTGGTTATGTAGAAAACCAACTTTTTGTTTTCTCAGAACCTTAATCATCTAGGCCCTGGGTCCTGGAGACCGGAGACTTTGTGGAGCTTTGGGTGCAATAAAGCCTCCATCTCCAGGGCCCTATTTTACCTGGTAGCCAGATCTCATTTTTAATACCAGATGTGCACATTATTGGGCCTCCTTCACAAGGGCAATCCAATCAGATCCCCCTATCAGTCTCTCGTATTGGTCCAAAAGGAAGCTCCATGTAAGTCTATGGGCAGGTGGATGCAAATGGACATGTGTCTGTTTACATCCAACTACCTTAGAGTCTAAAAAAGAAAAAAAAAAAGAAAAAGGGTCTGCGTCTTTTTATGTTTTATCAGACATAAAGGATCAGAGGTAGTTGAATGTAAATAGAGACATGCCTGTTTACATCTGCCTGTCTAATTCCTATAGACCCGACACGGGTCCAGGAGGGCAAAACTGAACAGATATACATATAACATTCATACAGTTTGGCTCTGATGCAGCAGGGGATCTGCTCATGGAACGTCTGATGAATGGAAGAGATTCGGCCAATGGAAAAGGGCCCTTATATATGTGAGCTGACTGATACTCAGGGTTCTCACTCATTCTCTGATCTGGGAGCCTGCTGCTGGGTGAAAAGGCCAACTTCTGACAGAACACTAAAAAACAAGTACAAGAGCTCCCTGTTTGCTTTGGGAACCCATTAGGGGACACCCGGTTAGTCAGAAACTGACCAAACTTTAGCTAGTGGCTCGGATGAGCAAATGTATTGTTTGTGTAATGGACTTGCTGTAGGGTATTGAAATTTGTCTTGCTGAATAAAAGTGTAGGATAAGCCTTCTTGGACTGCCTGGGTGTCCCTGTCTGGTGCATGGTTTACCACTATATAACCCACTGACACCAATGATGGGGCACTATTCTACCCACTGATACCAATGATGGGGCACTATTCTTCCCATTGACACCAATGATGGGGTACTATTCTTCCCACTGACACCAATGATGGGGCACTATTTTTCCCACTGACACCAATGATGGGGTACTATTCCTCCCACTGACACCAATGATGGGGCACTATTTCTCCCACTGACACCAATGATGGGGTACTATTCCTCCCACTGACACCAATGATGGGGCACTATTTCTCCCACTGACACCAATGATGGGGTACTATTCCTCCCACTGACACCAATGATGGGGCACTATTCCTCCCAATGATACCAATGACAGGGCACTAGTCCTCTCACTGACACCAATGCTGGGACACTATTCTTTCCACTAATATCAATGATGGGACACTATTCCTCCCACTGACACCAATGATGGGACACTATTCCTCCCACTGACACCAATGATGGGACACTATTCTTTCCACTAATACCAATGATGGGGCACTATTCCTCTCACTGACACCAATGATGGGACACTATTCTTTCCACTAATACCAATGATGGGACACTATTCCTGCCACTAAAACCAATGATGGGGCACTATTCCTCCCACCGACACCAATGATGGGACACTATTCCTCCCACCGACACCAATGATGGGGCACTATTCCTCCCACTGATACCAATGACAGGGCACTAGTCCTCTCACTGACACCAATGATGGGACACTATTCTTTCCACTAATACCAATGATGGGACACTATTCCTCCCACTGACACCAATGATGGGGCACTATTCCTCTCACCGACACCAATGATGGGGCACTATTCCTCAAACTGACCCCAGATGCTATGTCATTTTTTACCCCCACTGACCACCATTTTCTACACCCACTGGCCACAATCCGGCCCCCTAAATTCTAAAGGACGGTAAACCGGCCCTTTGTGTAGAAAGTTTGGGGACCCCCGCCTTAAATCTTAAAGTGATACCCATTAAAAGATGTTTATTTGCTGAATTTATTTATTTTGTTATTTTTATTATACAGACAAGAGCGTCCAATAAACGTGGAGACCTGGTGGCCGCAGCGGATCAGTCCAGAAAATCGCACAAGCTGTATAAGATCTGTTGGTTCGGATTGTTAGTCTACATCACTGTCATCGCAGTCCTCATTGTGAGGGTCCTGTTACACCAGCATTACTTCCCCGGCCAAGGAGCTCTATAACATCTACAGCACTTGGACTCGCTTTTTAGACATTTTCTGTATTTATGATGTACAATAAATTATTGATTTTCTAAAGGTTCCCAAACGTTTTCCTCAATAGAAGACTTAACTCCCACCAACATCCCCCAAACCCATCCCCTCTTACCTGTTATGCTGGGTTCAATTCAAAAATACACACTCACTGATTTTTTTATCTACCGTATATATACTCGAGTATAAGCCGAGTTTTTCAGCACAATTTTTTGTGCTGAAAATGCCCCCCTCGGCTTATACTGGAGTCAATCACTTTTCTGCAGCAGAGAATGACATTTTCCGACCCCATACCTTGGGGCCACTTGGTGCTAGGAACCCCAAATTTGGTATTCCAACCCAGTGGACCTAGCACTACAACATATACAAAGATGGGGTTCCTAGTGACTGATACAGGGCCCCAAACAACTCATATGGCCCCCGGGCAATAAGAGAATATGGGGCCCCCAGGCAATCAGAGATTATGGGGCCACACAGTATACACACACACACAGTATACAATCACACAGTATACACAGACATGTTTCTATTGGCTGAGAACTTACAGCTACAGCTATAATCTCTGGATTTTTAGATCAAAAGGATGTCGGTAAGGGACATTTCAGAGACAGATGTAAAAAAAACACAGATTTTTACATACTGTCCCTGGTTTTACTGAGGCTGGCAGCCTTGATGGGGCCCCCTAGTGGCCCGGGGCCCTCAGGCAGTGCCCGAGAGGCTGAATGGTCAGTCCGCCCCTGGCCCCTAAGTCGGTCAACTGTGTCCATCTGCAGCAATGTTATTTCTGGACCCTTTGTCTGCAGCTAGGGGGCATTTAGGAACCCTTAACTACCAAGTTTGAAGTTTGGGGGACCTATGGCTGCAAATGGGCACAGTGAGGCATGCAAATGGGCACAGTGAGGCTGCAAATGGGCATTGTTGACCCTCTTTTCCCCTTACAGTAGCTGCGCATTTCTCACCCTAGGCTTATACTCGAGTCAATACGTTTTCCCATTTTTTTTGTGGTAAAATTAGGTGCCTCGGCTTATATTCGGGTCGGCTTATACTCGAGTATATACGGTATTAGACATGTGCGATTAGTTTCGTACGAATCGAAAATTTGTCCGAATTTTTAGAAAATTCGTACATTCGTATGAATCCGAAATACGAATTTTTATGCATACGAATTCTGTACGAAATTTCGTTACGAATTTCGGATCCAAATTAACAGAAACGTGACTGGTGTTTATGCATAAGAATTCTGTACGAAATATGAAATTCCGTTTACGAAATACGAAATTTCGTAAACGAATTTCCGTTTTAAATTAACAGAAAGTATCAGAAACGTGACTGGTGTTAATATGCAGAAGAATTCTGTACGAAATACAAAATTTTGTTTACGAATTTTCGATCCAAATTAACAGAAACGTTTAAATTAAAAAAAAAAAAAAATTCGTACGAAATTCGTATTTCGTACGAATCCAAATTAAATTTCGTATACAAATTATGAATTACGATTTTTTTTTAATACGATACGAAACGGAACGAAGTGAAACAATTTTTTTGACGGCGCCCATGTCTATAACGGTATATCAGAGTCAAACACTGCATTGAAATAATCCAGCTACCTCTCTACACAGTCCACCCAAAAGCCTGGGAGCAACTAAACAACACCTCTCACAAAACCAAAGGAATATCTATGTTTTTTTAACCACTTAAGCCCCGGACCAATTGGCAGCCAAAGGACCAGGCCCCTTTTTGCGATTCGGCACTGCGTCGCTTTAACTGACAATTGCACGGTCGTGCGACGTGGCTCCCAAACAAAATTGGCGTCCTTTTTTTCCCACAAATAGAGCTTTCTTTTGGTGGTATTTGATCGCCCCTGCGGTTTTTATTTTTTTGCGCTATAAACAAAAATAGAGCGATCATACAGAAGGTAAGGACAGACACAACCGTAATCAACAGAGTAATTGATTAAGTACACGTTTGCAGTCAGAGATACAGGATTGAACAGGAGAAAGAGACTCATAGTACACATACACATCCTCCTCCCTTCTACATGCTTGCCCAGTGGGCCCACACCTTGTCATATTTACGTTGTCATCCTCTATTAATGTAGGTTAATCTATACATGGGTAGGGCTGCATCTATCAAGGCTTCCCAGGAAGAGAGAGAAGGTGGGTTGATGGATATCCACTTCTGGAGAATCTCCTATGCATAAAACAGAAGGTAGGATATCAGCAGTTTCAAGTGATGGGAACGTTGCGCATGATCATGGGCCCAGCAGAGGCAACTCAGGTAACTGAAAGGGACAACTGTAGCCTAAGATTCATTTAATTAAAGACCTCTGACCAAAATGATGTTATAATTGGGCATTCCCAGAACATATGAAGGAAAGATCCCACTTGTGTCCTGCATTTGGGGCATATCGGGTCTCGGTCCGGGAAAATACGATGTCGTTTCTGAGGAGTGTAGTATACCCTGTGTAGGAACTTAACCTGAATAAGTTTGTCCATAGAGGAGATTACCAATCTGGGTGGGGATGGGTCAGCCACACCTCTTGACCCATGACCTCTGGGGACACGCCTGCTGACCTTTGACCTTTGGAGGCGGTCCCTATTCCAAGCCCTGAGTCCTAACCTTGTTCTTCAAGGGAAAACCCTAACCCCTAACCCTAACCCCCAACCCTGATCCTGATCCTAATGCCCCGTACACACAAGCGGAATTTCCGTCAGAAAAATCTTGGATGGTTTTTCCGACGGAATTCCGCTCAAGCTTGGCTTGCTTACACACGGTCACACATAAGTTCTCTGAAATTTCGACCATCAAGAACGCGGTGACGTACAACACTCCCACGAGCCGAGAAAATGAAGTTTAATGCTTCCGAGCATGCTTTGAATTGTTTCCGAGCATGCGTTGAAATTTTGTGCGTCGGAATTGCCACAAAAATAAAAAAATGTCGGAAAAATGGAGAACCTGCTCTCAATCTTTTGCTGGCTGAAATTCCGCCAGCAAAAGTCCGATGGACCATACACATGGTCGTGTTGTGACCAAAAGCTCACATTGGTCTTTTGCTGGCGGAATTTCCTATCGTGTGTACGCGGCATAACCCTAAGCCCCCCGTACACACGGTCGGAAATTCCGACCACAAAATCCGATCCGATTTTGTCCGACACTGGTGTTGCATACACACGGTCGGACAAAGTTGTCGGAAAATCCGATCATTCTGAACGTGGTGACGTTCGTTGCGTACGACGGAACTACGTAGAGGCTAGTAGCCAATAGCTTTGGTCTTATAACTTGATCTGAGCATGCGTAGCAATTTGTCCGTCGGAATTCTCGACACACGATCGGAAAAAGTCTGATCGGATTTTGTTGTCGGAAAATTTGAGAGCAGGATCTCAAATTTTTTTCCGTCGGAAATTCCGATGGAAAAAGTCAGATGTAGCCCCCACACGGGCGGATTTTCCGACAACATGGTCCGTCATCATAAGGTGAGAGACCTGCCCACAGGGGCAGCAACCCATCCCTCAAGGAGGTGAAAACAGGTATAGAGTACACAAGCACACTGCAGATCCACACATTAGTGTAACATTTAACCAATCCAATGTCTGAGGAAAGAGCATAGAGACATAAACTTAATCCTAACCATGGGCGTCCGCAGGTAGGGGCAAGGGGGGTCAAGTGCACCCCCCTGGAATCAGGGATCGTATCTTAAATTTAGCACAGTTGCGCCGCTATCGGGGTGCGGGCAGCCAAACCCTGGGTGCCACCCGCCAGTGGGGTGACACCATCAAGGTCCTGTCAGGCCCCCCCATCAGTGTGGTGTGACTTCGGCTCTTTTCCCTGCTCAGTCCAGCTGAGAACTTGGCGGCGCTGTGACAGGAGAAAGGCGAGCTGCGGTCTGTCAGATGTTCCCCCGATCCCTCCCTCTTCTCCTGGCAGGAAGAAGAGACGTCAGCCTAGCTTCCTGCCGACTCCGTTCCTTCCCTATTGGTCATAACTGAGGGCCAATCAAAGGAGACTAGGAGAGGAGAGCATCATGGGACATGTAATCCCAAAGATTGGCGGCCCCATTTTCCACAGGGAGGAGGCTACAGCTCGATCAAGAGAGATATTGAGAGACTGCAGCCTGGAAAAAAGCTGAGTGAGAGAGCGCTACAGGACAAAGAACAAAGAGTGTGCTGGGCAGAAGCCAAAGAGAGAGCCACGCTGCCCAGAACCACAAGAGAGAAAGCCACGCTGCCCAGCACCACCAGAGAGCGAAAGACTGTGCCAATGCCAGGGTACAGACATGCTACACTACTGACCAGGATCGCCCCCGGGGAACCCAGAGTGAGCGATCATCCAGCCGGAGGGATCACTGCTGTAGTTTTGTTGGGTTAGTTGGCCATTATCCATTACTTATCCTAGGGACTGTACTACATCTGCTGTCTCTGACCATGATATACATGAAAAAAAAAAAAAAAATAAAAAAAAATGCTAGAAAAAGGGGATAGACATAAACAAGAAGAAAAAAAAAAAAAAAAAAGAACTAAAAAAGACCTAAAAAAGAAGTAAACGTGAGACATATAAATGAGGGGATAGAAATGCTAGAAAAACGCAAGAACATCATCATAAGACCGGCCGATAAAGGAGGAGGGGTCGTATTACTAGCGAAAGAATATTATGAGAACCAGATCTTAAGTATGTTATCGGATACGAACACATACAAGAAACTGGATAAAGACCCCACTACAACATACAGAAACCAACTGGAAGCACTAATAGATATGGGGAAAACCACGGGTGTCCTTTCAACTAAAGAAAGTAAATATCTGGCACCAACGAGTAGTAGGGTGCCGACACTATACACTTTGCCAAAAATCCACAAGGATCCTGTAAACCCTCCGGCAAGGCCCATTGTGAATTCCATAGAGTCGGTGTCCTCCCGTTTAGGACAATATTTGGACAAGTTCCTTCAGAAGAGTGTCCAAAACACCAGATCGTATCTGAAGGACACAAAGAACTTCCTGAACCTGTTACAAAATGTTGATCTCACCAACAAACCACAGATATGGCTTGTAACAGCTGATGTGTCATCATTATATTCAATTATTCAACACGATGACGCGCTCCTGGCCCTGAACTGGGCCTTGAGCAAAAGGGAAGACTTACCCCACAATCAGAAAATCTTCCTAAGAAACAGTTTAGATTTTTGTTTGGGGCACAATTATTTTTGGTTCAATCAAACGTTCTACTCACAGCAACGCGGAGTAGCTATGGGTGCAAAATTTGCACCCAGTATAGCAAATTTATTTATGGCCGAGTGGGAGGATAAAATAATTTTTAACCAACAACCAACAGAATTATTATTTTATAAACGTTTTATAGACGACCTATTTTTTATTTGGGCTGGAACAGAGTGCGCTTTGGACTTGTTTTTAAGTTTTTTAAACAAAAATGACCGCAATATAGTTTTAACATCAGAAAGAAGTAAGGAAGAGATCAACTATTTGGATGTCACCATATACAGAAAAGGAGAGAATCTTGAAACAAAAGTTTTTTTAAAAAAAACGGATAGGAACAGCTATCTACCAATAACAAGTGGACATCATCCACAATGGCTCAAGAACATCCCGAAGGGTCAGATCATGCGGGTACGGAGAAACTGTTCGGAAGATTCAAACTTCGTGGAACAAGCCAACATTTTAACGGATAGGTTTGTAACAAAAGGTTATAACCCGAGTATCCTGGACAAAGTAGTAGAAGAGGTGAAGAGAATACCCAGATCGGTCTGCCTGAAAGAAAAGGATACAGAACCAGCAGTTCAACTAAAAGAAACCCAGAAATCAACCAGTAGCAAGGAATGGGGTTTCATATCTGGGTATCATTCTCAATATAAAGAAATTGAAGAGATATTTAAACAGCATTGGCATATACTCCTGTTAGACAAAAAGCTTAACACCGAATTACCACAGGTACCGCAGTTCATTTACAGAAAGGCCACTAATTTTGGAGACAAAATCGTACGGAAAATCGTAGACCCTCCGAAAAGACCACCCACGTTCTGGGACAGAAAAGGATTCTATGCTTGTAGAAGATGTAAAGCCTGCCGAGA
This sequence comes from Lithobates sylvaticus, assembly GCA_028564925.1. Classification (NCBI taxonomy): domain Eukaryota; kingdom Metazoa; phylum Chordata; class Amphibia; order Anura; family Ranidae; genus Lithobates; species Lithobates sylvaticus. The sequence goes on from CM053035.1 coordinate 14,652,060, forward strand.
AATAACCTCACCCAGCAGAGCACTTGAGAGCTTCAGCTCATCAGTGAACAACCAAATATTTTCAATTGAGCAATTCATTACTTGTAACTCTACCCATGTGGTCTATGCTTTAAAATGTCCGTGTGGACTGATCTACATTGGACGAACCAAAAGGAAACTTAGAGTACGAATTGCAGAGCACATTCATAATATAAAAAGAGGGTACAAAGACCACAATGTGTCTCTGCACTTCAAGCTGAAGCATGACAGGGATGCATCTGGCCTACTATTTTGGGGGGTTGAACAGATCCAACCCCACTGGAGAGGAACTAACCTAGTACGGGAGCTATCCAAACGCGAAACTCATTGGATATACTCAGTAGATGTCCTAGTACCTAAAGGCTTGAACGTTGAGCTCGATATCAACTGTTTTATAAGTGACACATAGTTCATGGATTTTATTCCTCTTTTATACATACATGGTTTTATCTACACATGATTTTATCCATATATATATATATTTATTGATTCCTCTCAGACACAGATTGATCTATTTATGTATTATTTATGCAATCCTTATTTTTATATATATGTATTTATTTATTTATATATATACATATTTATTTATTTATGTCGATAATGCAGAAGGCTGCATCTACATGTAAAAAAAGCCTGTTCCCAAATAGCAATTTTCTTTAATAAATAGGGTCTTTCATAAGAGCTATGCTCTATATAAGGAACTGAATACAGGTCACTGACACTAATAGGTCACAGCGGTTGTAGTAATCTGAGCAAAAAAGCACATATGGAGATTGGTTCAACCACAATAACTAGCCTAACATCCCTATCTTTTACGCATAGCGCAGGTATGGTTTACACATATCACAAGGTTTGTTACATCCGATAAGTGGAGTTTTATACCTAGGGCTTTATATACAAATGGACTATTATGGGTTTAGACGGTATAGGATTTTATATGTGTGCAATGTGTATCTTGCAATTTTATATGCAATTTTATATACTTTTAATCAGGTTTTATGCAAATTATATATATGTATGCACACATATGTTTATATCTCTATAGTTTGTTTGAAGTAAATATAGAACAATACCAGAAGCTGGACGTGCATCCCTTATAACTGATATTGAGCATAACAGCAGCATAGTTTTACCACCCCCCTATCCATCTCTTTTTTTAACTTTTAATTTTTTAGTGGGCTAATTTCCAGTTTATATATATACACCTTTTTACATATATAGAAATTGTAGTAATTTAGTATGATTTTATTCATACATTTTAGCACAAATATTCTGTGTGCATTTTGATTTTATTTGTCTCTATGGAAGTTCACTGTAGTATTAAAACACATATCAAATATATGGAGATATGGATATGAAATGATTATAAAATGATTGGAATATGGGGATGTTGTCAGACCGGCAGAAATACTAACACTAGCATCGCCATGTATGCAAATATGGATGCGGACTAGCACAAGAGGTCCCACATGAATATAATATATACAAACCTCTCACTACAGTACGTGTTTGGATTTTTTTACAATATACAAACAGGGTGGAAGCATCTCTGTATAATATTTATATATGCCATAGAACGCATACACCAATTATAACACGCAACCTTAAACACATATATTTTCACATCGGCAACCATATAAGGTCATGCGATGTAAGGGTTAAAAAGGCCGGCTTTATTATAAGTATAGAGAAACAAAGCGTGTTCTGTAAGTTTTTTTAATTAATTATTTAGTTAATGTATGCATGATCTTATAAATAAGAAACCAATATGTATAGGCATTATGGCTAATGAACAAAAAATATGGTACAGCAATGAAGGAAATCTTCATAGTAAACATGTAATGTAGACAGCGGCTGTGCATGACAATGTATTGCTGGCTGTGAGTTCCCATTGGCCAGATACAGTGGCAATCAGACAGCTCAGCGCCCGGATTGGGCGCTGATTACTTATAATCTTCACTTCCGGTGGCGAGGTCACACCCTCAGACGACGTCCGGAAGTGACGAAACGCGTCAGGGTCGTGACCTCGCAGGAAGTGACGAATGCGTTCCAGTGTGCGCTCCAGCCACCAAGCGACCAGGAAGTAGAGGCTGACACCGCTCTACACATCGCTTTGGAGCCCGATTTCCGGCGGACGGACGGGACTGACAGGCAGAGTGCATTTTATTACAAAGCTAATGATTATTTGTTTATGGGTACGCAGATTTGAATAAGGGGGGTATTGGATATTACAATAAAGTTTAATTTTACCAAACTGTACTACGCTATCTGCACCATTATTTTCTTCATATATGTATGCTGGGTTGGAGTGGATCCTTTCCTAAGCTTGCAGAAGGTGAAGAGGTGACCGTGTCGAGGAGATAGCAGTGTCGTTTGGCTTATGATTTAAATGCCCATTTTTATCATATTTCTGGTGAGTGCATCCCCAAAGGGGAGTGTGTACTGCACGCGGTGAAACGTGGATATCCGGTGGAAGGTGTATCACTCTTTCTTTGCGATTTGAGGCTCACTACACCATTATGAACTTTATTTTGGGTCACCATGCTTTTTAATGAACTTTCTTGACACAAAAAGACTGTATTTTTAGCGCTGCTGCAATATTTTAAAGGGACAAACGCCTGTCTTTTATGATTTGTGTTTTACCCGGTCTTTTAATATTGCCTTTTTACCCATGATATACATGTGATAATGACACTGTCGAAAAGGGGCGGTGCATGGGTGACCCTAAAACAATGCCCCCCCCCCCCTGAAAAAAGTTCTGCGGAGGCCCATGCCCCTAACCCCAACTCTTATCCCTACCTACCCACAGTCCTATATCCCCATTATCGGTTAGATGGTGTTATTTAGCAGTTAGTTTGAAATATAACACATGGGAAAGAAAAATCCACCTGTAAGGTTTGATAAAGTCTGTGGATTTTTTTTCCCCCCTTCAATAAAGCTGCATTTTCACTTTCACTCTTGTCATCGCCAAGGACAAAGTCAACACTTCTGACACCAATAACTCTTAAAATAAAAACTTAAAGACTTCACAAAGTGTACACATACAAGGTCTCTTCCTTTTGCAAGGTATTTCTGAAAGTTTTCAGCTTGTTTATATATATATATAAATTTCTACGAGACACACCTGCTAAATGTACATGAAGGTCTTCTCCTCTGGTTTTATATGTGGTTTTATATGTCCCTATAAAAACGCCTAAACAAAAAAAAAAGAGATCGGGTCAAAGGTCTTCTCTGTTCCATAAAATGTCCTTCCCCTTTACAAGGTTGTAACACTGCCAGCATCACGTATTCCAGACACACGACTGATATGGGCGCGTCCTTCTCAACTCAACTGCAGAAGGAACATCTTGAGAACTGAAGTACGTACATCTTCCATGACCAACGGGAGATATAGAAGCCCTGTCATCTGGAAGACACCAGAAGGACTTTGAAGGACCTCTTTATGGAGAACACGGTATCATGAACTAAAGCCAGTGAACATTCATGTGATATATTCTGCTTAGAAACAATTCACAAGTCCATGACGTTCCACAGGACCAATCAACGGGATTGCCAAAAACATCTTCGTTAAAGATTCTCCAGTAGCTTCGTTGGGGGCCCGGTCAACTCAACTTGGAAAAAGGACCCAACTAGAAATACGGCATTAGGTTCATCGGTGGGACTAGGTCATCCAACCCAACCATGATGCATCAGGAAAATTGGATAACGATGAACCCATTACCTTCTTATTCTTGTCAACTTGGTGGGAACGTAATAGGTCCACCTCCGCAGTATAACCATGGAGTTGTCTCTTCTCAATATGTCATGACTGATAATCCTTCACCATCTCACTTTAAACCTGTATTTACAACTGAGCAGTATGTCGTAAATACAGAGATAACTTCTGTACATGTGGTTACAGCACCTTCCAACGTCATCGTGGCTCCAAGGGTCTATAAGGACTACCTTGCTCTGTCTATCTTGAGCATGTTGTTCTGCTTCCTGCCAGTCGGAGTTGCTGCTCTGGTCTACTCCTGCAAGGTAAATTGAACACTGGGGGGCTCTCAGGGGAGAAGATTAAGAAGAAAATGAATTGGGGAGGTGCTGGTGTGTTTTGTGGTTGTTGGATTTGGGTCCCTCTCTCTCTCTCCTCTCTCCCCAGTCTCTCCCCTCCCTCCCCTCTCTCTCTTTCTTCCTCTAATGCCGCGTACACACGATCGGACTTAGTCCCGCTGACAATCCGCCGGACTTTCCAGCGGAGGTCCGCCGGACTTTCAAACGAGCGGACTTGCCCACACACGCCCACACACGACCGGACTTTTCTGGCGGACTAGATCCGGCAGACAATCAGCCGGACTTTTGCCGGAGGTCCGCCGGACTTTTGAAATGAACGGACTTGCCCACACACAGAGTAAAGTCCGTTCATTTTGAACGTGACTCCAGGTAGATGGGACTAGCGAAGGAAGTCAATGCCGCCGCCTCCATCGGCGAGATTGATACTTGCTAGCCCCGTCGCCTGGTATGGATATAAAGGGGAACCCCAACGCCGAAAAAAACGGCGTGGGGGTCCCCCCCAAAGTCCATAGCAGACCCTTATCCGAGCATACAGCCCGGCCGGTCAGGAAAGGGGTGGGGACGAGCGAGCGTGCCTCCCCCTCCTGAGCCGTACCTCAATATGGGGGGGGTGGACAAGGGTCTCTTCCCGATAACCCTGGTCATTGGTTGTCGGGGTATGAGTATTCGCTGTTACAACACTGGTCCTTCTCCCGGCCAATCGGGAAGCAGGTATGAAACCCATTGGCCAAAACGTCAGGCAATCCTATTGGATGCCTAGCGCCAGCAAGAGCACTGAGGAGACGCACCGGAGAGGACACCGGCACAGCTTTCCCCGAGTCCGCCATGCTTAAGGACAGGGCTGGAAGGTGGCCACATCAGCTTCGACCACTGATATCACCGCCCGCATCCAGGGTAAGGACAACGGGTGATGGGGGGGTTTGCTGGGGGTGTTAGTATCATGCCACGGAGGGGGCAGTTGTGCTAGTGCCGCTCCACCGGCGGCCCCCGGAGGGGGGGTTGTTTGTCGCCTCCCCCCCAAAAAAAAAACAGCAGCAGCCACTACCAAAATGTCTTGGTGTGCTGACGCCTTAAGGGTTTGGGGCCAAGCCCACCCCCTCTATCATTTTACGTGGCCTACCACTTCGAGTTGCTGCTGTTCCCAGTTGCTTCCACTTTATTATAATACCACTAACAGTTGACCGTGGAATATTTAGTAGCAAGGACATTTCACAAATGGACTTTTTGCACAGGAGGCAACCTATCACGGGCACCATGCTTGAATTCCCTGAGCTCCTGAGAGCGACCCATTCCTTCACAAATGTTTGTAGAAGAAGTCTGCATGCCGAGGTGATTGATTTTACACACCTGTGGCCATGGAGGTGATTGGAACACCTGAATCCAATGATTTGGAGAGGTGCCCCAATACTTTTGGCAATATAGTGTATATAACAAGCATTTAGCCTGCTCAAATCTTCCCTTTGCTCCAATACAGTGGTACCTTGGATTACGAGCATGATCCGTTCCAGAAGAATGCTTGTAATGCAAAGCACTCGTATATCAAAGCGAGTTTCCCCATAGGAATCAATAGAAACGCAGATAATTAGTTCCACAGCTACTGCTTGTCTATGCAGTACCGCATGTGGCCAGATGTCATGGGGGGGGGGCGCTGGAGACGCTCGGAAACATTAGTGTCACCGGCACCCCCGCATCTCTGGCCAAATGCGGTACTGCACACCCCAGAGGCCCAGAGGCTTGAATCCTGCTCTTCTATCGAGACAACGCTCGCAAACCGAGTCAGGATTTAAAAAAAAAACAAAGACAGCTCGTATTGCGAAATACTCGTAAACCGCATTACTCGCAGTCCGAGGTTTTACTGTACAGTTATTTCAAATGATTGTCAGCGCCAACTAGTGGTCAAAACAAAAATGAAGCTCTGCGGTTAGTAGAATCAAAGTATCAACATTTAAATAAAACAAAGCCCACCTAATTAAGGTTCGTGCACGCCGGCCGAATACCGGGCGGCGCCGGGCAGTTAAGCAGAAACCGGACGACATTTGTGTGTACTGCAGCTGGTTCAACAGAAGCCAACCATTCGGCCAGCTTCTGTTGCTTTAGGCTATTGATACTGACTGTCTGAGAACAGAATAGAATAAAATAGAAATAATATATTACCATCTTTCAAAATTGGAATTTCGAATAGAATGAATTTGAGTTAGAATAGAAAAGAATAGAAAAATAATAGAATAGAAAATAAGAGAATACAACAGAATAGAATAGAAAAACAATATAATAGAATAAAATAGAAAGAATATAATCATCTTCCCGAAATTCGAATTTTCAAATAAAATGAATTTGAATAGAAAAGATCAGAATAGAATAGAATAGAAAATAATAGAATAGAAAATAATAGAATAGAAAATAAGAGAAAGGCAAAGAAAAGAAGAATAGAAGAATAGAAAATCAATAGAACAGAAAAATATAAAATGGAAAGAATATAATTGTTATATTCTTTCTATTTTATTCCCTTCTATATTAATTGTTTTTCTATTATTTTCTATTCTCTTCTCTTATTTTCTATTCTTTTCTTTTATATTCAAATTCATTCTATTTGAAATTCGAATTTCTGAAGATGGTTATATTCTTTCTATTTTATTCAATTCAATTCTGTTCTATACTATTGTTTTTCTATTCGATTCTATTATTTTCTCTTATTTTGGATTCCATTGTTTTGGATTCTGATCTATTCTTTTTTTTAATTTTTTTCCAAAAAAGGTTTTTATTGGTAAATTGAATAGAACATACACGTATGTTGAAAGATCTATTCTATTCAAATTCAAATTTATTCTATTCGAAATTCGAATTTTGGAAGACAGTCATATATTTATTTATTCTATTCTATTAAATTCTATTCTATTCTTTACTATTCTTTTATTTTTATAATATTGCTTTATTATTTTATATTCTATTTTATTGTATTTTTTTTTTGAAAATCGATTTATAATTTTTTATTTATTTGATTTAGATTTGAATTTGTTTTTCGATTTTCGTCCGAATTTCGGTTCGTTATTTTTCGGATTTATTTAAACTTGTTACTATTGTAATTCGGTGATTCGGATACATCCGGATTTCCGAATAACGAAAAATTTGTCAGAATTTTGATTCGGAACGAAACAGATCGCACATGTCTAACAATAGCCCTGCGGGGGGGGGGGGGGGTTGGGGGATTGGTATACTAACATCAGATCGTTAGTACAGGGGCTCCTCCAGATCTATTATGTTTTTTTTTTCGGGCAGCACGTAAAAAATACAAATAGTGTATTTAAAAAGGCTTTAAAAATTACTTGGTCCATCCAGGGATCGATCATCACACAGTATGGATGCATAGGAACAGAGCGAATCATGCAGCAGCCAGGGATGGCTCGTCACACAGCATTAACCTCTAGAGATCTGCGCTATAGCCAAATGACAGCTACAGTGCGGATCTACATTGCCGGGACTACATCCATTGACGTCGTCCAGTGCACGAGCGGCCTGCGCGCCCCCTGAAGGGCGCGTGCGGCGCGCTCTGTGATCAGCGAGTCTGTGAGACTCGCTGGATCACAGATCCAAGTAAGGGGTCGATCCCAACCGCTTACCACGTGATCAGCTGTCAGCCAATGACAGCTGATCGTGTGATGAGAACACAGCCTGTATTTGGCTATTTTTCCTCCTTGCGCTGACAGTGCGAGGAGAAAAAAAAAAAAGACGACCACCGGCGGCAGTGAGAGGGACATCAGTCCCAATCACTGCGATATGCCCGGGTCCTCGGTGCTCACCTGTGCCCTCTACAAGTGCCGCCTACCAGTGTCCACCAGCTCCACCTGCCAGAGCCCACCAGCTCCACCTGTCAGTGCCCACAGTGCCATTTGTCAGTGCCCACAGTGCCATCTGTCAGTGCCCACAGTGCCACCTGTCAGTGCCCACAATAAGTGCCTGAACAGTGCTGCACATCAGTGTCACCTACCAGTGCCCATCAGTGTCACCTACCAGTGCCCATCAGTGTCACCTACCAGTGCCCATCAGTGCCAACTATCAGTGCCCATCAGTGCCACCTATCAGTGCCCATCAGTGCCACCTATCATGACCATCTATCAGTGCCCATCAGTGCCATCTATCAGTGCCATCTATTGGTGCCCATCCATGCCACCCATCCATGCCCCCCATCAGGGCCCATCAGTGCCATCTTATCTGTGCCCATCAGTACCGACTTATCTGTGCCCATCAGTGCAGCCTATCAGTGCCCACCAGTGCAGCCTATCTGTGCCCACCAGTGCCGCCTCATCAGCGCATATCAACGAAGCAGAAAAATTACCTGTTTGCAAAATTTTATAACAAACTATTAAACATGATTTTTTTTTCAACATTTTTCATCTTTTTTTGTTTATTTAGCAAAAAATAAGAACCCAGCTGTGTTTAAAAAATAAAAAAGAAAGCTCTATTTGTCGGAAAAAAATGATAAAAAATGAAAATGTAATTTGGGTACAGTGTTATATGACCGCGTAATTGTCATTCAAAGTGCGCCAGCGCCGAAAGTTGAAAATTGGTCCGGGGCGCGGGGGGGGGGGGCATGGGGGTTTAAGTGCCCAGTAAGCAAGAGGTTAATGTGTATGTATGCAACCTAGTGGCCAAAATGTGGACTATATGCGGTTATCCAATAAATACTGCATTCTGACCACTAGATGGCGCTGACGATCATAGGAAATAATAATATCACAGAAAATAAAGAGGGGAAATCGCGCAGGCTGGGCGAATGCTTGTGACATTCATCCAACAAATGTTTTATAAATCGACCGCCTACTAAGTGTTAGCTCACGAAAAAAAAATATTTAGCAACATTTACATTATACTATGTGACATTTACGCATTTCTGTTGCAGACAGTGGAAGCGCGGAGTAATGGCGACACTATCAAAGAAGCTGGCAATTCCCGTACTGCCTTTAAGCTGAACATGGTGGCGATCGGCTGCGGATGTGCTCTACATGCTGCATGGATAGTGCTATCAATTTGTATATAGGTGTCAATAATTCAGTTATGATTTAAATATATTGTATTCTCAGATTTTGGGTGGGGGGGGGGGGATTGATTGTTATTAATATATAAATTTAAATCTTTTAAGTGATCATTCAAATAATAAGAGGACAGCAATAAAAACCTGGAAGGGGTTCTAACCCTCCCCCCATACTGTTAAAATATAAAAAAATACAATAACAAACTGCACAAAGGTTCAGTTTGCATGACTGTCAGTTACAAGTTGGTTGGGGTGACTTGCAAGGTGTCCATCATTCTTTTTTTTTTTTTTTTCACAATCAAAGTTTTTATTGAGAAAAAGTTGCATACAATACATCATTCTTTATATAGTGGGTAAAAAAAATAATGATTTGAACCCCTGAAGATTGTGTAGGTTTGCCCACTTACAAAGAAATGAAGGGTCTATCATTTTTATCATAGGAGTATTTTATATGATAGAGACAGAATATCAACCAAAAATCCAGAACACAAAACACATGATACAAATGTTATAAATTGAGTTGCAGTTCAGTGTGTAAAATAAGTATTTGATCCCCAAGCAGAACATGATTCAGTACTTGGTGGAGAAGCCCTTGTTGGCAGCACAGAGGTCAGACATTTCTTGTAGTTGGTGACCAGGCTTACACACATCTCAGGAGGGAATTTGGTCCACTCTTCTTTACAGATCTTCTCTAAATCCTTAAGGTTTCTTGGTTGTCGCTTCGCAACTCGAAGTTTCAGCTCCCTCCATAAATGTTCTATGTGATTAAGGTCTGGAGACTGGCTAGGCCACTCCATGACCTTTTTTAGCAACTTCTTTGTTGCCTTGGCGGTATGTTTTGGGTCAATGTCATGCAGAAAGACCCATCCATGACCCATCTTCAGTGTTCTGGGTGACGGAAAAATTGTCTCATCCAAGATTTTACAATACATGGCCCCATCTATTGGACCCTCAATGTGGCAAAGTCGGCCTGTACCTTTAGCAGAGAAAAAGCCCCAAAGCATCATGTTTCCACCTCCATGCTTGACTGTAGGGCTGGTGTTCTTAGGGTCATAGTCAGCATTTTTATTACTCCTGTGACGGGACTCACTTTTGGGGGCAGGGTGACCAAGAAAATAATGAACCCTGTATCTGCCATATTAGAAATAGTGGCTGATTCATAATTCTGGGACAAATACTGTTAGGAGATGCTGATGTCAATTCTAGCCACCTGTCTCTGTCTGTGTCTGCTATATGTAAATTAGTCTAGTATGACTTGTCACAGCTTCTAAGAATCTTTCATCCAGTGTGCTAATTATTAACCCTGCAATTGTATGAAGGAGTTCTGTGATTGAGATGTATGATAATGTGTATTGTATAGTCGGTGAGCTAGGAGACGTGAAGTCTGTCCTAAAGGTCATGTCTCTGAGTCACCTAGGCTGTCTAAAGGATTAGATAATTAGCTCATGCTAATTAGGTTTCTGGTGAGAGGCTGTATTTTCACCCTGCGGTATATATTTGTGTGAGATCTCAAAATAAAGATTCATTCCTGTTTGACCCTCAAAACAGAGCCTTGTCTCGTACTTGGGGGAGAATTATTCGTATGGGGTTCTTGTTCAGCTGATTGACGTGTTCGGTAGCTGCCTTTGTGTTCGGGAATGGAAGGTCTCAAATGGCTTTAACCCCTTTCATACTCGTGGTGTCATTACAACTGCAAACACGGCAAGTCGAGTTAATGCCAAAGAGCTAAATTTTAGTCTCACCCGACCACAGCACTTTCTCCCAATCCTTCTCTAAATCATTTAGATCAGTGGTTCTCAACCTCAGTCCTTCTGGTTGGGGTAAAAATGTTCCAATCCAAGATTTTACAATACATGACCCCATCCATTGGGCCCCTCAATGCGGCAAAGTCGGTCTGTACCTTTAGCAGAGAAAAAGCCCCAAAGCATCATGTTTCCACCTCCATGCTTGACTGTAGGGATGGAGTTCTTAGGGTCATAGTCAGCATTTTTATTACTCCTGTGACGGGAGTCACTTTTGGGCGCAGGGTGACCAAGAAAATAATGAACCCTGTATCTGTCATATTAGAAATAGTGTCTGATTTTTTCACCCTGCGGTATATATTTGTGTGAGATCTCAAAATAAAGATTCATTCCTGTTTGACCCTCAAGACAGAGCCTTGTCTCGTACTTGGGGGGAGAATTATTCGTATGGGGTTCTTGTTCGGCTGATTGGAGTGTTCGGTAGCTGCCTTTGTGTTTGGAAATGGAAGGTCTTAAACGGCTTTAACCCCTTTCTTTTTTTTTTTTTTTTTTTTTTTTTTTTTGATTTTCAAAAACTTTTATTGTAGAAATGAACATTACAAAGTTATAAAAGGTGAACAAAATGATCAAGAAACCCCCTAAGGGGTGCATACAGAAGGCAGATTACAGATAGAGTTAATTAGTGATTCCCTGGTAGGGGATGAGCTACAGGTGAGTCACGAAAGGGGTGACAAAAGTGTCAGACTAATATTTTAGGCTTCTGTCCACTGGGCTAAGGGTGGAAGCACCTAGGGAAGTATAAAAGGGCTTAGGATCGGGGTCTGTTCCCCTACTCCCCGCGCACCCCTATCGGGATCCTGCTGTGCGCGGGAGGGTCGAGGACCAGGTTCTCTGGGGATGCCAGAGAGCGTGAATGGTGATACTGTTCCCTAGGGTGGGGTGCTCACTTTAGGCTTGGGATAACAAACCGCAGCGGTCTTGAATCCGGACCCCCAATTCACAGGGGGATGGATAAAGGTTGCCTAGAGTGCTATGACATGCATTTACTACCAGGTGGACTACCCTTCCGTACTATCGAGCTTCCAAACATATTAACCATAAATAACTACATGGGTCCTTAAACGAACCGGGACCCTTCAAGCAATAGTTGAAGGAGTGAAAGAAGAGAAAGAGGAAGATTGAGAGCAGTGGGGAAGAAGATGAGGCGAAGGCAGCAGGGGGGGGGGGGGGGATAGTATCAGGAGGGGACCCTCGCGGAGAGGGGGTGGGGAGTGTGTGCTACCATAGTCGAGAAAATGTCAAGACCGTCTCAAAGTAGGATTAGTGAAACCCCTGTGTAAAGAGCCCAAGGTTCCCAAATGAGGTGGAACTTGTCAGTGGAATCCAGTATGGAGTGGGCGATTTTTTCTTGCGACATTATCCAAGAGATTTTTTGTTTCGCACGGCTCAGTGAGGCCGAGGGCATTTTCCATGCATGGGCTATAGTAATTTTGGCACCCAGGAGGATGAAGTGGATGAGCGAGCGGGTTAATTTAGGGACCAGTGGGATATCATCATTGAGGAGCGCTATGGTTGGGTCCTGGGGCACTTTGTAACCTGTTACCTTACGGATGAGATTAAAGATTTTGTTCCAAAAGCCCCTGATTTTAGGGCATTCCCAAAGTGTGTGTAGAAGAGAGCCTAAGATGCCGCAACCCCTGAAGCAGAGGGGAGAGGACTGCGGGTAAAATTTAGCAAGGCGGGTAGGTACCAGATACCATCTAGAAAGCACCTTAATGTCCGCTTCCATAAGGGAAGTATTTAGGATACCTTTAAATGAGCGGAAGAATTTTGTGTGCCAGGTGTCTAGGTCCCATTCAAACTGGAGGTCTTGCTCCCACTTTAACATATAATTCGCTTTGCCCTGAGGTTCAGCAAGCGCTGAGTAGATCAGGGAGATGCCCCCCCTGACGCCCATGGCTGAGGAGCACCAAAATTCATACTGGGTGACCGAGAGCGGGCTGTCTGAGCTGCCCCAGATCTTGTGTAAGAAATGTCGTAGCTGGTAGTACCGGTACGTTTCCGAGGGGGGCAATTCTAACTTGGATATGCAATATTTGAGTGATATGGGGCCGTCGTTATTAAAATATTGCCCAATCCTGTATAGACCCTTATCGAGCCACCATGCAAAGGCCTTGATGTTCAGCCCCGGTTGGAAATGGGGGTTGTTGAAAATGTGAGCGAGGGGGTGCCAGGGGGATATCAAAGAGGTGTGTTTTTGTAGGGAGTCACTTAGGGACATTGAGTGCGATAGGGTGGGAGAGAGGATCGCCGGGCGATCCTTACGGGGTCTCCAGGCTAGGTAGTCCAGAGTGTGATTGGGAGTGGCTTGCCGTTCAATTTCCACCCAGTCAGGTTTCGAGGTCTTAGAGTAGATTACAGAGAACTGGCAGAGTTGCGCAGCTTGGTAATACTTCCAGAGGTTTGGAAGGCCTAGCCCCCCTTTTTTCTTTGCCCTGAACAGCACTTTATTGGGAAGACGATGGCCCTTGCCTCCCCAGATAAACTTAATGAGAGTGGACTGAAATCTGTCCAGTTCCCGTTTTCTAACGGGGATTGGCAATGACCTGAAAAGGTATAGTAGTCTGGGGAGGAGGGTCATTTTTACAGAATTGACTCTGCCCAGCCAGGACAGCTTGTAAAGGGACCATTGTGTTAGGTCGTCTGAGAGTTTTTTTAACATGGGGGTGTAGTTGAGTTGGTATAGGAGGTCTATTTTGGGGGTCAGGAAGACCCCTAAATAGGGTAGGGAGGAGGAGCTCCAGGCAAAGGGAAATTCGTCTTTGAGTCTGTCAACCATGTATTGGGGGGTTGTGATATTGAGGGCCAGGGACTTTGACATATTAACCTTAAGGCCTGATACCGATCCAAAGGAGTTAAGCAGGTGGAGAACCTTAGGGGTTGAGGTAAGGGGGGAAGTGAGGAAAAGGAGGACATCGTCCGCAAAGAGGGCACATTTGTGGGTCTGATTGCCGCAAACTACTCCGCTAATATCGGGATCTTGTCTTATTGCTGAAGCTAGAGTCTCGATCGCTATAGCGAAGAGTAAAGGAGAAAGTGGGCAGCCCTGTCTGGTACCTTTAAGGATTGGAATTTGTTCGGATAGGTGACCCTGTAATTTAATCTGGGCTTTCGGGGAGGAGTATAGGGCGGAAAGTGTTTGTATGAAATTAGGGCCGAAGCCCCAACGTTCAAGTATGGTGAAGAGATAAGGCCAGGTGACTGTGTCAAAGGCCTTCTGTAGATCAATCGACAGGATGTAGCCTGATTGGGAAGGGTTGCCATCCCAAGCAGATTGTAGAAGGGATATTAAGTCTATTGCTCTCCTAATCTGGTCCGGCCCCTGTCTCCCAGGTATGAAGCCCACCTGGTCCTTATGTACGTAAGACGCAATAAAGGAGGCCATTCTGTTGGCCAGGATTTTTGTCATGATTTTCAGGTCATTGTTAATTAGTGATATTGGCCTGTAGTTGCTCACTTCGCTAGTGTCTTTTCCTTGTTTAGGAATCACAGAAATAAAGGCTAAATTAGCTGCAGGTTCTAGGGGGGAGCCATCACGCAGTGAGTTGAAGAGTCGGACCAGACGAGGAGAGAGGATCTCGGAGAAGGTTTTGTAGTATTTGGCAGAGAACCCGTCAGGGCCTGGGGCAGAATCTGTCTTGAGGTTTTTGATAACCTCTTGAACCTCTTCTATTGTAAAAGGGGCTTCCAACATGGATCTGTGGGAGTCCGAAAGCTTCGGGAGAATAATATTTTCCAGGAAGGATTCTAGGGGGCCTGGGTCGTCAGAGGGAGGGGAGGAATAGAGGTTTGAGTAGAACGCATGAAAGGTCTCGAGAATCTTCTGAGGATTCTGGGAGAGGGCTCCCGAGGTTGTTTTGATCTTGGGAAGTGAGAGATTTTTCATCTTGGGGGTGAGTTTTGTCGCTAGTCTGGGGCCAATTTTATCGGCTTGTAAGTAGTATCTGCCACCTAGCCAGATTAGGTGTTTGTCAGCACTAGTGGTAAGGGCTAAGTTTAGGGCAAGCCGGGAGGTTTCCAGCTGGGCAAGGCTAGCTGGGGAGGGTTTGGCTTTATGGGCTTTGCTAAGAAGCTCAAAGTCTTTTTCCAACTTCTCCACAGTAACCTTGTGTTCTCTCTTCAACTTAGAAGATAATTGGATTATTTTCCCTCTCATTACTGCCTTGTGCGCGCCCCATAGGGTGCTGGGGGACGTGTCCCCCGTGTCGTTCAGGCGGAAGAAATCTTTGATTTCCTGAGCGAGTATGTTACAGTGGACGGGATTGGAGAGGAGGGTTTTACTAAGGCGCCACTGAGGAGGGCTAGTGGGTGAGAGCGAGCTGCGGATCTTGAGAGTGACAATGGAATGATCAGACCAGGGGGTTTCGTGTATGGAAGCCTGGATCGCTGAGTGGATGTCAGAGTTGGGGATAAAGATGTGGTCTATCCTGCTGAATGTCTTGTGAGGGGCAGAGTAGTGTGTATAGTCCTTGGTAAGGGGGTTTAATTCCCTCCAAGTGTCTATCAGACCCAACTCGTGGAAGAGGCGGGCTATTCTGAGGCTCTGCTTGGGGGGTTTTGTGAGACGGGGTTTGTCTGGGGAGGACTTGTCCAAGGCATGGTCGAATGTGGTGTTGGAGTCTCCTCCCATTATAATTCTCCCCTCTAGATGGGGAGAGAGAGTGGAAAGCATGGCGGTGAAGAATCGCGCTTGACCTTGGTTGGGGGCATAGTAGGAGACTAATGAGAATAGTTCCCCTGCAATAAGTCCCTTGACCAGGAGGAATCTACCATTTTCGTCTAGTATCGTGTGCTTGTGTACAAAGGGAATTCGTTTGGATAATAGTACCGCTACTCCTCTCTGCTTGGTTTGTGCATTGGCCAGGTAGAAAGTGGGGAAGTTGCGATGGAGGAAGGAAGGGGTGTAATTTGCTGGGAAGTGAGTTTCTTGGAGAAGGACAACATCAAGGCCTCTGGCATGGTAACTCTGAAGGGCTTTTCGGCGCTTAGAAGGGGAGTTCAGCCCCTGAGTGTTGTGAGAAGCCACTCTGAGTGACAGTTTGTGATTTACCGTGTCAGCCATGGGCGTCTGAGTGCGGGTGCGAAAATGAACGGTGGGAGCTTACCTTTAAGTGCAGAAGTCTGCTGGATGTGGCCTGGGAATTGGGCTTTTGCAGATGTCCTAGGTAGACTGAGGCGGTGCCTTTCCGCGAGGGTTCCTGGGTGTAAGGGAGAAAGGGAGTAGGGGAGGGGAGCCGGAAGGGGGGGGGAAGAGAGAGGAGAAAGAGAGGAAAGTAGAGCAGCGAGAAAAACATGGTGATTAATAAACCAATATATAAAACAAAGTATACACATTCGTAATGTATCTGTCAAAGTGCAATAAGGCCCGGCGTACCGGGTCCAGGTCCAAAGGCTCCCCGAAGGGAGCATTTGGAGAGGGTGCAACCTCAAAAGGGTTGTCTGTCTGGTGTCACCGGAGGGAGTGGGTACCCTCCGCGTCACAGCAGGTGGAGTGGCAAGCAGCGCCGCTCCGGCCGAGGAGGCCCCCAAATTGGGGTAACAGTGTAACCGGTCGGCCAAAAAGGCATAAAACACATAAAAAAAAAAAGAAAATGAGGTAATAAAGTAACCACTAGCAACATAAACATAGGTTAGTCCTAGAACGAGTCCTGCAATGTCCCAAAGGATAGAACAAGGCTAGCTTAGTTAGGAGTACCTGTAGGGGAGGGGAAAAAAAATTGTCCAGAATGGGAGTAGGACGGGGGAGGCTGTGGGGACTGATGTTGTGGGGGATCTGAGAGTAGGGTTTAGTCCCTTCTAGATACGTGTCAAATAAAACAGATACCCACCAAACCCCCGGCTGGAGTTGCGAGTGAGGGAGGGAAGCCCCTGTCGTCACGGGTAGGACTAAGGGGGCCCTGCCCAAATCAAAATGTACCCAGGCCTGACTAAAAATGGTCAGGGCTTAGAGGGTGCGTCTTCCCCTGAACCAGGAGAGGAGCTGAGGCAAACATCTAAATGGCCATAGGAGGAATAACATAAATGCCAAAATGAGGTGGCCAGAGCAGCAAGACGAGTGGCACATGAAGGGGAGGGGGAGACCATGTTCAGGGGAAGATGGATTCATGAAAAAGAGTAAGGACAAAGCCTCTCAGTGAGGAGAGGCAAAAAAAAAAAAAAAAAAAAAAGGGTCTTCATCTCGGGGGATGAGATTCGCGGTGTCTCTTCGTTTGTTGTTTGTTCCACAGCGGGGTCAGGGGGCTGCCTGGTGGTGGACGCTTGGAGGAGACCGACTTGCTTGGAGCCTGATGGGGGACTAGGTCTTGGGAGATGAGTCCAAGCTGGAGCAGGAGTTGCTCGCCATCGTGGAATGAGGAGAATCCATATGATTTGTCTTTGAAATGGAATTGGAGCCGGAACGGGAAGGACCAGCGGTATTTGATGGAGTTTTGCATGAGGACCTCTAGGAGGGGCTTAAGGGACCTGCGTTTCTGAACAGTGGCGGGTGAGATGTCCGCAAAAATTTGGACCTTGTTGCCCTGGAAGGTTAGGGTATCTCGATTGCGTGTGTGTCTCATGACGTCTTCTTTGACACTGTAGTAGTGCGGTTTGACCACGATGTCCCTTGGGAGACCATCTTGTCTGGGGGGTTGGAGGGCTCTGTGCGCCCTGTCTAGTTCCAATCTGTGCTCTTGGATATCAGGCAAAAGTTCTTTGATGAACGATTTGATCGTGCTAGGGACGTCCGTGGTGGACTCGGGGATTCCTCTTATGCGGAAGTTGTACCTTCTGCTTCTGTTCTCCAAATCGTCAATTTTGGAGAGAGCTGTTTCTAGTTGGTCTTGCAAAGTTTGGATGCAAGCGGTATTTTGATTGGTGCGTGCAGCTGTATTGTCTACAGCTTGCTCTATGACATCCATGCGTGCCCCCAGGCCCTGTAAGTCTGCCTTGATGGTGGCAGTGATTTGCATGGCGTTTTGGGCCAGCATCTCTGAAAAGTGTTGCAGCATGAGCTGCATATCAGCGGAGTGGGTCTGTTGTAGGGGGTGAGAGTGGTGGGGGCTCTCTAGGCCCAAGGGAGATCCCTGGAGTGGAGTGGGGGGGAGGCTTCCGAATGTTCTGCTCAGCAGGGATGCTGTGGAGGCCGGGGAGATCCCCTGGGGGATGCAGGTACTCACGGGGGTCAGGAGGCTGTTGTGTTGCTGCAGGTGCTGCTGGTGGGCTGGTGGATCTGCAATGGAGTCCGGGTCATCCATGCTGCCTCGTGTTGCGGCCGCCATCTTGGCTGGGGCCGAGGTCACCTGGCTGTAGGTGAGTTGGCGGCTAACGTCGCTTTTATGTGTCCCCTCGGGCATATCGGTGGGTGCCTGGCACCCTCAGGAGGCTGTGGGCTGAAGACCGGACGGGTCTTGCTCGAACTGATCGCTTAGGGGGCTGAATGAGGCCGGAGCGGTGCGGAGCTCCCGTTCAGTGCGTCTTCCCGGAAGTCCCGCGCATGCGCACTCGCTTTAACCCCTTTCATACTCGTGGTGTCATTACAACTCCAAACACGGCGAGTCGAGTTAATGCCAAAGAGCTCAATTTCGGTCTCGCCTGACCACAGCACTTTCTCCCAGTCCTTCTCTGAATCATTTAGATCAGTGG
The DNA here is from genome assembly GCA_028564925.1 of Lithobates sylvaticus. Lineage (NCBI taxonomy): Eukaryota > Metazoa > Chordata > Amphibia > Anura > Ranidae > Lithobates > Lithobates sylvaticus. Next base: position 14,670,585 of record CM053035.1, read on the forward strand.
TTCTCAACTTTAGTCCTTCTGGTTGAGGGAAAAATGTTCTAATCCAAGATTTTACAATACATGGCCTCATCCATTGGGCCGCTCAATGCAGCAAAGTCGGTCTGTACCTTTAGCAGAGAAAAAGCCCCAAAGCATCATGTTTCCACCTCCATGCTTGACTGTAGGGATGGTGTTCTTAGGGTCATAGTCAGCTTTTTCATTACTCCTATAACGGGAGTCACTTTTGGGCGCAGGGTGACCAAGAAAATAATGAACCCTGTATCTGTCATATTAGAAATAGTGTCTGATTTTTTCACCCTGCGGTATATATTTATGTGAGATCTCAAAATAAAGATTCATTCCTGTTTGACCCTCAAGACAGAGCATTGTCTCGTACTTGGGGGAGAATTATTCGTATGGGGTTCTTGTTCGGCTGATTAGAGTGTTCGGTAGCTGCCTTTGTGTTTGGAAATGGAAGGTCTTAAACGGCTTTAATTCCTTTCATACTCGGGGTGTCGTTACAACTCCAAACACGGTGAGTCGAGTTAATGCCAAAGAGATCAATTTCGGTCTCGCCTGACCACAGCACTTTCTCCCAGTCCTTCTCTGAATCATTTAGATCAGTGGTTCTCAACTCCAGTCCTTGTGGTTGGGGTAAAAATGTTCTAATCCAAGATTTTACAATACATGGCCCCATCCATTGGGCCCCTCAATGCGGCAAAGTCGGTCTGTACCTTTAGCAGAGAAAAAGCCCCAAAGCATCATGTTTCCACCTCCGTGCTTGACTGTATGGATGGTGTTCTTAGGGTCATAGTCAGCTTTTTTTATTACTCCTGTGACGGGAGTCACTTTTGGGCGCAGGGTGACCAAGAAAATAATGAACCCTGTATCTGTCATATTAGAAATAGTGGCTGATTTTTTCACCCTGCGGTTTATATTTGTGTGAGATCTCAAAATAAAGATTCATTCCTGTTTGACCCTCAAGACAGAGCCTTGTCTCGTACTTGGGGGAGAATTATTCGTATGGGGTTCTTGTTCAGCTGATTAAAGTGTTCGGTAGCTCCCTTTGTGTTCGGAAATGGAAGGTCTTAAGCGGCTTTAACCCCTTACATACTCGGGGTGTCGTTACAACTCCAAACACGGCGAGTCGAGTTAATGCCAAAGAGCTCAATTTTAGTCTCGCCTGACCACAGCACTTTCTCCCAGTCCTTCTCTGAATCACTTAGATCAGTGGTTCTCAACCTCAGTCCTTCTGGTTGGGGTAAAAATGTTCTAATCCAAGATTTTACAATACATGGCCCCGTCCATTGGGCCCCTCAATGCGGCAAATTTGCAGAGAAAAAGCCCAAAAGCATTATGTTTCCGCCTATTATGTGCTTGACTGTAGTGATGGTGTTCTTAGGGCCATAGTCAGCATTTTTCTTTCTCCAAACACGGCAAGTCGAGTTGATGCCAGAGAGCTCAATTTTGGTCTCACCTGGCCACAGCACTTTCAGCCAATCTTTCTCTGAATCATTTAGATGAGTGGTTCTCAACCTCAGTCCTCAATACCCCCAACAGGCCATGTTATCCTTTATTGACTTTAAATCAGAGTTAATGGCTTGGTATTTTGGACAGCTAAGAGAAATTCCCAAAACATGGCCTGTTGGGGGTATTTGAGAATCGAGGTTGAGAACCACTGATTTAGATGTTCATTGGCATGACTGTACATGGGCCTTCTTGAAGAGGGGGACTCGCTGTGTTTGGAGGAAGAAAAATGCTGGCTATGACCCTAAGAACTCCATCCCTACAGTCACACACGGAGGTGGAAACGTGATGCTTTGGGGCTGTTTCTCTACTAAAGGTACAGGCCGACTTTACAGCATTGAGGGGCCAATGGACGGGGCCACGTATTTTTAAATCTCAGAGGAGAACCTTCTTCCCTCAGCCAGAACACTGAAGATGGGTCGTGGATGGGTTTTCCAGCATGACAATGACCCAAAACATACCGCCAAGTCAACAAAGGAGTGGCTCAAGAAGAAGCACATTAAGGTCATGGAGTGGCCTAGCCAGTCTTCAGACCTTAATCCCATAGAAAGTTGATGGAGGGGGCTGAAACTTCGAGTTGCCAAGAAACCTTAAGGATTTAGAGAAGAGCTGTAAAGAAGAGAGGACCAAAATCCCTCCTGAGATGTGTGAGAACCTGATCACCACCTACAAGAAACGTCTGACCTCTGTGCTTCCCAACAAGGGTTTCTCCACCAACTACTAAGTCATGTTTTGCTTGGGGATTAAATACTTATTTTACTCACTGAACTGCAACTCAATTTAGAACATTTGTATCATGTGTGTGTTTTTTTTTCTGGATTTTTGGTTGATATTCTGTCTCTATAATATAAAATACACCCATGATAAAAAATGATAGACCCTTCATTTCTATGTAAGTGAGCAAACTTACACAATCTACAGGGGATCAAATCATTATTTTCCCCCACTGTACACGGGATTCTATATGCCTGCAGCCTAGGTACTGTATAGGCTACGGCAATGTGTTAATATGGAAAAGTTGATGCTGCTACATTTGGAAAGCGAAGTATCATGAAAAAAAGAAAATACAAAATATTACTGGGAAAATATCAGATATGCTGTACAGTTTAATAAAATAAAGTGTCCCTTTGGTCAGCAATGGAGAAATCTCTGGAGGCTTTCTTTAAGGGGAGTAAAATGTGCCGTAATGCCATTTATGTCCAGCGGGTGGCAGAGAAAACAAGACCTATTCTCTTACAAGCAGCACCTAGAATGGTTGTACATTGCACTAGTGCAAGTGGAGCCCAACCATTTTCCCAAAGACACTTTATGAGAGTTTTAAGTCCATTTTTTTAGATTTATACATATATACATTGTACTTATTATTTTCTTTTGGTATTCACATAAAATCTTTCAAATCATTATTAAAGCTGATGTTTAATCTGCCCATATTTTGTTTTCTCCAGTTTCTTCCTCCCCCTACATTAACTTTTTCAAATAAAAGCTTTCTTTTTTTATTTACACACCTTATTTTAGACCTTATTTTAGACTCAATGAACCTATCCCTGGGTCTGTGTTTCTCACTGCAATGCTGGCAGATCATGGCTGGTGGGAGGGGCCGGATGGGGGATGTACATAGCTTCCTGAAAACATCTCAGGCACCTCCCAAAATTCCTGATGTAAGCAGTGGGCTGGCTCCTGGGAGGAGCCAATGCCTTGATGGGTGGAGTAGTGGGTGTTCCTATCTAGGCTGCATTTGTATTACGGTTGCCACCTGTCTGGGATTCACACGGACGGTCCGGGTTTTGAATCACATGTCCGAGTTTCAGTCTCCCTGAAACCACACATTATTCGGACAGGAATGTGGCTCGGAACAGGGCCTGACAGGAGGGTGAGGGGGCACTATGCGCGCCACATTACTATTCTCTTTGAAGTACCACACTGGCACCACAGCAGGGAGGGAGGAAGGAGGATGGAAGGGGATGAGTCACTTAGCTGTGTGTGTAATCTGAGCTTCATCAAGTAAAGAACGGCTGAGAGTCCATAGTACCAGTGCAGATGGGAGTTGGGGGTTTGTTGGGGATTTGGGGGTGTGGAGGGGAAGATGTGCGACAGAAATTCCATTGGATAGACCTTAAGAGCTGCAGGCATCAGTCCCCAGGTACTCTCCTAGAAAACAACAATCCATACTGTATATTTTTTTGCAGCATCAGCAAACATTGGCAATGAGAATGCCATAAACTATAAAATATTCAAAGCTTTGAGACACGGAGATAAGGACCGTCTGATGACCACTATACCCGGAGATAAGGATCGTCTGATGAGAAATAAACCCGGAGATAAGGACCGTATGATGACCACTATACCCAGGGATAAGGACCGTCTGATGAGAAATAAACACAGACATAAGGACCGTATGATGACCATCTTACCCAGATTTAAGGACCGTCTGATGACCATCATACCTGGAGATAAGGACCGTCTGATAAGAAAAAAAAAAACGGAGATAAGGACCATATGATGACCATCTTACCCAGAGTTAAGGACCGTCTCATGACCACTATACCCGGAGATAAGGACTGTCTGATTATCATCCTAACTGGAGATAAGGACTGTCTGATGAGAAATAAACCCGGAGATAAGGACCGTCTGATGAGCATTATACCCAGACATAAGGACTGTCTGATTATCATCCTACCTGGAGATAATGACCGTCTGATGATCATCATACCCGGAGATAAGGACCATATGATGACCATCATACCCGGAGATAAGGACTGTCTGAAGATCACCATACACAGAGAAAAGGACAGTTTGATGAGCATTATACCTGGAGATAAGGACCGTCTGATAATCACCATAACCGGAGATAAGGACCATCTGATGACCATTACATCCGGAGATAAGGACCGTCTGATGACCACCATCATACCCGGAGATAAGGACCATCTGATGACCATTATACCCGGAGATAAGGACCGTCTGATAATCACTATAACCAGAGATAAGGACCCTCTGATGACCATTATATCCGGAGATAAGGACCGTCTGATGACCACCATCATCCCCGGTAATAAGGACCCTCTGATGACCATTATACCCGGAGATAAGGACCCTCTGATGACCATTATATCCGGAGATAAGGACCGTCTGATGACCACCATCATCCCCGGAGATAAGGACCCTCTGATGACCATTATACCCGGAGATAAGGACTGTCTGATGAGTATTATACCCAGAGATAAGGACTGTTTGATGACCATCATACCCACTTACCTAATAACGGGGGAAATAAATGAAGAGACACCGCAGAAGGTCTTTGTATTCCAAGGTCTGATGTTGCAGAGGTAAAGAGAGAGATAAGGGAGACAAGAGAGAAAGAATGTAGAGAGGAAAGAGAGAGGAGACAAGAGGGGAGAGAAGAAGAGAATAGAGGAGAGAGAGTAGAGAGAAAGAGAGAGTGTGTGTGTGTGTGTGTGTGTGTGTGTGGAAAAGAGGGAAGAGAGAGAGAGAGAGAGAGAGGAGAGATGAAAAGAGGAGAGGGGAGAGAAGAGAAGAAGACAGGATAGAAAAGAGGAGAAAGAGGCAGAGAGAGAGGAGGCAACAGATAGAATGAGATGGTGTGTGTAAGAGAGGGAAGAGAAAGAGGAGAGGAGAAAAGAGGAGATTGAAGAGAAGAATAGATGAGAGGAGAGAGTGTGTGGGGAAGAGAGAGAGAGAGAGAGATGAGAGAAGAGAAGAAAAAAGGAGAGAGAGAGGAGAGAGAGAAAGGAGGGAGAGGAGAGAAGAGGGAGAGAGAGAGAGGAGACAAAAGAGAAAGGGTGTGTGGAAGAGAGAGAAGGGGAGAGAGAGAGAGAGAAGAGAAGAGAAAGAGAGTGAGAGGGCAAGAGAGAGAGGAGAAAAAAGGAGAGGGGAGAGAAGAGGAGGAGAGAGAAAAAGAGTGTGTAGGGAAGAGAGGGAAGAAACAGAAAGAGGGACAGTGGAGAGAGAGGAAATAGAAGAGGAGAGAGTGTGTGGGGAAGAGGGGAGAGGAAAGGAAAAGATGGAGAGAAAGAGAGTGTAATGGGGGGGGGGGGGGGTAAGAGGAGGATAGACAAGAGAGAAGAGAGTAAAAACTAGAAAGAGGGAGATAGCGTAAGAGTGAAAGATCGGGGGGGGGGGGTAGAGGTAGAATAGAGAGAGGGACGGGAGAGTAAGGATTACAGGAAAGAGACACTAATGCCGCGTACACGCGGTCGGAATTTCAGATGGAAACAGTCCGATGGGAGCTTTTCAACGGATTTTCCGACCGTGTGTATGCCCATCAGTCTTTTTCTGTCGGAAATTTCCGACGGACTTTGGATTGAGAACCTGTTCTCAATTTTTCCGATGGAAAACCTTTCTATCGGATTTTCCGATCATGTGTATGCAATTCCGACGCGCAAAATTCCGACGCATGCTCGGAAACAATTCGACGCATGCTCGGAAGCATTAAACTTCCCTTCTATAGTGCTGTCGAACGTGTTTTATGCCGCTGTGTTACTGACCGTCGGAATTTGGTGTGACCGTGTGTAGGCAAGACAGTTTGAGCGGAATTCCGACGGGAAAACCATCAGAGCTTTTTCCAACGAGAATTACGACCGTATGTACGCGGCATTAGGCTCACCACTCATGTTACAATCTGATTGTACAATCCCCTTCAGATCTACCAACAACTATGTAGTACAAGGACCTCTCTGGTTGGATAATAATTGATTGGGTAGTTTCGGTAGGCGCTTATATTACATAGTTTTGGTAAATCTGAAGTTGATTGTGCAAAGATTGTACGGCCAGATTGTAACATCTATAGGGACCCCAAGAGAGAGAAGAGGAGGAAAGAGAAAGGGGTTGAAGCAAGAGGGGAGAGCGGGGGATGAAAATGAGGACATGGGACTGTCCTATACAATGCGGTGATACAATCGGAAAGTAGATCACACCTCCGGGTTATACAAAGTTCAAATAGAGAAAAAAAAAGGGGAAACCAAAGCCGATGTCTGTATTGCTCAGACACAGCTTTGTGCTCAGAATCAACCATAGAGCATAGACAAAACCACACTTTCCTGCTCAGGTGATCATATAGAAAAGTCACAGTCCACATCCTCCAATCACACAGGAAAATAAAAAGAGCAAATTAAATGACATGGCTTCAGACCCAGAACATCACACACTCTGTCTGACACAGATCAGCCCCCTGCTACAGCCTCTCACCTTGTGATTTGCCACAGCGTTAGATTATTAACGTCTTAGTGATCACTGGGGGGGGGGGGGGGGGACTGCGGAAATGCTTCCTCTTGCCTGCAGCAGACTGATGACATCATCTCAGCCTAGCAGGCCCGGGCAAGGGGCGGGCAGGAGGGGTGGCTGCCCTGGGCACTGTGGTATCATGTGAGCTGGGGAGGTGCTGCAAGGAGATTGGGGTGGGGATTTTTGTTGGGAGGGGGATAGCAGGGGTAAGAATTGTCTTAGGTGGGAAAATTTGGAGGGGGTGGGGTTTGCTAGATGTGGAGATTTGGGGTATATGTGCTGGGAGGGGGGATGGGGAGGAGGATTTGTGCTAGGAGGAGGGATTTGGAGGGGGTTGGGTTTGCTAGAAGTGGAGATTTGGAGTATTTGTGCTGAGAGGGGGGATGGGGAGGAGGATTTGTTCTAGGAGGAGGGATTTGGAGGGGGTGGGGTTTGCTAGAAGTGGAGATTTGGGGTATTTGTGCTGAGAGGGGGGATGGGGAGGAGGAGGAAGATTTGTGCTAGGAGGAGGGATTTGGGGGGGGGGGGGGGTTGTGCTAGAAGAGTTCATATGGTAGAGGGGGAGGGAATTTGTGCTAGGAGAGGACATTTTTTTTGAGGGGGGGGGGGGGGTTTGTGCTGGTAGGGATGATTGGGGGATATTTGTGCTAGGAGGAGAGATTTGAGGGGTAGAGGATTTGTGCTAGGAGAGGCCATTTTTCTTTTGGGGGGGGGGGGGTTGTGCTGGTAGGGTTGATCGGGGGGATATTTGTGCTAGGAGGGGAGATTTAAGGGGTAGAGGATTTGTGCTAGGAAAAGAGGTTGGGGTGGGGATTTTTGTTGGGAGGGGAAACGTGGGGGTAAGAATTGTTCTATTTGTTGGGGTGGCTGGGGTGTGCTTGGTGGGCCAGGTGGGAAGGAGGATTAGTGATAGCAGAAGGAATTTGGGGGGGGGGGGTGTGCTAGAAGGGGTCATATAGTAGAGGGGGGGGGGTTTAAGAGGAGTCTAAGATCGTATCTTAACTGAGTTAATTTTTGGGAGTTTTTTTGCTTTTTTTAACCTGAAAATTTCTTCAGTGAACTCTTTCACACACAGAAGGTACAAGTTAAGCCTCCATACTGGAGTTGCGGTGTTGGCCGCTAAGTCCTCTATAGACAGAGCAATGGAGGCTTGGTCTGACCAAGTGATTGTATTTATTGATTTAGAGGTAACTTTAGACAAGGTTCTTTGGTCAACCAGGAATAGATCAATCTGGGAGTAAGTCCTATGCGGTGAAGAAAAGAAGATAAGCCTCCATACTGGAGTTGCGGGGTTGGCCACTGAGTCTTCTATAGATAGAGTAATGGAGGCATGGTCTGACCAAGTGATTGTATTTATGGATGCAGTGGTAACTTTAGACCAGGTTCTTTGGTCAACCAGGAATAAGTCAATCCGGAAGAAAGTCCCATGTGGTAAAGAAAAGAAGGTAAAGTCTCTTTCTCCTGCATGTAGGCATCTCCAAGCATCGAATAAGTCCTGGTAGTGGAGTGACGTTAAGGGGAGTCCTCCATTAAGAGGAGTCTAAGATCGTATCTTAACTGAGTTCATTTTTGGGAGGTTTTTTGCTTATTGCTTGTATCTAACTTGAAAATTTCATCAGTGAACTCTTTCACATGCAGAAGGTACGAGTTAAGCCTCCATACTGGAGTTGCGGGGTTGGCCGCTGAGTCTTCTATAGATAGAGTAATAGAGGCATGGTCTGACCATGTGATTGTATTTATGGATGCAGAGGTAACTTTAGACAAGGTTCTTTGGTCACCCTGGAATAGATCAATCCGAGAGTTAGTCCTATGTGGTGAAGAAAAGAAGTTAAGCCTCCATACTTGAGTTGCGGTGTTGCGGTGTTGCGGTGTTGGCCGCTGAGTCCTCTATAGACAGAGCAATGGAGGCATGGTCTGACCAAGTGATTGTATTTATGGATGCAGAGGTAACTTTAGACAAGTTTCTTTGGTCAACCAGGAATAAGTCAATCCGGAAGTAAGTCCTATGTGGTGAAGAAAAGAAGGTAAAGTCTCTTTCTCCTGCATGTAGGCATCTCCAAGCATTGAATAAGTCCTGGTAGTGGAGTGACGTTAAGGGGAGTCCTCCATTAAGAGGAGTCTAAGATCGTATCTTAACTGAGTTCATTTTTGGGAGGTTTTTTGTTTATTGCTTGTATCTAACTTGAAAATTTCATCAGTGAACACTTTCACATGCAGAAGGTACGAGTTAAGCCTCCATACTGGAGTTGCGGTGTTGGCCGCTGAGTCCTCTATAGATAGAGTAGTGGAGGCTTGGTCTGACAAAGTGATTGTATTTATGGATTCAGAGGTAACTTTAGACAAGGTTCTTTGGTCAACCAGGAATAGATCAATCCGAGAGTAAGTCCCATGTGGTGAAGAAAAGAAGTTAAGCCTCCATACTGGAGTTGCGGGGTTGGCCGCTGAGTCTTCTATAGATAGAGTAATGGAGGCATGGTCTGACCATGTGATTGTATTTATGAATTCAGAGGTAACTTTAGACAAGGTTCTTTGGTCAACCTGGAATAGATCAATCCGAGAGTAAGTCTTATGTGGTGAAGAAAAGAAGTTAAGCCTCCATACTGGAGTTGCGGGGTTGGCCGCTGAGTCTTCTATAGATAGAGTAATGGAGGCTTGGTCTGACCAAGTGATTGTATTTATGGATTCAGAGGTAACTTTAGACAAGGTTCTTTGGTCAACCAGGAATAAGTCAATCCGGGAGAAAGTCCCATGTAGTGAAGAAAAGAAGGTAAAGTCTCTTTCTCCTGCATGTAGGCATCTCCAAGCATCGAATAAGTCCAGGTTGTGGTGTGACGTTAGGAGAGATGGGCTTGTTCGTTTCATGCCAGAGGAAGAGTCTTTAGAAGGTTCTGGTGTCGTGTTAAAATCGCCGTAAAGGACTAGCACTCCTTTTTTTGTGGGTATGCACCTTTCGCAATAATTTGTGAAAAAAGCGCAATTGATGTTGATTGGGGGGAGTATACCTTCACAATGGTGTAAGTGACCAAATTAAGGTCACATACTAGAATGAGAAAGCGGCCACAAGCATCTTTTACTACCTCATGTAGGGTGAACGCCACCAAGTCTTTAATTGCAGTAAGTACTCTATTGGTTTGTTTTCCGCATTGGCGGTGAATATATGTGGAAAGTTTCTGTGTGAGAAGACTGGTGGTGATTAGGGATTGAAGTGTGTCACATTTGTTAGAGAGTGCTTCCTTCCACAGGGACTTCCTCTTTGCTGGGTGATTGAGTCCTTTTGAGTTTATAGAGAGAAGTTTTATTCCCATTTTGGAGGATTTAATAAACTAGTACAGTATTTAGGGGGTGCATTCAGTGTTGTGCTGAGGGCTCCCTCTTGTGGCCACTTTAAATATGACGTGAAGTAAGCCGTTTGTGTGGAGTGAGGTTTTGCATTGTACTTACAATCTATGATGAGAGTTGAGAGTCCTGAAGTTGTTACCCGTGTCAATAGGTGAAAAAAGGGGAGAAAGGTCATAGGAACAAAAAAACTGAAAATAAAAGTAAAAAGACACACATCTGGTGGAAAAACAACATATGCAAGGGGTGTCCCTTAACCGCTTCCCGACCGCCTCATGCAGATATACTGCGGCAGAAGGGCACATACAGGCAGATTAACGTACCTGTACGTTGCCCCCGGGAGGCGGCTTGCGGGCGCGTGCGCGGGCGCCAGGAGCTCCTTGATCACAGGTCCCGCGGACCCGATGTCCACGGGGATACCCGCGATCGTGTCACGATGAGGAAGAACGGGGAGATGCTGATGTAAACAAGCATCTCCCTGTTCTGCCTAATGACACTCTCACTGATCACGTTTCCTGTAATCGGGAGTGTGATCAGTGATGTGTGACACATAGCCCCTCCCCCCACAGTTAGAATTACTCCCTAGGACACACTTAATCCCTACAGCGCCACCTAGTGGTTAACCCCTTCACTGCCAGTGACATTTTTACAGTAATCAATGCATTTTTTTTAGCATTGATCGCTGTATAAAGGACAATGGTCCCAAAAATGTGTCAAAATTGTCTGATGTGTCCGCCATAATGTCGCAGTCATGATAAAAATCGTTGATCGCCGCCATTACTACTAAAAAAAAAAAATATCAATAAAAATGCCATAAAACTATCCCATATTTGTAAACGCTATAACTTTTGTGCAAACCAATCAATATACGCTTATTGCGACTTATTTTACCAAAAATATGTAGAAGAATACGTATCGGCCTAAACTGAGGACAAAAAATGTTTTTTTTTTATATTTTTTTGGGGGATATTTATTATAGCAAAAAGTTAAAAAATAATGCGTTTTTTTTCAAAATTGTCGCTATTTTTTTGTTTATAGCGCACCAAATAAAAACCGCAGAGGTGATCAAATACCACCAAAAGAAATCTCTATTTGTGGGGGGAAAAAAGGACGTTGATTTTGTTTGGGCGCAACGTCGCACCTCCGCGCAATTGTCAGTTAAAACGACGCAGTGCCGAATCGCAAAAAATGACCTGGCCATTAACCACTTCAGCCCCAGACCAATTGGCAGCCAAAGGACCAGGCCCTTTTTTACGATTCGGCACTGCGTCGCTTTAACTGACAATTGCGCGGTCGTGCGACGTGGCTCCAAAACAAAATTGGCGTCTTTTTTTTCCCACAAATAGAGCTTTCTTTTGGTGGTATTTGATCGCCCCTGCCGTTTTTATTTTTTCGCTATAAACAAAAATAGAGTGACAATTTTGAAAACAATGCAATATTTTTTTGCTTTTTGCTATAATAAATATCCCCAAAATATTTTTCCTCAGTTTAGGCCGATACGTATTCTTCTACATATTTTTGGTAAAAAAAAATCGCAATTAGCGATTATTGATTGGTTTGCGCAAAAGTTATAGCGTTTACAAAAGGGGATAGTTTTATAGCATTTTTATTAATATTTTTTTTTTTTACTAGTAATGGCGGCGATCAGCGATTTTTATTGTGACTGCGACATTATGGCGGACACATCGGACATTTTTGACACATTTTTGGGACCATTGTCATTTATACAGCAATCAATGCTATTTTAAATGCATTGATTCCTGTATAAATGACAGTTGTAGTGAAAGAGTTAACCACTAGGGGGCGGGGAGGGGTTATGGGCTGTGACGTGTGTGTGTTTTTTTACATTAGGGGGCGGGGCTGACGTCTGACGTCATTGATCGGCTTTCCCGATGACCGGGAACAGCCAATCAATGACAGGCAGAGTAGGAAGCGCGGGGAGAGGTTTGTTTACACAGACCTCTCCCCGTTCTTCAGCTCCGTGACCGATCGCGGGACACCAGCGGCGATCGGGTCCGCTGGTCCCGCGGCCGGGGTCACGGAGCTCCCGACCGGGTCGCGAGCACGCCGCTGGCGGCGCGCACGCGACCCACAGGCAGGCAAATGCAAAATCACGTATATATACGGGATTTTGCCTGCCCGTGCCATTCTGCCGCAGTATATCTTAGTGAGGTGGTCGGGAAGCGGTTAAAGAGGGGACAAATCCTTCCGGAGCTGAAGTGGTTAAAAAAACGAAACCGTTTTTTTTTGTATAATGTGAAAGATGATGTTATGCCGCGAGAATCGTGATCTTTATTCTAAGCAAAAAAAAAAAAAAAAAAAGTCCAAAAGGGGTTCAATGTCTTTCTTACTCCATCCAAAGCTAAAAAAAAAAAAAAAAAAAAAGCTTTTTTGGCTTTAGTTACACTTTAGAAAACGATACTTTGTGTAAATCTCCAGTCAGTACATGTAAAGTTTCGGTTTGTATCATCTTGTCCCAAGGTTTCCTGCCAAAATGAATTGCGACCGTTGTTCCAGGAATCATCAAATGTTACGTTCTGTAATGTTGAAATAACAACTATGATTTCATTATAACCAAATAACACACAAAAGACTAACAAACTCTGTTTATCTGATCCTGGGAAACTCTTTGCTGTGCTGCAAGACTCTAATTTATTGTCGACAATGCTTGTCCTATAAAAAAAAATAATTTTTTTTTTCCTTTAATAAGGAACTTTTTTGCAGAGGCCATAGAGAAAAAAAATGGTGGGGGTTGCAATTGTGTATGTCACACGTTATTCGCACAGGAATTTTCTTAACGCATTTTTGGGGGAAAAATACACTTTAAAGTGGAGCTCCACCCATTTTATATACAAAAGCTGTATGTGATCAGATAGATGTTCTAAGTCAAAAACTGACCTTTTTTTTTTCTAGTTTAAAATGTACCGTATCTTTTCTTTCTTCTCTCTCTGCTTCCCGGGATGTGTGTCTTGCGGATATGGGCGTGGTTTCTGCGGCTATCTCGTCATTTCCGCAACTCTCATTGTCTCCTGGGATCTTTTCTCATTGATCTGTGCGGCGGCCGCCCGCGAGTTATCACAGGATTACGAAACCGGAAGTGACGTTGTTACGACTGTCACGTTCTGAGGGCGGTTCCAAAACCGCCATTTCAAAAAAGGGCAAAAAGGTAATACTGACCAGTATACCTGGTGGTCAGTATTACCCGTGAACACAAAATCTCTATCTAGATTAGACATGTGCACAACAAAAAAATTTGTTTATTTTCGTTTCGTTTTTTTCGTTTCCGTTGATTCGTAACGATTCGTAAATTCGTAAGTCGTCAGTGTTCGTATTCGTAACGATTCGTATTTTCGTAAGAGTTATTTTTTCGTTGATTCGTATTTCCGTTTTTTCGTTTATTCGAAATTCGGACGCATTCGTATTTATTCGTACATTCGTAACATTCGTAGATTCGTAATCCGAGCATAATTCATAATTTTATGTAATGTGTATGCTATTATTACATTTTAAGAGACACGGAAAATTACGAATCAAAAAAAAAGTTACGAATGTACAATTTTTTTCGTTCAATCCATTCGAAGCCCGTTAGGCAGAGCCATTGTAAGGGACACGGAAAATTACCAATTCAACAAAAAAAAAAAAGTTTTTTTTCGTTCATTTTGATTTTCGTTGTTCCTGTTTTCGCTTTTCGGATTTTCTTCTTTCGTACATTCGTTGTTTCTAATTTGTTTTATTTGGATTTTCATTGTTTTCGGATTCGTTCGATTCGAACGATTCGTTACAATTTGTAGCGAATCGTTCGTTCATTCGTACGAAAACGAATGAACGAAAATAACGAAAAGAAACGAAAAAAAAAAAAACGAAACGAAGTGCACATGTCTAATCTATATATATGTATATATATATATGTATAGATATGTAAAAATTTATAGTCAGAGATAGAGACTATAAATTTATAGTCAGAGATAGAGATTAAATAAATTAAAAAAAAAAAAAAAATATATATATATATATATATATATATATATATATATATATATATATATATATCGATATAGTTATTTAATCTATATCTCTTGCTATATATTTTTATATATATATCTATATCTATAGCTATATCTATATATATATATATATATATATATATATATATATAATCTCTATATGTCGCTATATATATAATTTTATTGTTTTTTTTTTCTTTTTTGAATCTATATTGAATATTGATGAGAAATTAATGATTAGAGATATATAATATAAACATTTTTTTTTTATTTAGTTAGTTTACATTTATTTAGTTATTTTTTCAGCATATAAAATATTGTTTCAATACTTACCTTTCCTATAACTCCAGCGACGCTCTCTCCTCGACGATTGTCCACTCTATCTTCCGTTAGAATATTTTTAACTCAGTTGCCATAACAACGGGCAGGACTTACGACGACGCCCATTGTGATGGCAACCAAAGCTGCTGACGGCGCTCCTATATAAACATTACTGCGCATGCGCGAGATGTAAGATAGAACGGGCGTTGCATTCTGGGAGATGCACGTCACAGAATCCAGGAAGAGAATGCCTGTGGGCTTCACATGCCCACAGGCAAGATGACAACTATGGAGCTCGTTTTTATAAAGCGTTCTTTGATTGAGAAAAAACAATGGTAAAACTTCAAAAAACGGGACATGTAAGTAACAAATTTAAACACTAATTTGTTTATAAATGTCACAAAAACAAAAAAAAAACGTCGGAGGCAGTGGAGCCCCGTTTAATGAATTTTATTGCACACAAAAATGGTATAATACCCAATTTAAAAATAAAATATAAAAGATAATATTACGCCAAGTAAATAGATACCTAACATTGTATGCTTTACAATTTTGCACGCTCGTGGAATAGCGCCAAATTGCGGTTCTAAAAATTCTCCGTAGGTGAAGTTTTAAATGCCTTTAGGGTCAGTTCACATCATAGAAATGCAGTCCGGATGCGCTCCAGATGTTCCAGATGCCCTTCTTGCTTGCGCGTTTTTGATCCGTTTTTTGATGCGTTCCAGTGTGTTTTTGATGCTTTTTGGTGCAGATTTTTCCCCCTCTTTTTTCTTAACCCTAATGCCTCGTACACACGTGCAGACTTTTGCCGGCGGACCTAGTCCAGCGGACAATCCCGCGGGACTTTCCAGCTGGGTCCGCTGGACTTTCCGAGCGTGTGGACTTGCCCACACACGTGCGGACTTGCCCACACACGCACGGACTTCTCCGGCGGATAATCCGCCGGCAAAAGTCCGCGGGACTTTTGAAAATGAACGGACTTGCCGCTCATCGGCAAGTCCTTTCATTTAGCATGTGACTTCAGATTACGTAGCTAGCGTAGGCAGTTACTGCCGCCGCGCTAGCTCCGTGACCTGGCATGGATTTAAAGGGACTCCCCACGCCGAAAAACGGCGTGGGGGTTCCCCCCAAATCCACGTCAGACCCTCATCCGAGCACGCAGCCTGGCAGGCCAGGAAAGGGGTGGGGACGAACGAGCGCCCCCCCCCCTCCTGAGCCGTACCAGGCCGCGTGCCCTCAACATGGGGGGTGCCCTGGGGAAAGGGGGGCCGTGCGGCCCCCCCACCCCAAAAGCACCTTGTCCCCATGTTGATGAGGACAAGGGCCTCTTCCCGACAACCCTGGCCGTTGGTTGTCGGGGTCTGCGGGCGGGGGCTTATCGGAATCTGGGAGCCCCCTTTTATAAGGGGGCCCTCAGATCCCGGCCCCCCACCCTATGTGAATGAGTATGGGGTACGATGTACCCTACCCATTCACCTAAGGTGTAAAATGTAAAGTACAAAAAACACACACACTTTTGAAAAAATAGTTTATTGCACTGCTCCGGGGGTCTTCTTCCGTTTTGGGGGTCTTCTCGCCGGACTCCCCCGCCATTTACCAAGCTCTTTTACCGAGCGGGGGAAGTCCGGCTACCTTCTTCGTCGTCGCCGCCGTCGTCTGGGGGTCTCGATCCGCCTTCGGGGGTCTTCTGGGGGTCTCTTCTGTTCTTGCGGCGGTCGTCGTCTTCCGCGCCGCCGGCGCCTTGTCCTTCTTGATCTTCTTCTTCTTCTTCTTCTTCTTCTTCTTCTTCTTCTTCCGATGTTGACCCGACGCTCTCTCTGCCCGGAATGCCTGTGCCGCTCTGCGCTGAGACTTATATAGGGACATGGGGGACAGGGTCACATGTTCATGTCACATGGTGACCCCGCCCCCTTGCGATGTCACAGTCCCAGCATCCTCCAGGACTGTGACAACACAAGGGGGCGGGGTCACCATGTGACATGTGCATGTGACCCTGTCCCCATGCCCCTATATAAGTCTCAGCGCAGAGCGGCACAGGCATTCCGGGCAGAGAGAGCGTCGGGTCAACATCGGAAGAAGAAGAACAAGAACAAGGACAAGAAGAAGAAGAAGGCGCCGCGGCGCGGAAGACGACGACCGCCGCAAGAACAGAAGAGACCCCGGGAAGACCCCCGAAGGCGGATCGAGACCCCCAGACGATGGCGGCGACGACGAAGAAGGTAGCCGGACTCCCCCGCTCGTGAAAGAGCTAGGTAAAAGAGCAGAAGAGAGCGGAGGAGTCGGCGAGAAGACCCCCAAGACGGAAGAAGACCCCGGAGCAGTGCAATAAAATATTTTTTCAAAAGTGTGTGTGTTTTTGTGTACTTTACATTTTACACCTTAGGTGAATGGGTAGGGGTACATCGTACCCCATACTCATTCACATAGGGTGGGGGGCCGGGATCTGGGGGCCCCCTTATTAAAGGGGGCTCCCAGATTCCGATAAGCCCCGCCCGCAGACCCCGACAACCAACGGCCAGGGTTGTCGGGAAGAGGCCCTTGTCCTCATCAACATGGGGACAAGGTGCTTTGGGGTGGGGGGGCCGCACGGCCCCCCTTTCCCCAGGGCACCCCCATGTTGAGGGCACGCGGCCTGGTACGGCTCAGGAGGGGGGGGGGCTCGTTCGTCCCCACCCCCTTTCCTGGCCTGCCAGGCTGCGTGCTCGGATAAGGGTCTGACATGGATTTGGGGGGGGACCCCCACGCCGTTTTTCGGCGTGGGGAGTCCCTTTAAATCCATGCCAGGTCACGGAGCTAGCGCGGCGGCAGTAACTGCCTACTCTAGCTACGTACCTGAAGTTACGTTCGAAATGAACGGACTGCTCCGTGTGTGGGCAAGTCCGTTCATTTTCAAAAGTCCCGCGGACTTGCCTACTAACGGCGGGATTGTCCGCTGGACTGCCAAGTCCAGCGGATAATTTTAAAACCAAACTTAAAACTTTGGTCCGCCGGATTTTGGCGCCAAAAAGTCTGCCGGCGCCCACACACGAGGGGATTATCCGCTGGACTTCAGTCCAGAGGATAATCCCGCGGGATTGTCCCTTCGTGTGTACGCGGCATAAGGCTGCATTCACACTAGATATTCAAAGTCATACATTTCCGAATAGTTTTTGAATATTTTTCTAATTCGAATCGTTTTTAAATTCAAATTCTAAAAACTTTTCAAAATTGAATAGTTTTACAATTTCCAAAGAGAATAAAACCTATTATTCTGGTAAAATATAAAAGATGGTGTTACGCCGAGTAAATAGATACCTAACATGGTATGTTTTACAATTGCACACGCCCGTGGAATAGCGCCAAACTACGTTTCCTAAAGTTCTCCATAGGTGATGCTTTCAATTTTTTTCCAAAACTATGTAGAAGAATACGTATCGGCCTAAACTGAGGAAAACATTTTTTTTTTACATATTTTTGGGGATATTTATTATAGCAAAAAGTAAAAAATAATGTGTTTTTTTCAAAATTGGCGCTCTTTTTTTGTTTATAGCGCAAAAAATAAAAACCGCAGGGGTGATCAAATACCACCAAAAGAAAGCTCTATTTGTGGGGAAAAAAAGGACGTCGATTTTGTTTGGGAGCCACGTCGCACGACCGCGCAATTGTCAGTTAAAGCGACGCAGTGCCGAATCGCAAAGAGTGCTCTGGTCTTAGGCCAGCAAAATGGTCCGGTCTGAAAGTGGTTAAGCAATAATTATTCCTCTTCTGTGCTATCCCTGCGCTCCAACTGCACAGCTATAATACGTTAATAGAATTAACTTGGCCTCAAAAAGAAAATAGTTGTGGTTTCTTACTCGTAAATTCATTTTATAGTGTTTTTGTGTTTTAGACAGTGCTGTGGTTTTTGAATACAAATAAAATAAATCCAAATACGTCAAACATTCTGTGCTGTAACTCATTGCATCTGAAAGATTTGTGCAACAATGTCTCTAAATGGCAACAAAGGTATCAAAATACAGTGAGGGAAGAAAAGTATTTGATCCCCTGCTGATTTTTAGACATGTGCAATTCGTTTAGTTTTAATTCGTTTTCCGTTCAAATTCGTTATATTCGTTCATTCGTTATCGTACGAATGAACGAATGATTCGCTAAAAATTCTAACAAATTATCGAAACAAATGAATATGAAAAACAACGAAAATACGAAATAATTAAATTAGAAACAACGAAACTACGAAAAGAATGAAAATCCGAAAAAAAAAACGAAAACAGGAACAACGAAAATCAAAATGAACGAAAAAATTTTGTACATTCGTAACTTTTGTTTTTTGTTGATTCGTAAATTTCCGTGTCTCTTACAATGGCGCTGCTTAATGTTCTTCGAATGGATTGAACGAAAAAATTCGTACATTCGTAACAATTTTTTTTTTCTTTGGCAATTTGTAATTTTCCGTGTCTCTTACAATGGCGCTGCTTAACGTGCTTCGAATGGATTGAACGAAAAAATTCGTACATTCGTAATTATTTTTTTTTTGTCGATTCGGAATTTTCCGTGTCTCTTACAATGGCGCTGCTTAACGTTCTTCGAATGGATTGAATGAAAAAATTCGTACATTCGTAACTTTTTTTTTTTCTTTGTCGATTTGTAATTTTCCGTGTCTCTTACAATGGCGCTGCTTAACGTTCTTCGAATGGATTGAACGAAAAAATTCGTACATTCGTAACTTTTTTTTTTCTTTGTCGATTTGTAATTTTCCGTGTCTCTTACAATGGCACTGCTTAACACGCTTCGAATGGATTGAACGAAAAAAATTCGTACATTCGTAACTTTTTTTTTTTTTTTTGTTGATTCGTAATTTTCCGTGTCTCTTACAATGTAATAATAGCATACACATTACATAAAATTATGAATTATGCTCCGATTACGAATCTACGAAAACAATGTTACGAAAGTACGAATAAATCAATCTTACGAAAGTACGAATGTAACTAAATCTACGAAAATACGAATGCGTCCGAATACAAAATATAACAAAAATACGAAAATACGAATTTCGAATAAACGAAAATTAGCCTAACGGAAAAACGAATCAACGAAAAAATAACTCTACGAAAATACGAACGAGTCCGAATATGAACACCGACGACTTACGAATTTACGAATCGTTACGAATCAACGGAAACGAACAGAAACGAAAGGAAACGAAACAAATTTTTCTATTGTGCACATGTCTACTGATTTTGTAAGTTTTGCCCACTGACAAAGAAATGACCGGTCTATAATTTTAATGGTCAGTTTATTTTAATAGCGAGAGAGGCTGATGTTTGGTAACTCCAACCTTCAGCTCCCTCCACATATTTTCTATGGGATTAACCCTTTCATGACTAAGCCTATTTCTGACATTTGGTGTTTACAAGTTAAAATCCGTATTTTTTGCTAGAAAATTACTTAGAGCCCCCAAACATTATATATATATATATATATTTTAGCAGAGAATCTAGAGAATAAAAAGGCGATTTGGTGCAATATTTTATGTCACACGATATTTGTGCAGCTGTTTTAAACGCAACTTTTTGGGAAAAGGAACACTTTCATGAATTTAAAAAAATGTAAACAGTAAAGTTAGCCCAATTCTTTTGTATAATGTGAAAGATGATGTTACGCCGAGTAAATAGATACCAAACATCTCACGCTTTATAATTGCACGCACTCGTGGAATGGCGACAAACTACGGTACCTAAAATTCTCCATAGGCGACGTTTTACATTTTTTTTTACGGTTACCAGGTTAGAGTTACAGAGAAGGTCTAGTGATAGAATTATTGCTCTCGCTCTGACGATCGCGGCGATGCCTCACATGTGTGATTTGAACACCGTTTACATATGCGGGCGCGACTTCTGTATGCGTTTTCTTTGCTGCGCGAGCTTGTGGAGGCGCTTTAAAAAAAATGTTTCTTATTTATTGTATTTATTTTTAGATTATTAAATTGTGTTTAAAAAAAAATTCAATTTTTTGATCACTTTTATTGCTGCCACAAGGAATGTAAACATCCCTTGTGACAATAATAGGTGGTGACAGGTACTCTTAATGGAGGGATCGTGGGGTCTAAAAGATCTCCAATCCCTCCTTTGCACTTCAAAGTATTCAGATCAGCGTTTTTGGCGATCTTGAATATTGTATATTTTTTTAAAACCGGCGCCATTGGCAGCCGAGTAAACAGGAAGTGACGTTGTGACGTCGCTTCCGTATTTACAATCGCGGCTTCGTGCTAGTCTGTCCCTAGCCACTGGAAGTGGTGGATCGTGGATCGGGTCTCCCGGTGGGACGGGAGGCCCGTTCAGAGCGGCGGCAGGCGGCGGGAGGGGGGGCGTCCCCTCCCGCTCCTCCGGGGATAACAGCCGAGCGGCTTTTAGCCGCATCGGTTGTTATCCTGGAAAGCCGATCGCCCGCTCTAAAAAACGGTACCGGGATGAGGCCTGCAGCTTCGGGCATCATC
This sequence comes from Lithobates sylvaticus, assembly GCA_028564925.1. Lineage (NCBI taxonomy): Eukaryota > Metazoa > Chordata > Amphibia > Anura > Ranidae > Lithobates > Lithobates sylvaticus. The sequence continues at coordinate 14,691,468 of CM053035.1, forward strand.
CTGGTATAACCCCCGAAAGCCGAGGCCGCATATCTGCGTACGCTCGGTGGGAAGGGGTTAAAGTCTAGAGACTGGCTAGACCACTCCAGGACATTAATGTGCTTCTTCTTGAGCCACTCCTTTGTTGCCTTGGCCGTGTGTTTTGGGTCATTGTCATGCTGAACTACCCATCCACAACACATTTTCAATGCCCTGGTTTCGGGAAGGAGGTTCTCAATCAAGATTTGATCCCCACACCCCCAAAGCATAATGTTTCTACCTCCATGTTTGTCGGTGGGGATGGTGTTCTTGGGCTCATAGGACCTCCATGTGTGATGGTGGGGATGGTGTCCTTGGGGTCCTAGGACCTCCATGTGTTTGACGGTGGGGATGGTGTTCTTGGGGTCATAGGCAGCATTCCTCCTCCTCCAAACACGGCGAGTTGAGTTGATGCCAAAGAGCTAAATTTTGGTCTCATCTGACCACAGCACTTTCTCCCAGTTCTCTTCTGACTCATTCAGATGTTCATTAGTAAACTTCAGACGGGCTGTACATGTGCTTTCTTGAGCAGGTGGACCTTGCAGGGGCTGCATGATTTCAGTCCTTCACAGCGTAGTGTGTTACCAATTGTTTTCTTGGTGACTATGGTCCCAGCTGCCTTGAGATCATTGACAAGAATCTCCCGTGTAGTTCTGGGCTGATTCCTTCATCGTTCTCATGATCATCGAAACTCCACGAGGTGAGATCTTGTATGGATCCCCCCAGACAGAGAGTGATTGACAGTTATTTTGTGTTTCTTCCGTTTGCGAATAATCGCACCAACTGTTGTCACCCTTCTCACCAAGCTGCTTGGCGATGGTCTTGTAGCCCATTCCAACCTTGTGTAGGTCTACAATCTTGCCCCTAACATCCTTGGACAGCTCTTTGGTCTTGGCCATGGTGGAGAAATTGGAATATGCTTGATTGCTTCTGCGGACAGGTGTCCATTATACAGGTAACAAGCTGAGATTAGGAGCACTCCCTTTAAGAGAGTGCTCCTAATATCAACTCATTACCTGTATAGAAGACAACTTGGAGCCAGAAATATTGCTGATTGATAGGGGATCAAATACTTATTTCACTCATTAAAGAGGCGGTCCAGCCAAAAAAAAAAAAAATAAAAAAGTCAGCAGCTACAAATAGACATGTGCACAATAGAAAAATTTGTTTAGTTTTGTTTTGTTTCTGTTCGTTTCCGTTGATTCGTAACGATTCGTAATTTCGTAAGTCGTCGGTGTTCGTATTCGGACTCGTTCGTATTTTCGTAAGAGTTATTTTTTCGTTGATTCGTTTTTCCGTTAGTCTAATTTTCGTTTATTCTAAATTCGTATTTTCGTTATATTTTGTATTCGGACGCATTCGTATTTTCGGAAGAGCTATATTTTCGTTGATTTAAAAAGATTCGTATTTCCGTTAATCTAATTTTTGTTGATTCGAAATTTGTATTTTCGTAGATTTAGTTACAGTCGTACTTTTGTAAGATTGATTTATTCGTACTTTCGTAACATTGTTTTCGTAGATTCGTAATCGGAGCATAATTCATAATTTTATGTAATGTGGATGCTATTTACATGTTTAAGAAACAAAGAATTTCTCTCTCACAAGTCAGAACTTAACTCAAAAATCCAACAAAACACAGTGCCTCCGACCCAACCACACCCTATCTGGACTCTGGATGGAATATTTCAGAATCAGAACTAACATTCGTTCTTTTGAATTCTCGATCAGCAGAATTTTTGTTATTTCGTATTTTCGTTGTTTTGATTTCCTTTTTCCGAATATTCGTAATTTCGTTTTTTTTTCGTTCATTTTGATTTTCGTTATTTTTGAATCTTTGTTCGGTATTTTCGTCGTTTCTGTTTTAGTTTTTCTGATTTTCATTTTTTTCGTAATTTCGTTGTTTCTAATTTAATTATTTCGTATTTTCGTTGTTTTTCATATTTGTTCTTTTCGATAGTTCGATATTCGTTAGAATTTTTAGTAAACCATTCGTTCATTCGTACGATAACGAATGAACGAATATAACGAATTTGAACGGAAAACGAATTTGTAACTAAACGAATTGCACATGTCTAGCTACAAATACCACTGACTTTTAATATATGGACACTTACCTGTCCAGGGAGCCCACGATGTCAGCACCAGAGCTGTTCTTCAGATCAACTCCCAGGTGCTGCCGCCACCATTCCTGGTAAGGGAACCAAGCAGTGAAGCCTTTCGGCTTCACTGCTGGTTCCCTACTGCGCATGCACGAAGCGCGACGTGCTTTCCAACTAGCCCGGCGGTGGGGGAAGGAGTGGGGGGGCGAACTTCCGGGAGATCAGACCGTGGCCCATCACCCAAAAGTGGGGAAGGGGGCCTGTCATAAAAGGGTCCCTGTTCCCCACTCCCCCTGAAAGGTGTCGGAGGTGGGAGGGAGCATGTAAGCGGAAGTTTTCTGCTTTTGGGTGGAACTCCGCTTTATAATGCAAACCAATTTATAACTTTTTTGAAATGCGTTTTTCTGGATATTTTTGTTGTTATTCTGTCTCTCAATGTTAAAAAAAACTAGCCAATAAAATTATAGACCAATCATTTCTTTGTCAGTGGGCAAAATGTACAAAATCAGCAGGGGATCAAATACTTTTTTCCATCATTGTAATATAGCTACAAAAGTTTTGTAGTTATATTATTTTGATACCTTTGTTTCCACTTTGTAACAAAACCATTACTGTGCAAAAAAAAAAAAAAAAAATGAAAAAACATTTCCTAGGCAAACAAACATCACATAAAATAACAATATAAAATATAAATGTAATTATTTTATATCATTTTATGTAATTATATATATATGTTTTTTTTGCACAGGAAATATTTTTTAAAGTATCGTACAGCAATGGTATATTGACGATATATTGATGTCTAGCAACGATATATTATTTCGATCAATTTGGAAAGATGCAATGAGTTACAACACAGAACATTCTAAATATTTGGACACATTTTATTTGTATAAAATAATTATTCCTCCCAGAGCAGATGTTCCAATTTCCTCTCGGCGTGGGTGAAAGGGGGCGGGTAGGCTAGACGGCTGAGCCGGGCAGCTACTCTGATAGGTGCTTTTGGCAGGAAAGGAAAATGTAATCGTTCTCTATAAACTGATTAGATCTTTCCATGAGAGCTCTGGAAAGCAAACTCACATTATAAGAGATAAGATGGACCAGGCGCTGGATGGAGGAGATCCACCTCCTCCTTACTATTCACCAGACTCTCTACCCCAACGGGCCACCGACTTCCAGACCTGCTTTCCAGAAACAGTGGTCCATGACTCTCAGCAGATCCTCGTGCAACAGCCAACCAGTACAGATGGGGTGATGATGATACAGTCGGCAGGAGATGGCACCCGATCGAAGCCCAGAGATTACCTTTGGTTCTCCATCTTGAGCTTCCTATTTTGTTGGCCACTGGCGATTATTGCCTTGAACTTATCTTTAAAGGTAACGGGGGTGGGGGGGGGTCATATAGCATTAGTGCTAAAAAGGAGACAACCAGATAACTGTAAACTCTATCAATGGACTTATCTTTCCTAATTCAGTCGATAGACTACATCAGCTTTTGTAGCTTTATATCCACATTTCTGCTATAGAAATTATTATTATTATTACTGCAATCATTTTTGCAATACACAATATTCCCAAAAGCAGTGCCTTTCCCCTATCCATGTGTCTGGCCCCCTAATCTACATGTGGGGCGCCGGACGCATGGATTCCAATGGGGATTTTTCTTTTTTAAGCAGCGGCTCTAATAGGCTTCAAAAAAGGGTGGGCTCTGGGCGCAGGGCCCACCCAGTTGTGTGACAATAGCTAGTGAATATTCGCTATTGTCACACTGATTCTCCTCCTGGCCAATCAGGAAGTGGGTTCTGAGACCCATTACCTGGTTGGCTGATAATTTTGGCCGCCTAGGAGGAGAAGGGAGGAGGAGGGAGGAGACGAATTGCCGCTGTGAGGAGAAGCCGCCGCCCGTCGCCTGGAGGGAAGCGCTGCCCGCTTGATGGGGTAAGTGTGGGGCCGACTGACTGACATGTGGGGCGCCGAACGCATGGATTCCAATGGGGCTTTTTTTTTTTAAGCATGTGCTTAGAGCCAGCGGCTCTAATATGCTTCAAAAAAGAGTGGGCTCTGGGCGCAGAGTCATGCACCCTGAGCCCACCCAGTTGTGTGACAATAGCAAATGAATATTCGCTATTGTCACACTGATTCTCCTCCTGGCCAATCAGGAAGTGGGTTCTGAGACCCATCAGCCGATTGGCTGAAAGGACAGGCGATACTATTGGCTGCCTAGGAGGAGAAGGGAGGAGGAGGGAGGAGACCCACTGCCGTCATGAGGAGACGCATGAGAATCGCCTGGAGGAAAGCAATGCCCGATTGATGGGGTAAGTGTGGGGCCAACGGACTGACCGACGGGGGGTGGTGTGTTGTGGATGACCCAACCGACTGGGGAGTTGGTGGCTGTGAGTTCATTGTTGGCCGCCCCCTCCCCCAAAGAAAAAACACCAACCGCCACTGCCCAAAACAGATCTTAGTTTATTAAAAATGTATATATGTATTACATTATTGTGCAATTATAACTAAAATATTAATAATTAAATATTAACAAAGTTACCATTGATTTTACAGCTGTCATTTTGACAGCCGATAATTGCCAGTAATAGTGGCAGTAGGGGTAGAACAGGTCATAGGAGGAACGGCCTAGAAAACTTTTTTTTGAGCCTGACATGCAGAGTGTTGCGACAGTGGTTGCAAGAGTATGGTGAGGTATGAGCGCCTGTGTGGTCTTCCACTAGATGTAGTGATGTGTCACCAGAGTTGGCTGGATAGCTGGAACAGCAAATGTCAACAGGAACAGTAGATGTCAGCAGGAACAGCAGATGTCAGCAGGAACAGCAGACCCTTGGCTGGTAGACAGCAGGCAGCGGTAGACAGCAGCTGGTAGAAGGTGCAGGAAGACTGGTAAGCCATAGTCGAAGAAGCTCCAGTGGGAAATAAGCAGGTGCAGGCAGGGCAGATAAACAAATGGACGCAAGGTCAGACAAGCCAGGTCGGCAACAGATGGTCAGATGCAGGCATAGTAGGCAGGCAAGGAATTGTCAGGGTACAGACAGAGGTTGGCAACACAAGATCAGGAAGATGGGCAGAAGGCAGAGCAAAGTCCGGAGATGAGCCAAGGTCAGGGCAGGTAGTGATCAAGCAAAGTCAGGAGCAAGCCAGGTCAAACACAGAAGTCAGCAGAATCAGCAGGAACACGGGTACAGCTGCAGATCAGACAGCAATAAACTAGTGCAGCTGCTGCACACATACAAGCCAACTGGTGCCAGTGTCAATGGCTAATGCACGCGCATGCGTGAGCACAGTAAGGTGGGCACCTGCAGGCTCACACCTGTGCATTTGCAAGCACCTCAGAACTTCAGCTATGCTATGACCAGCACGTTCCAGACAGTCTAAAACCCATAAATGGTTCAATTCAGTATTAAAAGCATTTTGTTATGTCTGTGTTAAAAATTTATATTGATTCTTCCAGAAATTGAGTGAGCCGTAAACATTGGCCTCTGTCTTTTTGTCTCTGTGATAACTATAGAACACCTCCCTCTGTGTTGTGGAAAGGAGGAGAGGAGGAAATGTTCTGTAGTTCTGCCCTATGGTGACAATGCTGGGGTCACTCTAGGACAGGAAGTGTGTTGCTGCAAGAATCAGAAGATGAAAAGGAAATAAATAAAAAAAAGAAAACTAATTGCAACCATCACATTTAAAGGTCACTAAGCTGCAATATATGACATTTTTATTTACAGTAGAACTACTAGTTAAAAAAGTAATTTTCCATGATTTTATGAATTTTGTTAATTGATTATAAAAAATTTGCAATAGTTACAAAAACACTGGTCAAAATAGTAATTTTCCAAGATTTTATGAATTGTGTCAATTTATTATAAAAAAAAATAGCAATAGTTACATAGTAATAATAATAATTATTATTATTATTATTATTTATATTGCAATAGTTTTCGCAATAGACAAAATTGTAAAAAAAATAAAAAAATTAAAACGTATGTATTAAATTGTACAATTATTAATAAATTATAATTAATTAAATATTACATATAATATTACAATAATCTTCGCAATAGACAATATTGCCAAAAGAGATCCTAGTGTGTTGTAAAAAAAAAAAAAAGTATATATTAAATTGTTGTACAATTATTAATAAATTATAATTAATTAAATTTGTCAATACTGTAATGAGTAATAATTATTGCATTCACATACATTTTATTGCACAAACTAGACTTTCTTTTAGCAATATTGTCTATTACAATAATAATAATAATAATAATAATAATAATAATGGTTTCCATAGCTAAAATGTAAAAAAAAATACTATGGCCCATAAGGATTTAATGCTACAGAAGCTGAAGTAGTTTTTCCAGACTATTATTCTTATAAGTAATAAGTAACTATGTAACTATTGCAATTTTTTTAAATAATCAATTGAGAATATTTATAAAATGATGGAAAATGCCCTATTTGACCAGTGTCTTTTTTTTTTTTTTTACTGCAAACAAAAATGTAATATATTGCAACTTAGTGATGTCTGCATTACTTTTCTTCTTTTTTTTTTAACCTGGTGATTTTTCCAGTAACACACTCCTTGTCCTAAGGTGACCCCAGAATTGTCACCATAGTGGATAAAATATATTAGAACAGCAAAACATTTCCTCCTCTCTTTCTTTCCACAACACAGAGGGAGGTGTTCTATAGTAATCACAGAGACAATAGGACAGAGACCAATGTTTACAGCTCACACAATTTCTGGAAGAATCAATGGAATTTTGTAACACAAACATAACAAATTGCTTTTAATGTTATACTGTATGTAGCCTCTTGCTGATTTTTGACGTAGGAGATATGCCCTAAAAAAAAGTATTCTCAGTATACCTCCTATGCCCTCTTCTTCACCCCCTGCTGCCACCATTACTGACGATTATCGGCTGCCAGAATGACAGCTGGGAATCCTCACATATGACATAGCAGTAACACTGTTAGATAGTTACATTGTTACCATTACTGACGATTATCGGCTGTCAAAATGACAGCTGGGAATTCTTATGTATTACATAGAAGTTACAGCTGTTAGTAAATACAACACAACATTGTAGCTATCTCATGCATGTCTATATCAAAAGTGTGATCTATAATCTGACATTAGTTAAGGAAATTTACTAGTAATGTTTAAAAAAATATATACATATTTCTTTTTAACTCCTTATTAACCCTTAGTTAACTCTATTCAGGCATAATTTCTTCCTCTATTTCTGCACTTAGCTATTATTTTTCTACAAATTTTTCTTTCTACTTTAATGTTATACTGTATTTAAGCATGTGTGGACTTTAGACATTGGAGATACAGTATTGCCTACAAAAGTTTTGTAGGACGTATCTCCTATGCCCTGTTTCTCTCCCCTTGCCGTCACATCTGGCAATTATGGGCTATCAAAATTAACTTATTCAGGCCTCATTTCTTCCTCCCATTTCCTCTTTGTTATTATTTTTTTGCTGATTTTACTTTTCTTTTATTTTTTTTCAAATTTTCTGTAATTTATTTTTTTTAGCCCCGTGTTAATTTTTTTTATTTTTTTTTTATTATTCATTTTGGTGTTTTTTTTTTTTTTTTTTTATTTTATTTTTTGCATAAGAAAAATGTGCCACATTGAAATAAGCACCTTTATATTCATTTGCAAATAGCTTTGCCATGATTTGTATTTTAAACATAATTTTAGTGTCATTTTAAAGGGAACAAATTAGAAAATAAAATGTATCCTTAGGCTCGATTCACATCTATGCATGTTGCTTTTGAGCGTTTCTGCAGTGCTTCTTTTGCGGTGCGTTTTTGGACACGCGTTTTTACTGCCATTTTGAATTTTTTTAGACTGTATATAGCTGGTTGCTAAGGTGGGGGCCGGGAAGCCGGCCGTCGCGTCCTTAACAACCGATGATTCATCAACTGTCAGCTGGGTTTGCGCTCAATGTAAAAAAAAAAAAAATGCCGGCTAAAAAAAAATTGTGAAAAAAAAAAACAGCGTGGGGTCCTCCCAGGCCCTTGGGTCTAGTATGGATTTGGAGGGGACCCCCATGAAAAAAAATAAAAAAAATGGTGCGGGGGCCCCCCAAAATCCCTACCAGACCCTTATCCAAACATGCAGCCTGGCAGATCTGGAAAGGGAGGGGACGAGCGAGCGCCCCCCCCCCCCCCCCCCCCCCCCCCCCCCCAACCCCCGAACCATACCAGGCCACATGCCCTCAACATGGGGGGATGGGTGCTTTGATGGGAACAAGGGCCTCTTCCCGACAACCCAGCTTATCGGAATCTGGAAGCCCCCTTTAACAAGTCCCGCCCCCCCTATGTGAATAAGTATGGGGTACATTGTACCCCTACCCATTCACTAAAAAAATGTAGTGTAGTGTAGATACAGTAATACAGTACACAGTTTTATTAAAAATCTTCTTCTTCTTCTCCGCTTCTTCCTCCGGTCTTCCTCCATCTTCTCCTGCATCTTCATCCTCTGGTCTCCCCTTCTTCTTCTTCTGCTCTTCTTCTTTGTCCAGGGTTCTTCTTCCTCTGCCGCTGCTCCTGCCGATGACCCTCCTTCGATGCTGCGTCCTGCTGATCTGTCGGCGCCGATGTCCTGTATTTCTTGAATAACTATGGGGGCTTGGCATCGGAATCGGATTGCATCATCCGGAGGCCACGCCCCTTGTGATGTCACCGCCCGGGCATGATGAGTCCGTGACGCCACAAGGGGGCATGGCCTCTGGATGACGCAATCCGATCGTTATTTAAGAAATGCAGGACATCGTCACCGACAGATCAGCGGGACGCAACATCGGAGGAGGGTCGTTGGCGAGAGCGGCGGCAGAGGAAGAAGAACACCGGACAAAGAAGACAGAAGAAGAGCGGAGGAAGAAGCAGGGGGAGAAGGAGAAGATCGGAGGATGAAGATGCAGGAGAAGATGGAGGAAGACCGGAGGAAGAAGCGGAGAAGAAGAATTTTAATAAAAGACTTGTCAAAAACTGTCTACTGTATTTTTTAACACTACACTACTTTTTTTCAGTGAATGGGTACAATGTACCCCATACTCATTCACATAGGGGGGGCCGGGATCTGGGGGCCCCCTTGTTAAAGGGGGCTTTTGGATTCCGATAAGCCCCCCGCCCCCAAACCCCAACAATAACCGGGCAAGGGTTGTTGGGAAGAGGCCCTTGTCCCCATCAACATGGGGGCAAGGTGCTTTGGGGTGGGGGCACAGAGCCCCCCCTGCCCCAAAGTACCCATCCGCCCATGTTGAGGGAATGCAGCCTGGTATGGTTCAGGAGGGTGTGCGCTCGCTCCTCCCCTCACTTTCCTGACCTGCCGGGCTGTAAACTCGGATAAGGGTCTGGTATGGATTTTGGGGGACCCCACGCCATTTTTTAAAAACAATTTGGCATGGGGTTCCCCTCCGAATCCATACTAGAATCCATACTAGACCCAAGGGCCTGGGGGGCGAACCCACGCTGTTTGTTTTTATGATTTTTTTTTTAGCCGGCATTTTTTTCTTTACATTGAGCGGGAAGCCAGCTGACAGTTGATGAATTATCGGTTGCTAAGGATGCGGCGACCGGCTTCCCAGCCCCCTCCTTAGCAACCAGCTATATACAGTGTTAAAAAATGTATTAAAAAAACGCAAATCGCTGTAAAAATTCGGTACTTGTGTTTTGGATGCGGGTCCATTGAATTCTATTAAATGCAAAACGCTGCATTTTGCGGGGGAAAAAAAAGTCCCCGACCCTTTTCAAAAACACAGAGGCACAAAAATGCATAGGAACCATAGGAACCCATGTTAAAAAAAATTCCCTGCATTTCTGCAAAAAACGCATTGGTGTGAATCAAGCCTTATAGGTGTCAATACAATTCAAATTCTACTATAACTATATTGAGAAACAAAGGAAGGCTTTGTGTCATGTTGGCAAGGAACACATACTGTATGTAGATAAATTACCAAACTGTTTCATGGAAATTAGAAAGAAGAAAATTACAACGAAATCGTACTGAGAAATATGGGGAAGGTGTGTGTGGGGGAGGGAATTGACCTACTTTTTTTTTTTTTTTTAATCAGGAAGATCTACTATTTCAAATGCTTCTTGCAGTATTTTCCCGGTGTCATTACTTTACTGAGGAGGATTAAACATATAGCGACCAGCTTTTTGTTTGTTGGTCCAAAGATTACAATACTTTCAATAAAGAATGTGACATCCACTTCAGCCAGGCAACTAGCATTTTAACCGCTTCCCGACCGGCGCACGACGATGTGCGTCGGCAGAATGGCACGGACAGGCATAAGGGCGCACAGGTACATCCCTTTGAGTTTGCCGCCGTGCCATCACGTGCGCGCGCTCGCCGGTCGGGGCCCCCGTGAGTCCGATCGCGGGTCCCGTGAACTCTTTCGTCGTGGGGACATCCACATCAGCCAGGCAACTAGCATTTTAACGGCTTCCCGACCGGCGCACGACGATGTACGTCGGCAGAATGGTACGGACAGGCATAAGGGCGTGCAGGTACATCCCTTTGAATTTGCCGCCGTGCCATCGCGTGCGCGTGCTCGCCGGTCGGGGCCCCCGTGAGTCTGATCGCGGGTCCCGTGGACTCTTTCGTCGTGGGGACATCCACAGCAGCCAGGCAACTAGCATTTTAACCGCTTCCCGACCGGCGCACGACAATGTACGTCGGCAGAACGGCACAGACAGGCATAAGGGCGTACAGGTACATCCCTTTGAATTGGCGCCGTGCCATCGCGTGTGCGCGCTCGCTCGTCGGGACCCCAGTGAGTCCGATCGCGGTTCCCGTGGACTCGATCGCCGCGGGGATACCCGCGATCGGCTCATGGGGAGGAAGAACGGGGAGATGCCGATGTAAACATCTCCCCATTCTGCCTAGCAACAAGTGACACTGATCTCTGCTCCCTGTGATTGGAGCAGAGATCAGTGTTCACTGACACACAGCCACACCCCCCCACAGTTAGCAACACGCCCCTAGGACACACTTAACCCCTACACTGCCACCCCCTGGTTAACTCCTTCACTGCCAGTGTCATTTACACAGGAATCAGTGCATTTGTATAGCACTGATTGCTATATTAATGCCAATGGTCCCAAAAATGTGTCAAAAATGTCCGATGTGTCCGCCATAATGTCGCAGTCGCAAGAAAAATCGCTGATCGCCGCCATTACAAGTAAAAAAAAAAATATTAATAAAAATGCCATAAAACTATCCCCTATTTTGTAAACGCTATAACTTTTGCGCAAATCAATCAATAATCGCTTATTGTGATTTTTTTTTACCAAAAATATGTAGAAGAATACGTATCGGCCTAAACTGAGGAAAAAAAAAATATATTTTTATATATTTTTTGGGGATATTTATTATAGCAAAAAGTTAAAAAGCGTTTTTTTTTTTTTTTTTTTTTAATTGTTGCTTTTTTTTTTGTTTATAGCGCAAAAAATAAAAACCGCAGAGGTGATCAAAAGAAAGCTCTATTTGTGTGAAAAAAAGGACGTCAATTTTGTTTGGGAGCCACTTCGCACGACCGCGCAATTGTCAGTTAAAGTGGCGCAGTGCCGAATCGCAAAAAAGTGGTCTGGTCTTAAGCCAGCAAAATGGTCCGGGGCTGAAAGGAGAATTCAGCAATAGAATCCTATATAGTCCGGGGTCCAGGGTTTGGTGAATGCTGGAGACATCTGGTCTCGGACATCTAGTAGAAGTTATTCACATTTAGCCGGGAATGTTCTGTAAGGTTGATGACGTTTCTCTGCTTATCCAACCAGATGAAGGTGACTAACTACCTATCGCTACCTATACCATGACCTGGATGTACGAGAACCCTCACAAATACCTATCTGACCGACTCTTCTATCTCATGGAGACTCACAATGATGGGAAAGTGGGAAAAATCTAAACCAGTGAGCCCATCATAAAAAATAACCCCAAAAGGATCCATTCACCCATTACTGATATTGTACGTAGGGGGTTTGGTGGATGTTGGGGAACTAAACCCCCTCTTCTATCTTCTATCTTTTGGCGACTCGGATATTACTGTGCTGACCTCCCAGCTTTGTATACCTGCTGTGCCCATTATGGGGGTTCCCACCATCCCTGTGCTGAGTTCCAGGGTCTGTACACCTGCTGTGCCCATTATGAGGGGTTCCCACCATCCCTGAGCTAAGTTCCCAGGCCTGTACACCTGCTGTGCCCATTATGAGGGGTTCCCACCATCCCTGTGCTGAGTTCCCGGGTCTGTACACCTGCTGTGCCCATTATGAGGGTTCCCACCATCTCTGTGCTGAGTTCCCAGGTCTGTACACCTGCTGTACCCATTATGAGGGGTTCCCACCATCCCTGTGCTGAGTTTCCCGGGTCTGTACACCTTCTGTGCCCATTATGAGGGGTTCACACCATCTCTGTGCTGAGTTCCTGGGTCTGTACACCTGCTGTGCCCATTATGTGGGGTTCCCACCATCCCTGTGCTGAGTTCCCAGGTCTGTATACCTGCTGTGCCCATTATGAGGGGTTCCCACCATCCCTGTGCTGAATTCCTGGGTCTGTTCACCTGCTGTGCCCATTATGAGGGGTTCCCACCATCCCTGTGCTGAGTTCCCGGGTCTGTTCACCTGCTGTGCCCATTATGAGGGGTTCCTACCATCCCTGTGCTAAGTTCCCGGGTCTGTACACCTGCTGTGCCCATTATGAGGGGTTCCCACCATCCCTGTGCTGAGTTCCTGGGTCTGTACACCTGCTGTGCCCATTATGTGGGGTTCCCACCATCCCTGTGCTGAGTTCCCAGGTCTGTATACCTGCTGTGCCCATTATGAGGGGTTCCCACCATCCCTGTGCTGAATTCCTGGGTCTGTTCACCTGCTGTGCCCATTATGAGGGGTTCCCACCATCCCTGTGCTGAGTTCCCGGGTCTGTTCACCTGCTGTGCCCATTATGAGGGGTTCCTACCATCCCTGTGCTAAGTTCCCGGGTCTGTACACCTGCTGTGCCCATTATGAGGGGTTCCCACCATCCCTGTGCTGAGTTCCAGGGTCTGTACACTTGCTGTGCCCATTATTATCACCATCTCTGGCAGCTTTTTTATGTATATTTTATTATGGAGAACATAACAGGAGGAGCAGGGACACCCAAGACTCCCAGGTATGTAGGAAGGATTGAGCACTTTTTATGGGACAGCGGAGATCGCCCGTCATTTCTATGCAGACAACCTCCTTCATTACAATGAATAAAATGAATTCTTTGTTTCCTTATCTGATGGAACAAATCTCTTCCGCATCGTATATTTTATAGAGGTTTTAAAAAGAGCTTTTTTTGTTGTCACACGTTTATCCCAAATGATTTATTGACCTACAGAAGCTTCCTCTTTATTCATTAATGTAGCAAAGACCATTTACACTCCTCAGCCTCCTCCTTACTCCTCAGCCCCCTCCTTACTCCTCGGCCTCCTCCTTACTCCTCAGCCCCCTCCACTCCTCAGCCCCCTCCTTACTCCTTGGCCTTCTCCTTACTCCTCAGCCTCCTCCTTACTCCTCAGCCTCCTCCTTACTCCTCAGCCCCCTCCTTACTCCTCAGCCCCCTCCTTACTCCTCAGCCTCCTCCTTACTCCTCAGCCTCCTCCTTACTCCTCAGCCCCCTCCTTACTCCTCAGCCTCCTCCTTACTTCTCAGCCCCATCCTTACTCCTCGGCCTCCTCCTTACTCCTCTGCCCCCTCCTTACTCCTCAGCCCCCTCCTTACTCCTCGGCCCCCTCCTTACTCCTCGGCCTCCTCCTTACTCCTCAGCCCCCTCCTTACTCCTCAGCCCCCTCCTTACTCCTCGGCCCCCTCCTTACTCCTCGGCCCCCTCCTTATTCCTCTGCCTCCTCCTTACTCCTCAGCCCCCTCCTTACTCCTCAGCCACCTCCTTACTCCTCAGCCCCCTCCTTACTCCTCCGCCCCCTCCTTACTCCTCGGCCCCCTCCTTACTCCTCAGCCTCCTCCTTACTCCTCAGCCCCCTCCTTACTCCTCCGCCCCCTCCTTACTCCTCTGCCTCCTCCTTACTCCTCGGCCCCCTCCTTACTCCTCTGCCTCCTTCTTACTCCTCGGCCCCCTCTTTTACTCCTCGGCCCCCTCCTTACTCCTCGGCCTCCTCCTTACTGCTCGGCCCCCTCCTTACTCCTCGGCCTCCTCCTTACTCCTCAGCCTCCTCCTTACTTCTCAGCCCCCTTCTTAGTCCTCAGCCCCCTCCTTACTCCTCAGCCTCCTACTTACTCCTCAGCCCCCTCCTTACTCCTCAGCCTCCTCCTTACTCCTCAGCCTCCTCTTTACTCCTCAGCCCCCTCCTTTCTCCTCAGCCTCCTCCTTACTCCTCAGCCTCCTTATTACTCCTCAGCCCCCTCCTTACTCCTCAGCCCCCTCCTAAGATAATTACCTACCAAAACACGATTACATTTCATTAATTCGTTAATTTAACAGAGAGGTGATATCTGTTCAACCTTCCATAGAATTTGTACTTGTGTCCATAAACTCCTGAGATTTACACAGCTCTGCCACGCACACATCACAGTCCCGCCTGGCAGGCCAGGGGGCCTATTTTTTTTTATCTTCTGCCGTGTCAATAACACTTACAGGTCCCCTCCCACAAACTTTGATTGACCAATGAAGGAGAAGCAGCAGACTAACAAGCTCATCTCTCTGCTCTCTCCTCCTAGAAGCATGCTCCTTGCTAGCACACCCCTGAATATGAGCAAGGAGATAGGGGTGAGTGGGGGAGGGGAGTACCTCCGTTCTGACTCTTCCAGCTGTTTGCATAATCTGAGCTCCAACTTTTCACCTTTTTTTGGGGGGGTTTTCAGCAAATCAGTTAAGCGTAGTCTGCTAAGTATGTGAAAAGGAGCCTACAGCTCCACCTGAAGGCTGCAAATAGTATTTATTAATTAATTGATATACAGTAAGTGCATTTTATTTCACAACATGAGAAATGTGTACATTCCCAGCAGTAAGCTCCGTTCTTATATCGCGCGGCACTCCTTCCGGCTACGCCATTTTCACAGCGCAATTTTCACTTCATTCGCTTGAAGAGGTTGCCTTATTCACGTTTGGCGCTTGAAAAAATAAGTTCCTGCTCCTTTTCCTCTGATAAGCTTCACACTATTTTTAAAGGAGCAGTTTGCCGCGTTTGCCACGTGATGATCATGGCAGAATTACATTGCATTTGGGGTGCCATGGAAGGATAATGGTACCTAAATGTGCATCGCAAATTTTGCAGCGCGCACCAGGCGGTTTGGAATCATAGGCAGAATCGCAGAGATTTTGCCAGCCATTCCAAATTTGCGAAGTGTAAGTATATAATAGAATAATAATATATTATTACAATAATTATTGTAATTATACAATTATTATATACAATTATTATAATTATACAATAATAATACATTGTTACAATAATGATAATAATTATACAAATATTATATACAAGTATTATAATTATACAATAATAATATATTATTACAATAATGATAATAATTATACAAATATTATATACAAGTATTATAATTATACAATAATAATATATTTTTACAATAATGATAATAATTATACAATTATTATATACAATTATATTAATACCAGACCCAAAGGGCCTGGTAATGGACTGGGGGGGGGGGGGGGGGGGGGGGGGGGCCCATGCCGTTTTTTTACAAATATTTTTATCTAGATTGCCGGGATCTGACAATACATTACAGCCGCAAGCAATTTTAAATTACATTTTCTCCTTTAGAAATGTCATTTTGCTGTGGTACTGTTCTAAACATGGGTAAGATGCGCTACTTTACAGGCATACTATAGACACCCCCAGGCACGATATTTAAAGGAATATTTCATTTTTATTGTTTCACTTTAAGCATTAAAAAAAAAATCACTTTTTTTTGCTTTGATACATGTCCCCTGGGGCAGGACCCAGGTCCCCAAACACTTTTTATGATAATAACTTGCATATTAGCCTTTAAAATTAGCACTTTTGATTTTTCATGTTCGTGTCCTATAGACTTTAATGGTGTGCGCATGTTCGCATTGAACCGGGGGGTGTTCGGCTTAACCCTAGTTATTATATACAATTATTATAATTATACAATAATAATATATTATTACAATAATAATTATACAATTATTATATACAACTATTATAAACAATTTAATATACAAGAAAGGCAGAGAGGGTCCACTAAGTAATACAGCACCTCATCCCTGAATATAAGAGTATCAAACAAAAATAAGACATATCAAGTACGCAAAGTAGACATACCCTGAGGAAGCCATTGTTATGGCGAAACATGTCGGAATAGTCTACTAAGACTTATTTAATCCATCTCAGGTCTATTTTCCACACTATATGTGAATTGTACCTTGAACCTTATATGAATAATTTAACTCTGTTGTTGCCCTTGCAATTTTCTGTACCAATGATTGTAAAATCAATGTAAGTGACTCCTTCACCTGCCTTGATTTATTGAATTGATCTTCATTCGTAAAATATATATTGCTATTATTTGTTGCATTTATATATATATTTTTTTTTGTCATGTGTGCTACTATTTATATGTAATAAAAATTGTTTTATTAAATTAATGAGTATTATGAGCTTTGAACTGTGAGTCTACCCCGACCTTCGTATATTACCTTTGCACCGCTATAATCCCTAGTCCTCCATCCCCCTTTTTGTTTGATACTATTATAAACAATTATTATAATTATACAATAATAATATATTATTACAATAATAATTATACAATTATTATAAAAAAATATTATAATTATACAATAATAATATATTATTACAATAATAATTATACAAGTATTATATACAATTATTATAAACAATTATTATAAACAATTATTATAATTATACAAAAATAATATATTATTAAAAGACAAAAACAGAACATTCCATAGCAGACCAACCAAATGGACCTGACCAACAGTCTGCGTTGAAAACAGGGGTTTAGTTAGCACGCATTTGCAAATGCATGCGTAATCTGCAAGGCCTCTTCACGGCACCCTGTGTATGCTTGCAGTCCTAAACGCTACTGAATTTATGAGCGTCTCCACAGTGGGAGCACATGCATTCAATAGATAGATGGGGGGCAGGTAATAATATATTATTACAATAATTTTAATAACTATACAATTATTTTATACAAGTATTTTAATAATAATAATAATAATAATTTTGATAATTATACAATTAATTTATACAAGTATTATATTAATAATAATAATAAAAAATATATTACAATAATGATACTAATTATACAACCTCAGACCACAAACACACATGAGTGTAAATCAGCAGAACAATGTACGGTGTCCATAGTTTTGTTATTTATATATTTATTTTTACAATTTTTTTTTTTTCTTAGGAGCCTCGTTGGGGGGGGGGGGGGCTTTGGTGAAATATCAGGGGTTTAAACAGAGAGAAAGAGACTGAGGACAGAGCTTCCCCAGTCCCTTTCTCTGTAGCCTCAGCTGCATGGGATAGTGAATGAATGGGAAGTGGTCTGTGCTGAGCGGCTTCCTGTTCATGTACTATTCTTTTGTTAAGAATGAGTACAAAAGCGATCGCTACAGATTACTCACTGTGTTCATTCATTCATCCATCCTGAAACATCCCTCGCAGCAGCAGGCGGAAGAGGAGGGAAGCTGTCAGCACTTCAGGGGGGGGGGGGGAGATGGGGCGCCAGGAAGCAGGGGGAATTGGCAGTGCACAGGGCGATTAGGGCGTGCCCAGGCACACCCAGCACACCCTGTGTGCACGCCTGTGGCCTGCAATCAGGATATTGTCAACTATATTGAATCCATTAAGGGGGAAAGATAAAAAAAAAATTACAGCAGCTGAGTCTGTGGCCCTATGAGTGGACTGAAATGATTGGACTGAACCTGTGACTGTCTTTCAGGCAAGAAAATGCTCGGCCCGGAACGACGTGGCGAGAGCCAAAGAACACGGAGACGGCGCCCTGGGTGTGAATATTGTGGCTTTGATCAACGGTTCCATATTACAAGTCTTGTTCTTCCTTTTTCATAATGGATTTTTTTCTCGTCACTGAATAAAATTAGTCGTGTGAATATACATTTTGTCGTCTTCCTGCAGAAACCATCAATAGAAAATCTGTTGAATATCATTAAAAAAATAATTGGGAATTTTTCACTGATATATTCACATACTGTATATTATATATTCACAGTTATTTATCGTACAGTGGGGGGGGATAATGATTTGATCCCCTGCAAATTGTGTAGGTTTGCCCACTTACCCACTTACAAAGAAATGAAGGGTCTATAATGAAGGGTCTATAATTTTTATTATATGTGTAAAAAACACGGCGCCCGGGTTTCAGACCACCTGAAACCTGGACACGCTATTCAGACCGGACTGTCACTTGCCAAGTAACTAAGTACCTCAAGCGCTGAGTGCATAGGGTGTACCTGGGCACACCCTAATCACCAGGGTTGCCAATCGTCCTGCAGTTGTCTAAGCTGAGTGTCTATGACACTCTCTCTCACACTGATCAGAGCCAGCACAGTCCCCCCCCCCCCAAAGGACGGGAGAGGAGAGAGGACTATCTGCTCTTCCTCTTCATGCCACTACCCCTATGTGTCTGCCCCCTGGATCCTGTGCCTCAGAAAAAGTATGTGCGGTGGGAAATTCTAAGGCCAGCAGATACATCATGGATGAAAGGTGGCAATGCCTGAGCCTGCTTCCTTGGTTAAGTGAGCTCACCATCCACTGTCTGTAATTGAAGTCCCCCCCCCCCCTCTCTCCCTTCTCTCGCCTGCTTCTGAGGGAGTGAGCACACTAAGGTAAGGGGGACTCAGATGTAAGGGGTGCTCTGCGGACTCCGGTGTAAGGGGGGGGGGGGGCTTTGGGAATCCTGATTTAGGGGAACTCTGATGTAAGTGGGGGCTTTGGTGAGCGGACACCCCTTACCTCAGCGTTCCCCTTTAGACCAGATTCAACATTGTTCCCCCTTAACCACTTTCAGACCGGACCATTTTGCTGGCTTAAGACCAGACCACTTTTTGCGAATCGGCACTGCGCCGCTTTAACTGACAATTGCGCGGTCGTGTGACGTGCTCCCAAACAAAATTGACGTCCTTTTTTCCCTACAAATAGAGCTTTCTTTTGGTGCTATTGGATCGCCCCTGCGGTTTTTATTTTTTGCGCTATAAACAAAAATAGAGCGACAATTTTGAAAAAAATGCAATATTTTTTACTTTTTGCTATAATAAACCCCCAAAAATATATAAAAAACATTTTTTTCCCTCAGTTTAGGCCGATACGTATTCCAAAAAAAATTGCAATAAGCGATTATTGATTGGTTTGCGCAGAAGTTATAGCGTTTAAAATAGGGGATAGTTTTATGGGATTTTTATTAATATTTTTTTTTTACTAGTAATGGCGGCGATAGCGATTTTTATTGTGACGGCGACATTATGGCGGACACATCGGACATTTTTACACATTTTTGGGACAATTTATACAGCAATTAGTGCTATTTAAATGCACTGATTCCTGTGTAAATGACACTGGCAGTGAAGGGGTTAACCACTAGGTGGCAGTGTAGGGGTTAAGTGTTCCTAGGGGCGTGTTACTAACTGTGGGGAGGGGGGGGGCGTGGCTGTGATTTCGTGAACACTGATCTCTGCTCCAATCACAGGGAGCAGAGATCGGTGTTACTAGTTGCTAGGCAGAACGGGGAGATGCTGTTTACTTCTGCATCTCCCCGTTCAGCTGCCCCGTGAGACGATCGCGGGTATCCCCGCGGCGATCGAGTCCGCGGGACCCGCGGCCGGACTCACGGGACACGGCGGCAATCTTAAAGGGGACGTACCTGTACGCCCTTCTGCCTGTCTGTGCCGCTCTGTCGACGTACATCGTCGTGCGCCGGTCGGGAAGCAGTTAAAAAAGATTGCCATGCCCCGCTAAAGTGTTCGGGTTTGACTTGAAGAAAAGGTGGCAGCCTTACCCACATGTGGGACTTTATAGTCACATGGGCTGCTCAGATGTGATAGGGAGGCAAATGCTCAGCATAGAAACTCACTGAAACCTGAGCATGTGCAGAGCTGCACCACAGCTGCAAAATCCCTAACTGCATTGGGGACATGGACAGGAGGGGGAGACAGAGAACAGCAGGATCAACCAAGGTTTTTGCAGAATACAGAAAACAAATTTCAAAGTGACTGAGTGAGTATGAGCCACATGTAATACACCATTTATTGATCAATATAAATTAATAATATGTGGCGCTACCTAAGCTAAATAAAAGTCATATAATATATCTAGCAAAGATAATCAATATACAAAATATATAATATATATAGAAATACAAAATCTTCAAAAATGCATCAATAAATACATCTTCAAAAGTACAAATAAGTGCATAAATCTTCAAAAGTGCAATGTTGCAATAATAAATATCACAAACTCAAGTAAGTATTTCTTCAAAAGTGCAATAATAAGAGCAATGTCCAAAAGTTCTTTTAATATAACAAAGCTCCCAGCAACAGGGATCAAGTCTCTTTGCAACTAATTCATATGTGAAACAAAGTGCAAGTGCAAAAAACAATCGATGTGCAAAGACAAAAGGGCAATGCCTATTCCATCCAATCCGCCACCTTTTTCCCCCAGCCTCTCACCTCTAACAGCGACCCCTACAGGCCAAGTTGAGCTTGGATCAGCAAACGATTTCTTCAGTCGATCAGTCTCCTGTGGTTTGCTAAAGGGATCACCCAATATCCAATAGGACACTCCGATCTCCAAACTCAGCGTTTATATTATAGGTATATGGTGAGAGAGAAGAGGGGCTCAAATGTGTAATTTTTTCAAACAAATAGCTTTATTCCAGCACACATAGTCACTTACATTTAAAATATCAACAAACATTGCTAAAGTCACGTGAGCAGTGACGCAACGCGTCAGGGAGGAGCCAGGTGTCTTCGTCACTTCCGGATGCGGAAGTACTCGTTCTGATCTGCTGTTTTTTGATATTTTAAATGTAAGTGACTAATGTGTGCTGGAACTGGCAACACTTGTCATAGTTTGAGATTTCACAACAAAAAAAAAAAAGTTATCAATATGTATATTTTCTTCAGCGCAATCCAGTAGGAGGTTTATGCCACTGGTGCATGCTGGGGGAGGATATAAATACTTTGGGACAGGCCATGTGCTTTCTCCATTCCCCTGGGCCTTGGAAGGTGCTGCTGGGTGGAGTTCTGCTGTTGGGGCCCAATAGCCTGTCTTGGGGGCCTAACGCGTGCTGAGGTGGTCCTGGAGCGGCCTTGCCTGGTCAGGAGGAAGCTGTGCTAACGGGGAGGCCCCCTTGCCGGAGAGAGCCAGGAAGAAGTCCGGTCTCTCAGAAGGGTGACCCAGTGCCAGGACAAGGTCACATAGAGCCCAGGGCGAACATGCCAAACAGCGCCCCCTCCCCCAAAAAGTATGAACATTATATGCCAGAAAACCCCACCCAACAAAAAAAAATTCTAATCTGCATTATTATCTTCTAAGCATAATTGCCCCCTCCTCCCAGTACAAATGCACCCCCCCCCTGCTGAAACCCTTCCTTGAGGCAAAAATCTCCGCACCCTCCATCTCCCAAATCCCCCCAGTACAAATGCCCCCCCCCCAAAAAAAATCACCCCCTCCTAGCACAAATCCTCCACACCTGAAATTTCCACCCGGAGTGCACAGTCTCTCCCCCTCCTACTCCAAATCTCTCTCCTAGCACAAATTGCCCCCATCCCCCTCCTAGCACCCCCCAATCATCCCTACTAGCACTAACCCCACCCCAAAAAAATTTCCTCCTAGCAGAAATCCCCTTCTTCCTCTATCATATCACCTCTTCTCGCACAAGCCCCCAAATCGACCCTCCTAGCACAAATCCTCTTCTCCTATGCCCCACCCAATACAAATACCCCTCTATCACCACCCCTAGCACACACACACAAATTTCCACTCCTAGGACAATTCTTACCATTTGCTGCCTCCCACATTTTTATAACCAACATACATCCCCCTCCCCCCTCTATCTCCTCACAGTGCAGCCCACACCACGCCACTCCACACCCAGGTCACCCCACGCCCAGGGCAAAGATGCCACGCTGCGCCCCCCCCCTCCCCTTCCCTTAGGGTTATGGTCAAGGGACCCTCATCCCTGCAATAAACCATTGCACCCAGGGCAGCCGCCCCTCCTGCCCACCCCATGTCCCGGCCCTGGGGTGACCCACTTGGAGGAAGCACTGAAATTTGGAAACGTGCTTACAGTGTTGCCAGGTCGGCTTAAAGGCTCTGACACTGTGCAGCTTGATCTGGAAAATCTGCAAGCGATCTGCTATGGTACCCCTAACCAGGGCCGGGACAAGGGGTGGGCAAGAGGGACGGCTGCCCTGGGTGCAATGGTTTATTGCAGGGATGAGGGTGCCTTGACCCTAACCCTAAGGGAAGGGGAGGGGGGGGCGCAGCTTGGCATCTTTGCCCTGGGCGTGGAATGACCTGCACTGCCCCTAACCCTGACATCGTTAAATCGCTCGGCACTAAAAGGTGACTGGTGTCCAATATCCTTTCCCAGCCCCCCCCCCCTATTTTAGCCGTGAAATGCTCACCTGCCCTGGCCTCTGGAGGTGCCATCCTTCCTTTGGGGGTGTCAAAGTGGTGCTACATAGTAGGTGAGGTCGAAAAAAGACACAAGTCCATCAAGCCCAACCTACATATATAATAAAGAAACCATAGAGGGTGACCTAGAATTTAATGCTCAGTGGAGAAATTGAACATGTGGACATCTTGCAAGCTTCCTGAAGACAGGAGCACTACAAGAAATTTACCATAAAAAAAACCCCAAGTGTTTCCTGTTAAATATCTTCTACCAATAAAGGTGAGCTAATTTCCTTTTCATGTGGGAAAATTGATGGGTTGGGTAGATGATGAAGGCGGGGGGGACATCCTGTATGGTAGGTGGGAATTACATAAATGGAACATCAAAATTCTGTGGTCCTCGACAAGCTGACCTAATTCTCTACCTAGAGAGCAACCTGGACACTTTAACTCTTCGACTCTTCACTCAGACCGGTCTTCGGATTTTAGGGGAAAGGATGCAAGAATCAGGCAGATGCGCCAAACTGGGTTTCCAGGTGGCCGATGAGCCGGACGAGAGAGATCCACCTCCTCGGTACTATCCGATAACATCCGTACCCCTGCAGCCGGCACCCGCCTGCTACCCTGGCCTCCAACAAAGTATGGGCCGTGGGGCTGGAGGGCCTCTCAACCAGCAACCAGCACGGCCAACCGCGGTGATGGTCTCGCCATCTGGGGGCATCAGTCCACAACCAAAGCATAGCAGTTATCTCTACTTTTCCATCTTCAATCTTCTGTGTTGCTGTTGGCCGATCGGACTTTGTGCCCTGAGATATTCTCTCAAGGTAAGAACGGGGGGGGGGGGGGGGGGGGGGTGGGGGGGGGGGGGAAGGAGGGGAATTGAATATTATGCACAAATATAGCTACAAAGAGGGTGAGTGTGGCTAGTTACTATGCATAGTTACATAAGTTGACACATGTTCATCAAGGTCAAGTTAAGGTGAAGCAGCCGGGGATATTGAATATGTGCAAATATAACGCTTAGGCCTCATGCACACGGACGTTTTAAAAAACGGGCTGTAAAGCTAGGTTGGACGTCTGGAAAAAGCAGCCTAAAAAACGTGACTTTTACCGCGTTTTGCATTGGCGTTTTTGCGCGTTTTTGCGCGTTTTTTAGCGTCAGCGTTAATTAGCGTTTTACACATCTCTAATGTACTATACAGGGATTACAGTGTCCAATCAACTTTTTGCAGCAAAAAAACGCTGCAGCTCAAAAACGCTGGTGCGCGTTTTTGCGCGTTTTTGAGCGTTTTTGCTCGATTCGCGTTTTTTACAGCTCTAGCCCAGCGCCACGGAACGCACTGGTCCTGGGTTTTTTTTTACAGCTTAAAAACGCCTATGCCATTTGCAGCTCAAAAACGCCTAGGTGGGCATGAAGCCATAGACTAACATAGACAGGCGTTTTTAGGCTGCAAAAAACGCTCAAAAACGCGGCTGCAAAAATGTCCGTGTGCATGAGGCCTTAAAAGAAAATAAATGCTTCTTCTACAGCAAGTATCAACAAGTATCGGCAACTTGAGTTACCGTATATACTCGAGTATAAGTAAATACGGCAATATTATAAAAGCAGTCCTTTGAGCACTTCGCTTTTATAATATTGCCGTATTTACATGTTTTCGCAATTTTAAGCAGCTGCTATCACCAGAAGTGGTGGACTACATTTATTTTAATATATTTGTATATTTATATATTTACACATATTTATATATTTATTTATTTTATCCATATTTAAGAGATACATATCAATATAGCGCGGAGGGGTGAGCCATAAGGGCGGGTATTTTCGGCTTTCACTCTATTTGTTGCATACTCGAGTATAAGCCAAGTGTTTCAGCACATTTTTGTGTCCCCCTCGGCTTATACTTGAGTCAAGCACTTTGGAATATGTTGTAGTGTTGGTGCCACTGGGTTTGCACACCAAATTTGGGGTTCCTAGCACCAAGTCCCCCCAAGATATGGGGCCCCAAAGTCAGGTCGGGAAATGTCATTCTCTGCTGCAGAAAAGGGCTTGACATTTTCCGACCCGAATATGGGGCCCCATATCTTGGGGCCACTTGGTGCTAGCAACCCCAATTTGGAACCACATTTGGATATGTTGTAGTGTTGGTTCCACTGGGTTTGCAAACCAAATTTGGGGTTCCTAGCACCAAGTGCCCCCGAGATACGGGGCCCCAAATTCGGTTCGGAAAATGTCATTCTCTGCTCCAGAAAAGTGCTTGACATTTTCAGACCCGACTTTGGGGCCCTTATCTCGGGGCCACTTGGTGCTAGGAACCCCATATTTGGTGTGCAAACCTAGTGGCACCAACACTACAACATATCCAAATGTGGTTCCAAATTGGGGTTCCTAGCACCAAGTGGCCCCGAGATATGGGGCACCAAAGTCGGGTCAGAAAATGTCAAGCACTTTTCTGCAGCAGAGAATGACATTTTCCGACCCAAATTTGGGGCCCCGTATCTCGGGGCCACTTGGTGCTAGGAACCCCAAATTTGGTGTGCAAACCCAGTGGCACCAACACTACAACATATCCAAATGTTGTTCCAAATTGGGGTTGCTAGTACCAAGTGGCCCCGAGATATAGGGCCCCAAATTTTGGTCGGAATATGTCAAGCACTTTTCTGCAGCAGAGAATGACATTTTCCGACCTGACTTTGGGGCCCAGTATCTCGGGCCACTTGGTGCTAGGAACCCCAAATTTGGTGTGCAAACCCAGTGGCACCAACACTACAACATATTTCAAATTGGCACCAAGTGGCCCCGAGATACGGGGCCCCAAATTCGGTCAACTGTGTCCATCTGCAGCAATGTCATTTCTGGACCCTTTGGGTCCAGAGACCCCAAATTTTGGCTGCAGCTAAGGGGGCATCTAGGAACCCTTAACTACCAAGCTTATACTCGATTATATACGGTATACTCTTTGCCAGGGAGCTAGTGAATAAAATTTGGTTCAATAGGTCTGAGTTGTGCTGTTACAGAAGGTACGTGACGGTGACCAGACAGATAAATGATGATGATAGGATTAACAAAATGTTCCAGAAAAGATCATTTCCGAAATAAGACAACTCTCACCTTACCTTACTTTTTTTTAACATGTAAAAATCTGTATTTTTTTTTATTTCTTTTGCTAGAAAATGACTCAGAACTTCCAAATGTTATATATATAGCAAGAGCCCCAGAGAATAAAATGGTGGTTGTTGCAATTATTTTATGTCACGCGGTATTTGCGCAGCAGTTTTTCAATTTATTTGGGGGAATAAAAATACACTTTTTAGAATTTTAATTTACAAAAACATAATACAATACCCAATTGTTTGGTTAAATTTAAAAGATGATGTTACCCCTAGTAAATAGATACAAAACGCGTCATCCTTTAAACCACTTAAGGACCGAGCCTATTTCGGACACTTGTTGTTTACAAGCTAAAATAATTATTTTTTTCGGCTGGAAAATAACTTAGAACCCCTAAACATTTTATAAATATATATATATATATATATATTATTTTTTTTTAAGCAGACACCCCAGAGAATAAAATAGAGATCATTGCAATATTTTATGTCACACCGTATTTGTGCAGCGGTCTTACAAATGCAATTTTTTGGGAAAAAATACACTTTTTTGAATAAAAAAAAAAAAAAGAAAGCAGTAAAGTTAGCCTAATTTTTTTCTATGATGTGCAAGATAATGTTAGGCAGAGTTAATTGATGCTTTAAAATTTTCTTTTATTTTTCTTATTTATTAACTTTTTATTTTTACACTATCCCTTTAAAAAAAAATTCTATTTATTTGGGGGGAAAAAAATACACTTTTTAGAATTTTCATTCACATAAACATAATATAATACCCAATTGTTTGATAAAATTTATAAGATGATGTTACGCAGAGTAAATAGATACAAAACGCGTCACTCTTTAAACCACTTAAGCACCGAGCCTATATCGGACACTTGTTGTTTACAAGCTAAAATCTTTATTTTTTTGGGCTAGAAAATAACTTAGAACCCCCAAACATTTTATAAAAAAAAAATTGTATTTGTTTTTTTAGCAGACACCCCAGAGAATAAAATAGAGATCACTGCAATATTTTATGTCACACCGTATTTGCACAGCAGTCTTATAAATGAAATTTTTGGGGAAAAATACACTTTTTTGAATAAAAAGAAAGAAAAAGGAAAGCAGTAAAGTTAGCCCAATTTTTTTCTATGATGTGAAAGATAGTGTTAGGCAGAGTAAATTGACGCTTTAAATTTTTCTTTTATTTTTCTTATTTATTTTGCTTTTTTATTTTTACACTATCCCTTTAAAAAAAAAAAATTGAATCAATTGTATTCCTATTACAAGGAATGTAAACTTCCCTTGAAATAGAAAAGAAGCATTAATGTGATTAAAGCAAGAGACCTAGAGAATAAAATGTTGGTTGTTGCAATTATTTTATGTCACCCGGTATTTGCGCAGCGGTTTTTCAATTTATTTGGGGAAAAAAATACACTTTTTAGAATTTTAATTCACATAAACATAATATAATACCCAATTTTTTGGTAAAATTTAAAAGATTGTGTTACGCCGAGTAAATAGATACAAAACGCGTCACTCTTTAAACGACTTCAGCACCGAGCCTATTTCGGTCACTTGTTGTTTACAAGCTAAAATCATTTTTTTTTTTTGGCTAGAAAATAATAAAGAACCCCCAAACATTTTATAAAAATAGAAATATATATATATACATATATATATATATATATATATATATATATATATATATATATATATATATATATATATATATATATATATATATTTATTTATATTTAGCAGACACCCCAGAGAATAAAATAGAGATCATTGCAATATTTTATGTCACACCGTATTTGTGCAGCGGTCTTACAAACGCAATTTTTTGGGAAAAAATACACTTTTAGTTAGCCCAATTTTTTTCTATGATGTCAAAGATAATGTTAGGCCGAGTAAATTGATGCTTTAAATTTTTCTTGAATTTTTCTTATTTATTTTACTTTTTATTTTTTATTTTTACATTATCCCTTTAAAAAAAAAAAAATGTTTTTTATCAATTTTATTCCTATTACAAGGAATGTAAACATCCCTTGAAATAGAAAAGAAGCATTAATGTGAGATCTGGGGTCAGATCTCACCAATAAAAAAAAAAAAAAATTTATTTTTTTTCAATTAAAAAAAAATGTCCCTTTAAGGCCAGATCATGGCGATACCTCACATGTGTGGTTTGAACATCGTGTACATAAGTGGACGTGACTTGCGTATGCGTTCGCTTTGAGCATGAGCTCGGAGGGAAGGGATGCTTTAAATTTTTTTTTTTTTCTTTTTTTTTATTTTACTTTTTATTTTTACACTATCCCTTTAAAAAAAAAAATTGAATCTATTTTTTTCCTATTACAAGGAATGTAAACATCCATTGAAATAGAAAATAAGCATGACAGGACCTCTTTAATGTGAAATTTGGGGTCAGATCCCACCAATTAAAAAATAAAAAAATTTCTTTTTTTTTTCCAATAAAAAACAAAAAAGACCATTTAAGGCCAGATCGTGGGGATACCTCATATGTGTGGTTTGAACACCGTTTACACATGTGGAGCGCGTCTTGCGTATGCGTTCGCTTCGAGCGTGAGCTCAGAGGGAAGGGACACTAAAAGGAATAGTGTAAAAATAAAAAGTAAAATAAATAAGAAAAATTTTATAAAAATTTATTTTTATAAAACTTTTCTTATTTATTTTACTTTTTATTTTTACACTATTCCTTTTAAAAAAAAATATATTTAATCAATTGTATTCCTATTACAAAGAATGTAAACATCCCTTGAAATAGAAAAGAAGCATTAATGTGAGATCTGGGGTCAGATCTCACCAATAAAAAAAAACAATTTTTTTTTTCTTCAATTCAAAAAAAATGTCCCTTTAAGGCCAGATCGTGGCAATACCTCACATGTGTGGTTTGAACACA
The DNA here is from genome assembly GCA_028564925.1 of Lithobates sylvaticus. Classification (NCBI taxonomy): domain Eukaryota; kingdom Metazoa; phylum Chordata; class Amphibia; order Anura; family Ranidae; genus Lithobates; species Lithobates sylvaticus. Next base: position 14,720,244 of record CM053035.1, read on the forward strand.
GTTTACATATGTGGGCGTGACCTGCGTATGTGTTCACTTCGAGCGTGAGCTCAGAGGGAAGGGACGCTTTAAATTTTTATTTTATTTTTCTTATTTATTTTACTTTTTATTTTTTATTTTTACACTATCCCTTTAAAAAAAAAAACGTAATCTATTTTTTTCCTATTACAAGGAATGTAAACATCCAGTGAAATAGAAAAGAAACATTAATGTGAGATCTGGGGGTCAGATCTCACCAATTAAAAAAAAAAAAAATTTCATTTTTTTTTTCAATAAAATAAAAAATCTCCCTTTAAGACCAGAGGGCGGAAGTGACGTCGCTTTGGTCCTCCAAGGGCATAGAGTCGAGTGGGGGCCATCATGCCCTCACTCGACTTCCTGCCCAGCAAGCCACAGGACCGGATCGCCTCCGCCGCTTCCAACGGCTCCGGTAAGTGGCGGAGATGCCCAGGAGGCGGCGGGAGAGGCGGGCCACCTCTCCCGCCACCCATAAAAGTGATCTGGCGTTGAATCCACCGCTGAGACCACTTTTATGTGAAAGAGGACCCCCGGCTGTGAACAAAAAATACCAGGGTTATGGCAGCTATCTGCTGCCATAACAAAGGTATTTAACGTCAAAGTAGCGACGTATATGCACGGTGGGCGATCTGGGAGTGGTTAAAATTTGCGCAGGGCCGTGTTTTTTCTACACTGTCCCTTCAATTTTTTTTGATCACTTTTATTGTTATCACAGGAAATATGGAAATGAATGGGCTGCTGTGCCCACATAAATGCACCCACACAAAGACGCAAGTACACTACATTGTCAAAAGTATTGGGACACCTGCCTTTACACCCACATGAACTTTAATGACATCCCAGTCTTAGTCCGTAGGGTCCAATATTGAGTTGGCCCCGCCCTTTGCAGCTACAACAGCTTCAACTCTTCTGGGAAGGCCGTCCACAAGGTTTAGGAGTGTGTCTATGGGAATGTTTGACCATTCTTCCAGAAGAGCATTTGTGAGGTCAGGCACTGATGTTGGACGAGAAGGCCTGGCTCGCAGTCTGCGCTCTATTTCATCCCAAAAGGTGTTTTATGGGGGTTGAGGTCAGGACTCTGTGCGGGCCAGTCAAGTTCCTCCACCCCAAACTCGCTCATTCATGTCTTTATGGACTTTGCCCTATATATACGCACGCTTATTGGGATTTTACCAAAAATATGTAACAGAATACATATTGGCCTAAATTTATGAAGAAATTTGGTTTTTAACCTTTTTTTTATTGGATTTGTTTTATAGCAAAAAGTAAAAATGTTTTTATTTCAAAATTGTCGCAGTTTTTTTTGTTTATAGAGCAAAAAACAAAAAGACGCAGAGGTGATCAACTAACACCAAAAGAAAGCTCTGTGGGGGGGAGACATCAATTTCATTTGGATACAACTTTGCATGGTATGGGTGCAGGCAGGAAGGCAGAGTATGTGAGGGTCAGGAGGGCACAGTACAGGGGCAGCAGGCAGGAGGGCACAGTATGTGATGGGCAGGAGGGCACAGTATGGGGGCAGGCAGAAGGGGGCAGGCCAGAGGGCACAGCATGTGGTGGACAGAAGGGTACAGTATGTGGTGGGCAGGAGAGCACAGTTTGTGGCGGGCAAGAGGGCACAGTATGGGGGCAGGCAGAAGAGGGCGGGAAGGCGGGAAGGAGGGCACAGTTTATGGTGGGCAGGAGGGCACAGTATGTGGTGTTCAGGATGGCACAGTATGTGGTGGGCAGGTGGGCACAGTATGGGGGGGAGGCAGGAAGGCACAGTATGTGATGGACAGGAGGGCACAATACAGGGGCAGACAGAAGGACACAGTACAGGGGAAGGAAGGAGGGCACAGTATGTGATGGGTAGGAGGACACATTATTGGGGCAGGCAGGAGGTCACAGTATGTGGTGAGCAAGAGGGCACAGTACGGGGGCAGGCAGAAGGGGGCAGGCAGGACGGCACAGTATGGGGCAGGCAGGAGGGCACAATGTGTGGGGGGCAGGAGGGCACAGTACGGGGGCAAGCAGGAGGGCACAGTATGTGGTGGGCAGGAGGGCACAGTATGGGGGGAGGCAGGAGGGCACAGTATGTAGCAGGCAAGAGGGCACAGTACAGGGTCAGGCAGGAGGGCACAGTATGTGGTGGGCAGGAGGGTACAGTACGGGGTAACGCAGGAGGGCACAGTATGTGATGAGCAGGAGGGCACAGTGGGGGCAGACAGGAGGGCACAGTATGGGGTGGGCAAGAGGGCACAGTACGGGGGCAGGCAGAAGGGGACAGGCAGGACAGTACAGTATGTCCCAGGCAGGAGGGCACAGTATGTGGTGGGCAGGAGGGCATAGTACGGGGTCAAGAAGGAGGGCACAGTATGTGGTGGGCAGGGGGGCACAGTATGGGGGCAGGTAGGAGGGCACAGTATGTGGTGGGCAGGAGGGCACAGTAAAGGGGAAAGCAGTAGGGCACAGTATGTGGTGGGCAGGAGGGCACAGTATGGGGGAAGGCATTTTATTTGGGTACAGTGTCGCACGACCGCGCAATTGTCAGTTAAAGTAATGCAGCGCTGTATCGCAAAAAATGGCCTGGTCCTGAAAGGGGGGGGGGTAAATCTTCCGGAGGTGAAGAGGTTAAACATCCCTTGTGACCCTTTACTTGTCTCTTTCAGTCACGGAGATGTGCGGATCGGAATGACCCGGAGGGAGCCGCTCGCCATGGATCCGCCGCTCTCAGTCGGAATATCTGTGGTCTGGTGATTGGGATGACATCACAGATCGCCCTCGCTGTGTATTATTTCTATTACATTCCTCATGATGATAAACATTTTGCACCTCTATTCAAAAACGAATAAATAGACCTTCTGCTGCTCCTTCTTTCATTTAGATTTGTCTTTTGTATATCTTAATGTAACTCAGTATCATTTTTCTTTTCATCAGCCCTACAATATAAATGGAAAAAATAATCTATAAATATTTTAAAATTTCCAAATCCATTGGACTCACCCATACATTTCAATGCACAGCAAATACATGGCAGAATTGAGGACACGCCCCCAAACAGATTTTTTTTTTTTTTTTTTTACTAGAGTTGCACTGATACCGATACTGGTATGGTATCGGTATCGGTGCCAATACTAAGCATTTGCCCGAGTATCGGTACTCGTGTAATGGCTCCGATACCTGAAACCGATACTTTCAGGCTCGGTTCTTTCAGCTGTCAGCGAGATTCCCCCACTGACAGCTAAAATGTAAAAAAAAGCCAGCAATTATCAGTTGTAAAGGAGAGGGGTCCACCGCGTCCCTAACAACCGATGACTCATTCAGCTGTCAGTGGGGTTCCCCTGTTGACAGCTGAAGTGAAAACAAAGTCCTGGCAATTGGAGCTGTCAAAAAAAAAAGAAAAGCAGCCGGGTAATGTTTATCAACAACATTGCTCAGCTGTTGAAACAGAATGATAAGAACAAACATTGTTTATTTTTGTATCCGTTTCTTCATCTACAGATCAAAGGGATGAACTTCCATCTGCAGATGAAGTCAGTTTCAAGCAACCTGCCAAGTAAAACTTTTTTTTTTTTTTGTGTTACATTTTTCTCTGTTTTAACCCCTTATAAACCACTTTCAGCCCCGGACCATTTTTTTTTTTTATTATTTTTTTTTTATTTTTTTTTTTTTTTTTTTTTATTGTTATACCATTTTGCTGGCTTAAGACCAGACCACTTTTTGCGATTCGGCACTGCGTCGCTTTAACTGACAATTGCGCAGTCGTGCGACGTGGCTATTTGTTTTTTCCCACAAATAGAGCTTTCTTTTGGTAATATCACCTCTGCGGTTTTTATTTGTAGCGCTATAAACAAAAAAAGAGCCACAGTTTTGAAAAAAACACAATATTTTTTACTTTTTCCTATAATAAATATCCCCCAAAAATATATAAAAAAAACATTTTTTTTCCTCAGTTTACACCGATATGTATTCTTCTACATATTATAATAGCGTCAATTTTGAAAAAAAAAAAAACGCATTATTGTTTACTATTTTTACTATTACTATACTATTTTTTGCTATAATAAATATCCCAAAAAAATATATAATTTTTTTTCCTCAGTTTAGGCTGATAAGTATTCTCCTACATATTTTTGGTAATAAAAATCTCAATAAGCGATTATTGATTGGTTTGCGCAAAAGTTATAGCGTTTACAAAATAGGGGATAGTTTTATAGCATTTTTATGAAAAACATTTTTTTACCAGTAATGGCGGCGATCAGCGATTTTTATTGTGACTGCGACATTATGGCAGACACATCGGACAATTTTGACACATTTTTGGGACCATTGTCATTTATACAGCAATCAGTGCTATTTAAACGCACTGATTCCTGTGTAAATGACACTGGCAGTGAAGGGGTTAACCACTAGGTGGCAGTGTAGGGGTTAAGTGTTCCTAGAGGCGTGTTTCTAACTGTGGGGGGGGGCGTGGCTGTGATCTAGTGAACACTGATCTCTGCTCCAATCACAGGGAGCAGAGATCGGTGTCACTAGTTGCTAGGCAGAACGGGTAGATGCTGTTTAGTTCCGCATCTCCCCGTTCAGCCATCCCGCGAGACGATCGCAGGTATCCCTGCGGCGATCGAGTCCACGGGACCCGTGACCGGACTCGCGGGGGTCCTGACCGGCGCGCGCCGGCTGTGCCGCGCACGCGATGGCAAGGCGGCATCTTAAAGGGGACGTACCTGTACGCCCTTATGCCTGTCTGTGCCATTCTGTCGACGTATATCGTCGTGCGCCGGTCGGGAAGCGGTTGACCCTTAATCATCCTTAGTTAACTCCTTATTCTCCTTCTCCATTTAATTATTATTTCCCTGCTGATTTTTTTATTTCTTTTTGCTTACTTCTATGTTATAAACTATTAATAAGTTAAACTTTTTTTTTGTTTGCTTTGTTCATTAACCGCTTGCCGACCGGCTCACACCGATGTACGTTGGCAGAATGGCATATACAGGCATATTAACGTACCTGTACGTTGCCCTTTAAGAAGCGGCTCTGTGTGATCGCGGTCCACAGGGATACCCGCGATCGTCTCACGGAGAGGAAGAACGGGGAGATGCTGATGTAAACAAGCATTTCCCCGTACTGCCTAATGACAGTGTCACTGATCACAGCTCCCTGTAATCGGGAGCGGTGATCAGTGTCATGTCACATTTAGCCCCCCCCCGCACAGTTAGAATCACTCCCTAGAACACACTTAACCCCCTACAGTGCCCCCTAGTGGTTAACTTCTTCACTGCCAGTGTCATTTACACAGTAATCAATGCATTTTTAATCGCACTGATCGCTGTATAGATGTGAGTGGTCCCAAAATATCGCAAAAAGTGTCTGATCTGTCCGCCATAATGTCGCAGCCACGATAAAAATCGCTGATTTACTAGTAAAAAAAAGTTTTTAACAAAAATGCCATAAAACTATCCCCTATTTTGTAGACGCTATAACTTTTGCATAAACCAATCAATAATCGCTTATTGCGATTTTTATTTTTTATTTTTACCAAAAATATGTAGAAGAATACCTATCGGCCCAAACTGAGAAAAAAATATTATTATTATATTTATTATAGCAAAAAATAGTATAGTAATAGTAAAAATAGTAAAAAAGAATGCGTTTTTTTTTTTTTTTTCAAAATTGACGCTATCTTTTTGTTTATAGCGCAAAATATAGAAACCGCAGAAGTGATCAAATACACCAAAAGAAAGCTCTATTTGTGTGAAAAAAATCTATTTTGTTTGGGAGCCACGTCGCACGACAGTTGCGCAATTGTCAGTTAAAGCGACGCAGTGCCGAATCGCAAAAAGTGCTCTGGTCTTTTGCCAGCCAAATGGTCCGGGGCTGAAGTGGTTAATATATTTACACCTTTAACATATATTTACACGTATCACGTTTGAAAAAAGCACAACACAGCTGAAGTGTAAGCTGTCAAAAGAGAGAAAAAAAAAAGCCAATGTTTATCAACAACATTGCTCAGCCGCTGAAACAGAAAGATAAAAAGAAACATTTGCTTTGTTCATTAATAATTTTTACACCTTTAACAGATACAGTATTTACACATTTCACGTTTAAAAAAAGCGAAACACAGCTGAGGTCTGAACAAAGTCTCGGCAATTAGAGCTGTCAAAAGAAGAAACAAAAATGCAATGTTTATCAACAACATTGCTCAACTGCTGAAACAAAAAGATAAAAAGAAAACATTGTTTCTTTTTGTATCTTTCTGTTTAAACATCTACAGATCAAAGGGATGAAACATTGGATTCTTCATCTACAGATCAAAGAGATGAACTTCCATCTGCAGATGAAGTCAGTTTCAAAGCAGCCTGTCAAGTAAAACATATTTTTTTGTGTTACATTTTTCTCTTTTTTAACTCTTTATTAACCCTTAATCATCCTTAATTAACTCTTTATTCTCCTTCTTCATTTAATTATTATTTTCCTGCTGATTTTCTTATTCACTTCTATTTTATGAGCTATTAATAGTTTAAACTTTTTGTTTTGTTTACTTTGTTCATTAATATTTTTATACCTTTAACATATATTTACAAATTTCACCTTTGAAAAAAGCAAAACACGGCTGAAGTGTAAACAAAGTCCCGGCAATTAGAGCTGTCAAAAGAAGAAAAAAAAGGCAATGTTTATCAACAACATTGCTCAGCTGCTGAAAAACAAAAAGATAAAAGAAACATTGTTTATTTTTGTATCTTTCTGTTTACACATCTACAGATCAAAGGGATGAACTTCCATCTGCTGATGAAGTCAGTTTCAAGCAGCCTGTCAAGTAAAAAAAAAATGTTTTGTGTTACATTTTTCTCTGTTTTAACCCCTTATTAACCCTTAATCAATCCTCTGACTAATAACAATGATGGGGCACTATTCCTCTCATTGACACCAAAGATGGGGCACTCTTCCTCCCACTAATACCAATGATGGGACACTATTCCTCTCATTGACACCAAAGATGGGACACTATTCCTCCCACTGATACCAATGATGGGGCACTATTCCTCCCACTGATACCAATGATGGGACACTATTCCTCTCATTGACACCAAAGATGGGGCACTATTCCTCCGACTGATACCAATGATGGGGCACTATTCCTCCACCTAATACCAATGTTGGGGCACTATTCCTCCACCTAATACAAAGGATGGGGCACTATTCCTCTCACTCATACCAATAATGGGACACCATTCCTCGCGTTGACACCAATGATGGGGCACTATTCCTCCACCTAATACCAATGATGGGGCACTATTCCTCTCACTCATACCAATAATGGGACACTATTCCCCCCACTGATACCAATGATGGGCACTATTCCTCTCACTCATATCAATAATGGGACACTATTCATGCCACTGACACCAATGATGGGGCACTATTCCTCCCACTGACACCAATGATGGAGCACTATTCCTCCACCTAATACCAATGATGGGGAACTATTCCCTCCACTGATACCAATGATGGGACACTATTCCTCCCCCTGATACCAATGATGGGACACTATTCCTCCCCCTGATACCAATGATGGGGCACTATTCCTCCCACTGATACTAATGATGGGGCACGATTCCTCCCACTGACACCAATGATGGGACACTATTCCTCCCACTGACACCAATGATGGGACACTATTCCCCCACTGATACCAATGATGGGACACTATTCCCCCCACTGACACCAATGATGGGCACTATTCCGCCCACTGACACCAATGATGGAGCACTATTCCTCCACCTAATACCAATGATGGGGAACTATTCCCCCCACTGATACCAATGATGGGGAACTATTCCTCCCACTGACACCAATGATAGGGCACTATTCCTCGCACTAACACCAATGATGGGACACTATTCCCCCACTGACACCAATGATGGGGCACTATTCTTCCCACTGACACCAATGATGGGACACTATTCCCCCACAGACACCAATGATAGGGGGAACTATTCTTCCCACTGACACCAATGATGGGGCACTATTCCTCCCACTGACACCAATGATGGGGCACAGTCTTTATTGCTCCCTGGATGGCTCCCTCACCCATGTCTCCATGCAGCTTGGTGCTTTGTCTTCTCCTGGACGGGAAGAGCCCCAACACGGCTCACTTTACATTTCTCCTCTGGAGTCCAGGCTCTTTACTGCTACGTATGTCATGCCCAGGAGTCAGGCTTCTCCCAATATTTCTCAATTGCAAAGTGCAAAGCTCAAATTACTGAGCTTTGCATTAACAAGGCTCTTCTCGGGGTGGGAAATTTTACTTTCCAGAATCTGAACGGTAAAACGTCTGTCATCGCAGGGACACACAGTAAACAATTCTTTCCTATGTGTCCCATTCATGCTAAAACAAAGACTAGGCTAGAGATACAACGCAGACATGCTGCACTTTATCGCACCCGAATCGCACTGCAATGTCAGGCAACGCAGGGCATTGCGCTTCCCGACATTGCAGTGAATGAAGTGTTATGCTTTGTACACTTCAAATAAAGCTTGTACAAAAAAAAGGGCAGTGTGGTGCGCTGAATAGTGCACCACACTGCCCCCTAGCTAGCCAGCAATGCAGAGCAGTCAGAGCGTTGAATGACTCCGGCTGCTCTGTGATTTGGTTGAGGGCCCGTGTGAATTGGCCTTTACAAAAGACATTTTATGGCGCCTGAAAGAACCAATTGTCCACATGTTTGGATAAAAATGTAAAAAAATATATACAAATACCATTTTATTTGAATAAAAGCAGCCTTCCCTCATAATTTGTTTTCAAACAATTTCTTCACAGTGGCCTTTCTTATTACAATGATATATGCTCATGAAGAACTGAAGGACTGTACTGTGATATCCAAGTCTAAATACAATTTTTTTCCAAAGATACACCAAAAGTATTGGGACGCCTGCCTTTACACGCACATGAACACTTTAATGGCATCCCAGTCTTAGTCCGTAGGGTTCAATATTGAGTTGGCCCACCCTTTGCAGATATAACAGCTTCAACTCTTCTGGGAAGGCCGTCCACAAGGTTTAGGAGTGTGTCTATGGGGATGTTTGACCATTGACCATATTTGCTACTGGACCTTGGCTTGCTCACCTCCTGTTGGGGCGATCCTGAAGACCGCAACCTGGTATTAACATGCAGAAAAAAAAACATCTCCACCATCAGGAGCTCTGATCGATGAACCCCCGGTTAGTGCTTATACCCCCGCACCTCGAGTGAGCCCACGTCACCCACTAGGGTGACATGCTTGTGTACCAGATAGACATGTGCACAATAGAAAAAAAAATTTTTTATTTTCGTTTTGTTTCTTTCGTTTCCGTTGATTCGTAACGATTCGTAAATTTGTAAGTCGTCGGTGTTCGTATTCGTAACGATTCGTATTTTTGTAAGAGTTATTTTTTCGTTGATTCGTTTTTCCGTTAGTTTAATTTTCGTTTATTCGAAATTCGTACGCATTCGTATTTTCGTAGATTTAGTTACATTCGTACTTTCGTTAGATTGATTTATTCGTACTTTCGTAACATTGTTTTCGTAGATTCGTAATCGGAGCATAATTCATAATTTTATGTAATGTGTATGCTATTATTACATTGTAAGAGACACGGAAAATTACGAATCGAAAATAAAAGTTACGAATGTACGAATTTTTTCGTTCAATCCATTCGAAGCGCGTAAGAGACACGGAAAATTACGAATCGCCAAAAAAAAAAAAGTTACAAATTTTTTAGTTCAATCCATTCGAAGCACGTTAAGCAGCGCCATTGTAAGAGACACGGAAAATTGCGAATCGCAAAAAAAAAAGTTACAAATTTTTTAGTTCAATCCATTCGAAGCACGTTAAGCAGCGCCATTGTAAGAGACACGGAAAATTACGAATCGAAAAAAAAAAAAAGTTACGAATGTACGAATTTTTTCGTTTAATCCATTCGAAGCACGTTAAGCAGCGCCATTGTAAGAGACACAGAAAAATTACGAATCGCAAAAAAAAAAAAGTTACAATTTTTTTAGTTCAATCCATTCGAAGCACGTTAAGCAGCGCCATTGTAAGAGACACGGAAAATTACGAATCGAAAAAAAAAAAAAAAAGTTACGAATGTATGAATTTTTTCGTTCAATCCATTCGAAGCACGTTAAGCAGCGCCATTGTAAGAGACACGGAAAATTACGAATCGAAAAAAAAAAAAAAAAGTTACGAATGTATGAAATTTTTTCGTTCAATCCATTCGAAGCACGTTAAGCAGCGGCATTGTAAGGGACACGGAAAATTACCAATTCAACAAAAAACAAAAAAAGTTACGAATGTACGAATTTTTTCGTTCATTTTGATTTTCGTTGTTCCTGTTTTCGTTTTTTTTCGGATTTTCTTCTTTCGTAGTTTCGTAATTTGGTTATTTCGGATTTTCGTTGTTTTTTGTATTCGTTCGATTCGATAATTCGTTAAAATTTTTTGCGAATCGTTCGTTCATTCGTAGGATAACGAATAAACGAATATAACGAATTTTAACGGAAAACGAAAAAAAAAATGAAACGAATTGCACATGTCTACCAGACCAGCTGGTCGGTGGGAGTCTCTCTACTGCTATAGATACTAGTCTCCTAGCCCTACCTCTGACTGTTACAGTTCAGGAGGCAGGCCAAAGGCAAAAGTTCAGGGCAAGCTGGGTCATACCCTGTGAGGCTAAATCAGTAGGTCAGGTCTCAGGTTAACAAGCGCTAAATGAAGAAGACCACCCTTCTGCAGTGCTTCAGTTTATTTAGGTTACTGGGCGTCAATACCAGTGGAGAGCAAGCATGCTAATTTTTGCGCATTTCCCTTAAGCACAGAGGTATGGGCAATGTTATGCGCACGTGCATATACCCGCAATGGCTACCTTCTACTGATGAGAATCCGACCTTCTATGCAATACTTCTTGCCAGCACACACACTGATAGGCTTTTTTTGTGCTGCTTCTTCCCACCCACACTCCAGCTTTGCTGTACAGGGACTGCAAGAGACTGATGCCAGGTTACAGTCAGGTGTTGCCTTATGCGTTTATGTGAAATTTCCATTAATATCTGTGAAATATTGTAATTATGAATATATCTCTTTTTGCTTGCAGCTATGAAAGCTGAGCAAAAGCCTTCCTCCAAGTACTTGTTAAGTACAGACAATGTGGGGCCAAGACTTGTATACACAAGCCAGGGGGAGCCAATTTCATTGTTTGTCACCTATTCACTATAAACGACCCCATGCCGGGATTAGGTAATGAAGTATGTCCCACCCCGGAATTAATTCATAAGTTCCCAGCTACATTATCTTGCTCAGAATAATCATTAAGAGTTGCATTAAAGGGGGCTGGCTTAGACTAAGTCTAGGGAAAATAACCAATCAGAATGCACGCTAAGCCAGCAAATGAGACATCAGCCTGGTTTTTGATACTCTCAGAGGAAAGGGGAGGCAACGCTTTTTTTTTCCGGGGAACCAGCGAGCAGAATGGAGCTAAGGTAAATTCTAGCCAGCAGGGGAAGCCATGCCCTGCTATTTGTAACTAAACATGCGTGTAGACCACGGTCTGAAGGAATATAATCTAAGATCCTTTATGTATATATTTTTATTCCAACCTAGCATTTTATGCCTTGATGTGCTAGGGATTTGTGTATTAGCCAGACTTTTAACTACCTGTAATAAATGTTATTATATTTAAAGCCTTTCCTCCTGGTCAATAGAACTCTCATTTAACCCATATCATATTTTGTGATTAATAAATCAGAAATAGAGATTTTAGAGGTTAACACAGGTATTTAAAAAAAAATGAAACAATGTATTAATAATTACACATTATTTGTGTTTTTCTTTTCACTGGCCTAGAGTAAAATTACAGTATAATTAGTACATTCTTTATAGGAGGTGACACAGATAATACGATGTAAACCAGTCATTGAAGGAATTGCACTCGATCTCCAGCAAGCTATCTGCAGACACACACCAAAAGAAAGAAATAGGACAAAAAAAAAAAAATTCCTGTTTAACTAGTTTTCTTATTATACGGACAAAGGGTGCAGTCATTTTCTTTTCACGTGGGATCAGGTAGCATATTGGGAGGGGGCCATCAGCCATTATCATAGGTGGGTTTTTCTGGAAAGAGTTGGTTCTCTGAAAACTGGCTTGGTTCTCTTCCTAGTGAACAAAGGAGACATTTTAACTCTTCATTTTAGATCTTTGGATATCAGGAGAGAAATGCAAAAATCTGAAAAAAATACACCAAACCAGGTTTCCAGGTCAATAATAGTGGCCAATGAGCTGAACGGGAGAGCTCTGCCTCCTCTATAATATCTGCTAAAATCCGTGCAGCAAGCACCCAACTGCTCTGCTACCCTGGTTCCCAGATAGAATGGGCCATGGAGTTGAAGAGCCTCTCAACCAGCAACCAGTTGGGCCAGTCATGGTGATGGTCTCGCCATCTGAGGGCCATGATGGTCAATGTCTGGTTAATGATCCGAATGGGAGAGCGCTAACTCCTCCTTATCATCCACCAACATCTATATCCTTGCCACGGGCACCCAACTGCCACTCTGGTTCCCAGAAAGAATAGGCCATGGAGTTCAAGAGCCTCTCAACCAGCAACCAGCTAGGCCAGTCATGGTGAGGGTCTCGCCATCTGAGGGCCATGATGGTCAATGATCTGAATTGGAGAGCGCTAACTCCTCCTTATCATCCACCAACATCTGTATCCTTGCCACGGGCACCCAACTGCCACTCTGGTTCCCAGAAAGAATAGGCCATGGAGTTCAAGAGCCTCTCAACCAGCAACCAGCTAGGCCAGTCATGGTGAGGGTCTCGCCATCTGAGGGCCATGATGGTCAATGATCTGAATTGGAGAGCGCTAACTCCTCCTTATCATCCGCCAACATCTATATCCTTGCCACAGGCACCCAACTGCCACTCTGGTTCCCAGATAGAATGGGCCATGGAGTTGAAGAGTCTCTCAAGCAGCAACCAACTAGGCCAGTCATGGTGATGGTCTCGCCATCTGAGGGTAGTGATGGCCAATGTCTGGTCAACGATCCGAATGGGAGAGCACTACTTTCTGGGTAGCCAATGTGGCAGTTGGATGCCTGCACCAAGGATGCAGATGTTGATTGGTGGTAGGGAAGACCTCTATTCATTGGGGTGCTTTAAAATGGCCCCCCTCCCCCCCCAAAAAAAGAGAGCCCCTCACCCCCAAACCCAATTGACCGATACTGGGCTCTTGAGCAGCACCAGTACCCAGGAAGAAGAGACCGAAAGGGAGGGTGTATGTACCACCTACCTTTATGCCAGCTAGCTCTGGGAGCAGGGGTGTGCCAAAAGAAAATTGTATATATATATATATATATATATATATATATATATATATATATATATATAGGCAATGGTTGGGTGAACACCAGCCCATATCGAAATAATAGTATGGTAAAGCATTGGAGAACAGATGCAGGTGAATCTCATTTGATGACATTTTCACATGTGCAAATCTTGTTTGATGCAATTTTCCTCGAGTGAATGTTGAGTGCATCTCATCTGAAAACTGGAGAAAATCGCTGTGATAAATAGAATCAATGTGAAAACAAAAGGAAACAGACACATATGTTTCCAGGTGCTTTACATTAGGAATTATTGCAATTTTATTGTTAATAAAATATTTTTATTTATCCTTTGTTGTATCTCAGTGCTGCTGATCTCCTGCATCCCTTTTGCACCCACTTCATTTCTCCATGCACTCCAGTAATGGTTGCATTGCTCAGGGTGGGTTTCCTGATGGTGGACCATGCCAGCATAAATGTGTGTTGGGGATGGCCACTTGTGTTCTCCATCAGAAGCCCATGTGACAGGGTGACAACGTAGGAGAACACTTGGGACACAGGGACAGAGCGTTGCCACCCTAAAATAGGAAGTGCGTGAACAGGGACCTTCATGGCAGGACCACCAGGGTGACAACACAGGAGCACAACTGAGAGACAGAAACCGAGCATTGTCACCTCATAACAGGAAGTGCCCAAACAGGGACCTTCATGGCAGGACCACCAGGGTGACAACACAGGAGCACAACTGAGAGACAGAAACCGAGCATTGTCACCCTATAACAGGAAGAACCTGAACAAGGACTCTCATGGCAGGATCACCAGGTTGACAACACAGGAGCATCATTGAGAGACAGGAACAGTGTCTTGTCACCCTATAACAGAAAGTACCTGAACAAGGACCTTCATGGCACAACCACCAGGGTGACAACACAGGAGCACAACTGAGAGACAGGGACAGAGCGTTGTCACCCTATAACAGAAAGGACCTGAACAAGGACTCTCATGGCAGGAACACCAGGGTGACAACACAGGAGCATCATTGCGAGACAGGGACAGAGCATTGTTGTCACCCTATAACAGGAAGTGCCCAAACAGGGACCTTCATGGCAGGACCACCAGGTTGACAACACAGGAGCACAACTGAGACACAGGGACAGAGCGTTGTCACTCTATAACAGAAAGGACCTGAACAAGGACCTTTATGGAAGGACCACCAGGGTGACAACACAGGAGCACAATTAAGATACAGGGACAGAGTGTTGTCACCCTATAACAGGAAGTACCTGAATAAGGACCTTCATGGCACAACCACCAGGTTGACAACACAGGAGCACAACTGAGAGACAGGGACAGGGCGTTGTCACCCTATAACAGAAAGTACCTGAACAAGGACCTTCATGGCACAACCACAAGGTTGACAACACAGGAGCACAACTGAGACACAGGGACAGAGCGTTGTCACTCTATAACAGAAAGGACCTGAACAAGGACCTTCATGGCAGGACCACCAGTAAGACAACACAGGAGCACAATTGAGAGACAGGGACAGAGCGTTGTCACCCTATAACAGGAAGTGCCCAAACAGGGACCTTCATGACAGGATCACCAAGCTGACAACACAGGAGCGTTGGAGCATACAGCCGGTGGAGAAGGGTTAATGATATCTCTTGTTGGTGTAACGTCAATGAAGTTTCATTTCTGGGAATACAGCCAGCAGGCTTGGCCAATAGAGGAAATTCTACAGACAGGAAAACCTGGCAAAACCTAAAGCTACAGAGATACAGAAGAAGCCGAGCTAATAGATTAACCCCTCCTCGTCCCTTCCCTTTAAGATCAACTATTTGCAGAATCTGCAATTTTACATGAAAAAAAACGAACAATCAAAATTTCCTCAATTTAACATGTGAGTCTCATTATTGTTTCAGACTCTTTGCACCAAAATTAAAACATGTTTCTGATCGCTTTCAACATAGACACGATCGATAATAATGATTAGAAAATGTTAGGTTAGGGGCAAACTGGGCTTTCCAATGTTTTGGCAATCATGAGTCTGGCAGCAAAAAGTAGGTGTGTTACTACAGTGGGCAAAGGGTGTGGCACGATATCAATGCCTAGATCCTATTTCCAGAAGCTCACAATGCACCTACGGGACCAAGACCACATGAATGCGATTTTCCAGTCGCAATGGTGTAAAGTACCAACACAGGGAAATCTTTTGAATCCCTCCAGTGTTGTGCACAATATGTAGCTTTATAGATTGTCCTAAAGGTGGTACTCCACTGTGAGGCAGAAAAGGTGGAGTCTAAGTCCGCTTCCCATTTTTGGAACGGTTTTGATTTGTAAAAGGTCAATTACTCCTGTAATGTATTATAAATGTAGCACCCTGGAGTTAAGGCAGGGTTGCCCCCAAATTGATTTCTCCCTAAGTCCGGCCTCGTTGCACTTTTCTCTTCTACCGCTAGGTGGCCGGGTACCTGTTGGTACTAGATACGAGAAGGTTAGATTATGGGTATATGGGGTATCTCAGCCAATGGGCAGGGGTTTTCTTGGATCCCTTGGCCTGCTGGGAGAGCCTATATATTCGGGTGGAGTCAGGTTATCTGTGAAAAAAGTTGAGGTTTGAACCGCGCAAAGGGAAAAAATACTCAAATATATGTACAGGTGACCTTTGAACTGAACTGCTGCCCCTACAGATCTACTATCACCTAGGTGAAGTACACTGAAATAAAGGAAAGAAGGGGTTGTAGGTTTGGCGCTATTAGCTATTTGGATGGTGATGTGTTCTGTGCCACCTGGAAGGCTGTCTGGGTGGACGTGTTTTGTATTGCCCGGGCTGCTAGGCTGGAGTTTGGACCTATTCCGGGCACATCTGTCTGAGGGCCTATCCAGAAGCAAGAGAGCAGCGTAGGGTTGGGGATCCTGTCGTGGTCGAAGGTAGAGGGGAAGCTGTCACCACTAACGGACCAACCAACCACCTTATTACCAGAAACCACAGTGAGTAGCTGAAGCAAGTACCGGAGCAGTATTCTCACCAACCGGGGATGGTGAAGAATCGGGAAACTTCAGTTGGGTATCAAGCCAAGGACCCAGCCAGTGGAGGTGACGCTTGCAGAGCAGCCTTGTGTGTCAAGCCAAGGACCGAGCAGGCCAGTGGGGTGAAGCTTGAGAGGTATCTTGAGTGCCAAGCCAGGGGCCCAGCAGAGAGGCGGGGGGTGATGCTTGAGGAAGATACCACCGTGAAGATTGGAGGAGCTCAAGGGATTAAAATGGCAGTGAATCGTCTGGTCTAGTGATAGACCAGGAGCTCAGTGAGCTGAAGAGCTACTAGAAGTGATTGTAGTGGAAAAGAAAGAACTGTTACGCTTTGTGTTAGGAACTGTTAAAGTGGTTGTAAACCATATTTTACAACCTTATGCTACGGGTAAGCCTATATTAAGGCTTACCTGTAGCTACCCTGGATATCTCCTAAACCTGCATGCTTTAGGAGATATCCCCTGTCCCCTGCATGTGCCGATGTCATTGGCACATGCGCACTGGGGAAAACTGAAGCAATGGCACCTATGTGCCATTGCTGCAGTCTCCGTGCCGTTACCATGCGCAGGAGTGACGTCATCGCAGCTCCGGCCAATCGCAGCGCCGGAGCTGCGATACCCGGAAGTAACTCCGGGACAACATGTCAGCGGCCAGAGGGGGAGACGAGGACCGCTGCTGGGGCTTTGATCTGAGGTAAGTAATACATAATGAGCTAGTATGCTATGCATACTAGCTCATTATGCCTTTTTCTTGCAGGGTTTTTTTTTTTCTCGTTTTTTTAAGAAGGTTTACTTCCTCTTTAAAGGCTGTTGCCATAGGAGACAGCATTCCTGCACATGCAGATGTGGTGTCTTGCTGGATGCCTTTCCCTGCATGGCTGTCCCCCTGTTGAAGTCTCGGAGTCTGCCAATAAATCTTGCAACTACCGAAGGGTGTCCTGGCCCTAACCCTCTCTCCCAAAGTTCTGTTAAGGCCCCTTTCACACTTGTGCGACTTCAAAGCGATTCGCGGCCACGATTTTTGCCACGATTTTGACGCGATTTCAAGGAATGCCTGTGTAAGTGGCATCAAAATCGTACCAAAGTAGTGCAGGGACTACTTTGAAGTCGGAACAACTTGAAGTCGTACTAATATGAATGGCTGTCATTGGAAATCATGGGGAACGACTTGTCATGCTACTTTGCAGTCCCAAATCGTGGGACAAGTCCTATAAGTGTGAAAGGGACCTAAGAGAAATAAAATCTCTTTTGCATTCAAGAAGTGTCTGGCGCCCAATGACTAATTACCTTGCACCCACCACTATGCCTCACAACCCACCATATTCAGAAGGATGCCAGCTACAGTGGTGTGAAAAAGTGTTTGCCCCCTTCCTCATTTCCTGTTCCTTTGCATGTTTGTCACACTTAAGTGTTTCGGAACATCAAACCAATTTAAACAATAGTCAAGGACAACACAAGTAAACACAAAATGCAATTTGTAAATGAAGGTGTTTATTATTAAAGGTGAAAAAAAATCCAAACCATCATGGCCCTGTGTGAAAAAGTGATTGCCCCCCTTGTTAAAACATACTATAACTGTGGTTGTCCACACCTGTTCAATTTCTCTAGCCACACCCAGGCCTGATTATTGCCACACCTGTTCACAATCAAGGCATCACTTAAATAGGAGCTGCTTGACACAGTAAGGTCCACCAGAAGATCCTTAAAAGCTACACATCATGCCGAGACCCAAAGAAATTCAGGAACAATTGAGAAAGAAAGTAATTGAGATCTATCAGTCTGGAAAGGGTTATAAAGCCATTTCCAAAGCTTTGGGAATCCAGCGAACCACAGTGAGAGCCATTATCCACAAATGGCGAAGACATGGAACAGTGGTGAACCTTCCCAGGAGTGGCCGGCCGCCCAAAATTACCCCAAGAGCGCAGCGACGACTCATCCAAGAGGTCACAAAAGACCCCACAACAACGTCCAAGGAACTGCAGGCCTCACTTGCCTCAGTTAAGGTCAGCGTTCATGCCTCCACCATCAGGAAAAGACTGGGCAAAAATGGCCTGCATGGCAGAGTTCCAAGGAGAAAACCACTGCTGAGCAAAAAGAACATCAAAGCTCGTCTCAATTTCTCCACAACACATCTTGATGATCCCCAAGACTTTTGGGACAACATTCTGTGGACCGATGAGACAAAAGTGGAACTCTTTGGAAGGTGTGTGTCCAAGTATATCTGGCGTAGAAGGAACACTGCATTCCAGAAAAAGAACATTATACCAACAGTAAAATATGGTGGTGGTAGTGTGATGGTCTGGGGCTGTTTTGCTGCTTCAGGACCTGGAAGACTTGCCGTGATAAAAGGAACTATGAATTCTGCTGTATACCAAGAGATCCTGAAGGAGAATGTCCGACCATCTGTTCGTGTACTCAAGCTGAAACGAACTTGGGTTCTGCAGCAGGACAATGATCCTAAACACACCAGCAAGTCCACCACCGAATGGCTGAAGAAAAACAAAATGAAGACTTTGGAGTGGCCTAGCCAAAGTCCAGACCTGAATCCTATTGAGATGTTGTGGTATGACCTTAAAAAGGCCGTTCATGCTCGAAAACCCTCTAATGTAACTGAATTAGGACAATTCTGCAAAGATGAGTGGGCCAAAATTCCTCCAGGACGCTGTAAAAGCCTCATTGCACGTTATCCCAAACGCTTGGTTGCAGTTGTTGCTGCTAAGGGTGGCCCAACCAGTTATTAGGTTTAGGGGGCAATCACTTTTTCACACAGGGCCATGATGGTTTGGATTTTTTTTCACCTTTAATAATAAACACCTTCATTTACAAATTGCATTTTGTGTTTACTTGTGTTGTCCTTGACTATTGTTTAAATTGGTTTGATGTTCCGAAACACTTAAGTGTGACAAACATGCAAAGGAACAGGAAATGAGGAAGGGGGCAAACACTTTTTCACACCACTGTATCTCTGGCCCTGGAGGTTCTCATAAGACTGAAGGAGGCCTGGGACCTTGCCAAATAAATAATAGAGATTCCCTTACGCTTGGGAGCAGGGCTGGTGCAAGGATTTTTGACACCCTAGACGAAACCTCATTTTGCCGCCCCCCCCCCCTGGCTAGCTCCGCCCCCTTTTCCCTGCCCATGTAAATCCCACCTTTTTAATAAAGCCTCAGCCTCACCAGCGCCCATCAAATGTAGCCTCACCAGCGCCCATCAAATGCAGCCTCACCAGCGCCCATCAAATGCAACCTTTACCAGCGCCCATCAAATGTAGCCTCACCAGCGCCCTTCAATGCAGCCTACCAGTGCCCATCAAATGTAGCCTCACCAGCGCCCATCAAATGCAGCCTCACCAGCGCCCATCAAATGTAGCCTCACCAGCGCTCATCAAATGCAGCTTCACCAGCGCCCATCAAATGCAGCCTCACCAGCGTCCATCAAATGCAGCCTCACCAGCACCCATCAAATGCAGCCTCACCAGCGCCCTTCAATGCAGCCTACCAGTGCCCATCAATGAATGTTTGCTTAATGCGGGAGTCGGGACACAGACACAGTCCTCCACCACTGCTATGCCTCTGACACTATGTGTGAACGGAGAGGCGGCTGCCTGCTCATGCTGAGACTTAGGTGCTTGCTGCAGAGAGAAGAGAGTAGGAAAACCAGTGGCCGGGCGCCCTAGCCAGCAGGGTGCCCTAGGCGGCCGCCTAGATTGCCTAGTGGTAGCACTGGCCCTGCTTGGGAGGGGTGGAGAGGTAAAAGTTCAGAAGATATTTAGGTAGATTTATATCGGGGACTGGGGAATGTTGTAGGAGATGTTGTATCCTGCAATATGTATAGTGGTCAGTAGATCTCAGCCCAAACCTCTTCTGTAACGCTACTCAACCTTCTTCTGTAACGCCCCCCCAATCTTGGAATTTACAATTGATAGTTATGTCACTGAGTAACTGAACTTGATATCCAAAGCTGTAATGAGATAGGCTTTAAAAGGTAGTGTAGGGTGTCAAGAGGAATGCACAAAGGAAGAGTCAAAGCTCTCTGGAAAGGGGGTGGTGTAGCAAGTAGGGAGGATCTAATTGGTGATGAGGAATAGGAATAGGAATAGGTATAGGTTGCCATAAATCAGCCATTAGTAGGTTATGAAAATTTGGTGTTTTGAGTAGGCTCCGTTCAATTATCACCCAAGAGAGGCAGTCAGCGGGGTTAAACCAGTGCTTGACTTGGTCCAAACAGGACACCAAATAATAGTCTTTCACGTCTACTAGGTCTCAATCTCTCCTGCTCAAGCACAGGTATAAGGTATACCCTACACTACCTTTATAAAGCATATCTCATTACAGCTTTGGATATCAAGTTCAGTTACTCAATGACATAACTAACAATTGTAAATAACTAACAATTGTAAATTACAAGTAGCCCTATACCTCCTGCTCCCCTGTGCTTGAGCAGGAGAGATTGAGAGCAGCCATCTTGCTCTTTTGCCTTGCCATATGAATCTTTTAAGAAAATTGTTTAGTATAAGTAACTGCTTAGCTGAGAAAGGAACAGCTAGCTTTCTGAATAGAGAGAGCATCTGGGGAAGGAGGAGCATCTTAAAAGACGTCAGGCAAGGACAGTTCAGATTTAAATAGAGCTAGTTCTTGGGTAATTTTTTTACACAGGGTGCCAAAGTTCTGGGACGCTAATTGCAACGTGTACGGAGTGAGCGTGATAACCAAGCATGGAACATCCTGTGAGCTCCATGTGTATGGGAACAAAGCCTGTAGGGCAGGGGTCTCAAACTGGCGGCCCTCCAGCTGCTGCGAAACTAAAAGTCCCATGAGGCATTGCAAAACTGACAGTTACAAGCATGACTCCCATAGGCAGAGGCATGATGGGATTTGTAGTTTTGCAAGAGCTGGAGGGCGGCCAGTTTGAGACCCCTGGTCAAGAATTAGTGATTTAAATTCAACTTGTAATAATAAATAGCGCTGAATTGTGATAGGAGTTGGTGAGCAGGGGGGTAAGAAAGTTACTGGGCTAGTGAGGAGTAAGATAATGTCACCAGCGAATAGATTAATTGTATGGGTGGATTGAGCTTTGTTGAAGCCTTGGATCTGAAAGCGGGTATGTACGGCTTCAGTCTGTGGCTCATTTAACCACTTAAGCCCCGGACCAATTTGCAGCCAAAGGACCAGGCCCCTTTTGCGATTCGGCACTGCGTCGTTTTAACTCACAATTGCGCGGTCGTGCGACGTGGTTTCCAAACAAATTTGGCGTCCTTTTTTTCCCACAAATAGAGCTTTCTTTGGTGGTATTTGATCACCTCTGCGGTTTTTATTTTTTGCACTATAAACAAAAATAGAGCGACAATTTTGAAAAAAATGCAATATTTTTAACTTTTTGCTATAATAAATATCCCTAAAAAATATATAAAAAATTTTTTTTTTCCTCAGTTTAGGCCGATACGTATTTTTCTACATATTTTTGGTAAAAAAAATCACAATTAGCGATTATTGATTGCTTTGCGCAAAAGTTATAGCGTTTACAAAATAGGGGATAGTTTTATAGCATTTTTATTAATATTTTTTTTTTACTAGTAATGGCGGCGATCAGCTATTTTTATTGTGACTGCGACATTATGGCGTGTGTGTGTTTTTTTTGTATGTGTGTAGGGGGGCGTGGCTTGACATCGGACATTTTTGACACATTTTTGTGTCAAAATGCACTTATTCCTGTGTAAATGACACTGGCAGTGAAGGAGTTAACCACTAGGGGGCGGGGAGGGGTTAAGTGTGACGTGTGTTTTTTTTTGACTGTAGGGGGCGTGGCTTGACATTCGACATCACTGATTGTCTTTCCCGATGACAGGGAAGAGACAATCAGTGTCAGTCGCACTAGGAAGCACGGGGAGAGGTTTGTTTACACTTACCTCTCCCCCCCCCCTCCCTTTCCTTCAAAGCCCCTACTTGCAACTTCCTACCTGGTTCTTCTGCTGTGTGACCCGATCGCGGGACACCAGCGGCGTTCTGGTCCCCGGGTCCCGCAGCCGCGGTCATGGAGCTAAGGACGGCTGGGCTCTTAAAGAGCAACGTACCTGTACGTTGATATGCCCAGAAGTGCCATTCTTGCTTGGAGATGTCGGTTAATTGCCAGGCTTGGGTAAAGTTACCACATATGCCTTCAACGTCTCGGGGGGGGGGGGGGGTGCCTGTGAGGCTGAGAAATGGAAACATTTTGCAAGTGAGGTGTCAATTGATCTTTAAATAGCTTGTAGTAGTCATTTGTAAAGCCACCAGGGCCTGGGGCTTTCCCATTAAGAAGTGAATCTAAAATTTTGATGATTCCAGCCTCAGTAAATGGGGTTTTAAGTTTAGAAAGGTGACCCTTAGATAAGGTTGGGAGCTGCAACCCAGCTAGAAAACTGTCAATAGCTTGAGGGGTAGGTTGTGAAGTAAGGGGGGGTCATCCTTTGAGATTATATCGGGAGCTGTAATAGGCAGCGAAAGAGTTGGCAATTTCCTGGGGGTTGATTATTTTGTGGTTGGTGCAAAGATTAATAACATGTGAGATTTGAGTCTTTACCCATTGGCCTTTCAGTCTATGGGCCAGAAATCTGCCCTCTGTATTGCTACTAGCATAGTGCTTAACCTTCAGAGCTCTCGCTGAATTGTCAAACTACTGAAATAAAATTCCTCTGAGGTCTAATCGGAGCCTAGAAAGGGTGGAGGAGCGAGTGGAATCTGGGTGGAGCCTAGAAAGGGTGGAGGAGCGAGTGGAATCTGGGTGGAGCCTAGAAAGGGTGGAGGAGCGAGTGGAATCTGGGTGGGCCTAATTAAGTGCCTCTAGATTATGGATCTCTGGGAGTAAATTATCTAAGTGTTGAGAATGACATCTTCTAGCTCGGGCGCAGCACTGGAGGATAATTCCTCTCATGTACGCTTTATGAGCATTCCACACTAGGAAAGGATCTCCAGTAGAAGGAGCATTGCTATTAAAGTATTCCCTGAGATGTTGGGTAAGCAGTTGAGTGTTACAAGGTTCAGATATGACTTTTGAGTTACATCGCCACATGCATACAGGTGAGCAGGTGTCCCTCGCCTCCACAAAGATGGATATGGCAGCGTGATCCCACCAGGTAATGTCTGCAATGGAGGAGGAGGACATCCGCTGGAGCAACAATTTAGGCCTGGGGGGAAGTCCAGTCAAGTGGCCCACATCAGCTCACTATCCATGCCCAGCTGGTTTTTAAATGCAGCCTCACCATTGCCCCTCAATGCTGCCTGATCAGTGCCCATCAATTCTGCCTCATCGATGCCGCCTTATCAGTGCCCCCTCATCAGTGCCCATCAATGCAGCCTCACCAGTGTCCATAAATGCAGTCTCACCAGTGCCCATCCAATGCAGCCTGATCACTGGGGCAGGATAAATGGGGTGTACGGGGGGGTGGGATGTGGGGGTCAGCTGGGGGTGTCAGGGTCTCTTACCTGGCAGCTCAGCTTGCACGCCACGGCCAGCGCAAGCCAGCACCCAGCCCCATAGCCCAAGCCAGCACCCTGCCTACAAGACTCTGGTCTCTGGGGGTTGTAGTTTCCTCTGCGCTGCTTGGGAGCTTGAGTGCGGACTACAACTCCCAGAATTCCACAGTGGCCGACCGCGGCAGCCGAAAAAATAGCAGTGGGCAGCAGGCGCCGCCCATTTTCAACATAAGTTAGGGTGGCCTGGGGGGAAATTGCCACTCTGTCCCCCAGCCCAGCCCTCCCATGTGTATAGGTGGTACAGTATGGCTGGGAGAAAAGAAGGTATAATCTCTCTTTGCCCCATGCTGGCATCGCCAGACATTAAACAAATCTTCTACATGGAGTAGAGGGCCTAAGGTGGGCACCAACCGTTTTGGGTGGAATCAACAAGTCCATGGATGGATCTACTTGGATGTTAAAGTCCCCACATATTGCAAGGCGGCCATATCGGATCTTGGAAACTTTGCGAAGGAAGCAGAGTTGATGAGAATTTGAGGCGTATATGTTGACTAGGGTGTAAGGCTGGGTATTGATATCACACGTGAGTATAATGTATCTGCCATGAGGGTCAAGTGTGGTGTTCTTGAGCTGAAAAGCTATTGTGCTCTTGAAAGCCATAAGATTTCCCCTCTTCTACAGGGAGCGGAGGGAAGAAAAACTTGAGGGTAATCCTTATGACAGCATCTTGGAGTTTGTTGGGCATTGAAGTGGGTTTCTTGGGTGCAGAAGATGTCAGCTTGGAGTTTGGAGGCTTCTTTCCACATGGACACCCTCTTGGCAGGGTAGTTCATGCCTTGAGTGTTAGGCGATGCCGCGACACTATCTTGAACCCCACGTGGAATGGATGTGGAGAATAGATTAGAGAAACAAGGGCCGAGGAAGCACCGGGACCAGAAGGTCAGTTTCCGCGACCCAGAGGACAGGACACAGAGGTGCAAAGAGGAACAGGGATCAATGTCACTGTGGTAAGGGAAGATGCTGGTTGGAAGAGGTTCCTTGGGTACCATCTGCACTGTGGAGAGAGCAAATTGCCAAACTGTCATAGGTACACTAGGACAACGCTGTGCTTCAGAGGCTAGGTAGCCTGTCAAAAATTAGTAGCTGTTAAGTAAAGTAAAAAAGGGTGCGCTAACTCGAGTAGAAATGGATGAGTAGCTTGGTTGTTTAAGTCCCATACCTGGAGTGCTGCCTGGATTGGGGAGCCGGCGGATCCTATCGATGGTGAGGTCTGCCTGCGTTAAGGTGGGAGCAACATATTTGAACAGATCTTGAACATAGTAGGCCAGCTGGGCCTGGGAGACAGATTTTGAGACGCCTCTTATTTTAATGTTGTTGCAGGAGGATCTATCCTCCACATTAACCACTTTTGCTTTAAGCCAATGCAGTTTATCTCTATGTGCTTCATGTGCATCAACGAGGGAATTAAAGGAGGATGCATATTCCGCCATCCTGTTTTCTATTCACCCAACCTTTCACCCAACCATCTGGAGATCTTTTTGAAACCCATGGATGCAATATAACATATCTGCTTGTAATGAGGCTCATAGGGAAAGGAGAAAATCCTTAAGGGCAGAGTCAAAAACAGGCTAGCTAGTGGTGGGGATTGGGAAAGAGGCAATGGGATCAGGGCACTCAGGAGTATTGTGGGAGGTCTGTATATTGACAACCTCCATGCCATGCAGAGTAGAAAGATCATCTTTGTCCTCCATGCGGGGTCTGGGTTTGACTGGTCTTTGGGTAGATGTCCCCAGAGCAGGAGGATAGCACTGGGTGAGGGATCACCTGCTCTCCATGCCCCTGGATGACAGGTGGGGGGGGCCTCCAAACCACGGGTAGCTGGATGTGAGTGGCGGCGTCCGATGCCATTTTGTTGGAGCCTGGGCGGCAATAGAGGGAAGAAGCTGTCCATCTTCCAATAGTCTCTGTGCCGCCTAGTCATTCCTAGAGATCTGGTGCAGGTAGAGATGCTGGCCTGAGGTCGGAAAAGCCATGGTGGGACCTGAACCGGGTGTTTTTTTTCCAGCCTAGGAGCGGAGCTCTCTTACCGAGTGGCCATCATTGAGGGCAGTCACAATGCCCCCACTTTTAAAACATCTTAAAACTGGTTGTATGCCCGCAAAAAAAACCCAAAAAAAAACCTGTAAGGCGAAGCATGCTATCTCATTATGAAATACCTTAGAACGAAGTACCGGCATCACCTCCCGGTCACCACTGAGGGAGCTGACATGTTCCCTCTGCGTTTCTTCTGGGTTCGCGGCTCCGGCGCTGTAAGTGTCCTGGAGCCGCGATGACGTCACTCCCGCACATGCACACGGGAGTCCTCTTTCCGGCAAAGAACTCTGATTTTCCGGCAGCATCCTCCGAACCTTCAGAGCGCATGCGCCGCTGACGTCAGCAGCTGCATGCAATGTGGATATCTCCTAAACCATACAGGTTTAGGAGATATTAATTTGACCTACCTTATTATAGGCTTACCTTTAGGTAAAAATGTAAAAGCGGGGTATACAACCGCTTTAAAATGTATCTAAAAACCTATTGATTTATAGTCAAAAAATGTTAAATATCTTTAAAAATTATCCAATAATTTATTTATTTAATAGTCAAATTTTTTTTAAAACATCTTTAAAAATGAACTATTCATGTATTCATTTTATAGTCAAAACTTTTAAAACATCTTTAAAATGAATCTATGTATTTTTTTTTAGAGTTAAATATTTGAAAACATCTTTAAAATGTATCTATTTCTTTATTTTATAGTTCAAATATTTAAAGATCTTTAAAATGCATCCAATTCTTTATTTTATAGTCAAAATTTTGAAAACATCTTTAAAATGTATCGATTTCTTTATAGTCAAAATTTTGAAAACATTTTTAAAATGTATCTATTTATTTATTTCATAGTCAAAGATTTTAAAACATCTTTAAAATGTATCTATGTATTTATTTTATAGTTAAAAATGTTAAAACATCTTTAAAATGTATCTATTTCTTTATTTCATAGTCAAAATTTTTGAAACATCTTTAAAATGTATCCATTCCTTTATAGTCAAAGTTTTGAAAACATCTTTAAAATGTATCGATTTCTTTATAGTCAAAATTTTGAAAACATCTTTAAAATGTATCTATTTATTTATTTCATAGTCAAAGATTTTAAAACATCTTTAAAATGTATCTATTTATTTATTTTATAGTTAAAAATTTAAAAATATTTTTAAAACATCTTTAAAATGTATCTATTTATTTATTTTATTTTGTAAAAATTTAAAAATATCTTTAA
The DNA here is from genome assembly GCA_028564925.1 of Lithobates sylvaticus. NCBI lineage: Eukaryota > Metazoa > Chordata > Amphibia > Anura > Ranidae > Lithobates > Lithobates sylvaticus. Next base: position 14,747,403 of record CM053035.1, read on the forward strand.
AATGTATCTATTTAGTTATTTTGTAGTCAGAATTTTTGAAACATCTTTAAAATGTATTCATTTCTTTATAGTCAAAATTTTGAAAACATCTTTAAAATGTATCTATTTATTTATTTTATAGTTAAACATTTTAAAACATCTTTACAATGTATCTATTTATTTATTTTATAGTTAAAAAAAAAATTTTAAAACATCTTTACAATGTATCTATTTCTTTATTTTATAGTCAAAATTTTTGAAACATCTTTAAAAATGTATCCATTCCTTTATAGTCAACATTTTGAAAACATCTTTAAAATGTATCTATTTATTTATTTCATAGTCAAAGATTTTAAAACATCTTTAAAATGTATCTATTTATTTATTTCATAGTCAAAGATTTAAAAAAAAATCTTTAAAATGTATCTATTTATTTATTTTATAGGTAAAAAAATTAAAATATCTTTAAAATGTATCTATTTTGTTATTTTGTAGTCAACATTTTTGAAACACCTTTAAAATGTATCCATTCCTTTATAGTCAAAATTTTGAAAACATCTTTAAAATGTATCTATTTATTTCATAGTCAAAGATTTTAAAACATCTTTAAAATGTATCTATTTATTTTTTTTATAGTTAAAAATTTGAAAATATCTTTAAAATGTATCTATTTTGTTATTTTGTAGTCAACATTTTTGAAACATCTGTAAAATGTATCTATTGTTTTTATTTTATAGTCAAGAATTTGAAAACATCTTTAAAAATGTATTGATTAATTTCTTTACTTTGTAGTCGAAAAATGAAAAACATCTTAAACCCAAAACCAAAAATGCAATCTGCGGCGATAAACATGGAGGGGAGTGTTTTTTTTTCTCAACAAAAGCCCCCGATAACAAGAAAATTGCCCCCCCCCCCCAGTCTATAAATTTCTGGGAAGCGAAAAGATATTTTGTTGCTTTATTTTCTTCTCCAAATATAAACTTTGAACAAAATTGTGGGAATTAGTAAAAAAAAAGAAAAAAAAAAAAAAGAAAATCTGTTTCAACTCATAAGGAATGAGGAAGCAGCACGAATGTTTCCTGTTTACAGAAAAATGTGAGTAATCTTCACGTGGGAGAGAGTTGGTAAAGGGGTTGTGATAGGTGGGGGCTGGGCCGGAGAGGGGGAGGGGTAACAGACAGTTGAGCAGACCTTGTGCTCTTCTTTTCATTTTGCATCCAGGAGGCATAAAGGGCAGCACGTTGGTTTGTGTGAAGGAATCTGAGAATTCCGGGAGGGAGAAGGATCATGCAGAATCCAAGCTTCCAGGATGGCTATCCAGCTGAAAAGCAGGACCCCAGCAGTCCCCCACCACCGTACTACCCTTCGGCTCCTGGGCACCCAGATATGGGACCGTACTACCCTCCGGCTCCTGGGCACCCAGATATGGGACCGTACTACCCTCCGGCTTCTGGGCCCCCAGATATGGGACCGTACTACCCTCCGGTTCCTGGGCCCAACGCTCCAGGACCATACTACCAACCGTACTACCCATCGGCACCCATGCCACCACCTCAACAGCCCCTCATGTGCCAGCAGAGCACCAACGTGGTGGTGGTGAATCCTCAATCGGTCATGATCCGGCAAAGACACAGCGACTACCTGTGCTGGTCCATCTGCAACTTCCTGTGCTGCTGTTGGCCTCTGGGGATCGCGGCCATGATCTTCTCTTGCAAGGTAAAGTTGGACCCTTAAGCTTCCATACAGGGGCCAATCAAAGCGCTCCGAAAGATCCTTTCGAAATTCTTTACCGGAGTTAACAAATGGTAACAATGTATCTCTGCCTGGTCACCGATGAACTTCTGGTCAGACGATGGCTCGTACTTTGACCGCCCTTTGGGTATAATCCGTGTTGGTTTAGCAGGGAAAGTCCCAGACTGCCTAGAGTTCTTTTTTTTATTTACCATCAGAGTCGCAAAGGTCGCATTTGCCTCCATGGGGGAGGGGGGCCCCAAGAGCACATGTAAGGTTTGGATCACACTGCTGCGACCCCAAAGTCAGGCAACTTGCTTGCTTTTTTCCTTGGGACCTTGCGACTTGCTTACTATATCCTTGGGACTTCTTTGAAACTTGCTTGTGACTTGCTTGTTATTTCCTTGCAACTTGCTTGCTATTTCCATGGAACTTCTTTGCAACTTGCTTGCTATTTCCTTGAGACTTGCTTGCTATTTCCATGGGACTTCTTTGCGACTTGCTTGCTATTTCCTTGCGACTTGCTTGCTATTTCCATGGAACTTCTTTGCAACTTGCTTGCTATTTCCTTGAGACTTGCTTGCTATTTCCATGGGACTTCCTTGCGACTTGCTTGCTATTTCCTTGAGACTTGCTTGCTATTTCCATGGGACTTCTTTGCAACTTGCTTGCTATTTTCATGGGACTTTTGTGCAACTTTCTTGCTATTTGCTTGCGACTTGCTTGCTATTTCCATGGGATTTCTTTGCGACTGGCTTGCTATTTCCATGGGACTTCTTTGCTATTTCCATGAGACTTCTTTGCGACTTGCTTGCTACTTCTTTGGGACTTTTGTGCGACTTGCTTGCTATTTCCATGGGACTTTTGTGCGACTTTCTTGCTATTTGCTTGCGACTTGCTTGCCATTTCCATGGGACTTCTTTGCGACTTGCTTGCTATTTCCATGGGACTTCTTTGCGACTTGCTTGCTATTTCCATGGGACTTCTTTGCGACTTGCTTGCTACTTCTTTGGGACTTTTGTGCGACTTGCTTGCTATTTCCATGGGACTTCTTTGCAACTTGCTTGCTATTTCCATGGGACTTTTGTGCGACTTTCTTGCTATTTGCTTGCGACTTGCTTGCTATTTCCATGGGACTTATTTGCGACTTGCTTTCTATTTCCTTGCGACTTGCTTGCTATTTCCATGGGACTTCTTTGCGACTTGCTTGCTACTTCTTTGGGACTTTTGTGCGACTTGCTTGCTATTTCCATGGGACTTCTTTGCAACTTGCTTGCTATTTCCATGGGACTTTTGTGCGACTTTCTTGCTATTTGCTTGCGACTTGCTTGCTATTTCCATGGGACTTATTTGCGACTTGCTTTCTATTTCCTTGCGACTTGCTTGCTATTTCCATGGGACTTCTTTGCGACTTGCTTGCTATTTCCTTGTGACTTGCTTGTTTCCTTGCAACTTGCTTGCTATTTCCTTGTGACTTGCTTGTTTCCTTGCAACTTGCTTGCTATTTCCATGGGACCTCTTTGGGACTTGCTTGCTAATTCCTTGGGACTTCTGTGTAATCTGCTTGCTATTTCCATTGGACTTCTTTGCGACTTGCTTGCTACTTCTTTGGGACTTTTGTGCAACTTGCTTGCTATTTCCATGGTACTTCCTTGCGACTTGCTTGCTATTTCCTTGCGACTTGCTTGCTATTTCCATGGGACTTCTATGCGACTTGCTTGCTATTTCCATGGGACTTTTGTGTGACTTGCTTGCTATTTCCTTGCGACTTGCTTGCTATTTCCATGGGACTTTTGTGCGACTTGCTTGCTATTTCCTTGCGACTTACTTGTTTCCTTGCAACTTGCTTGCTATTTCCATGGGACTTCCTTGCGACTTGCTTGCTATTTCCTTGCTATTTCCATGAGACTTTTGTGCGACTTGCTTGCTATTTCCTTGCGACTTACTTGTTTCCTTGCAACTTGCTTGCTATTTCCATGGGACTTCCTTGCGACTTGCTTGCTAGTTCCTTGGGACTTCTGTGCAATCTGCTTGCCATTTCCTTGAGATTTCTTTGTGACCTTGCTTGCTGTTGCCATGGAACTTCTTTGCGACTTGCTTGCTACTTCTTTGGGACTTTTGTGCAACTTGCTTGGTATTTCCTTGTGATTTGCTTATTATTATTATTATTATTATTATTATTATTATTATTATTATTATGCAGCACCAACAGTTTTTATGCAGCACTTTACGAACATGAGGACAGACAGTACAATTACAATACAATTCATACAGGAGGAATCGGAGGGCCCTGCTTGTCAGAGTTTACAATCTCTAGAAGGGAGGGTCAAGAGATACAAGAGGTAATAGCTGTGGGGGAGGAGGCGATGGAGAAAATAATAGTACAGTTGTTAGGTGGGGGCAGGGTAGGCTTCTCTGAAGAAGAGGGTTTCAGAAATGGTCTAAAAGCACACAGAGTAGGAGATAATCAGACAGCTTGGGGTAGGGAGTTCCATAGGATGGAGGAGGTGACAAGGGAGGGAGGAAGAGAACGATTAGGTTGGTATTAGAAGACTAGGCTAGTGATGTGATGTAGGTGGGAGAAGAGCTGTGGGTGGCTTTTGTATTGTTAGTATCTTGAATCTAATTGGATGAGTGGAAGCCAATGGAGGGATCGGCAGAGAGGGGTAGCAGACACTGAGCGGTTGGGACTTCTTTGCAACTTTGTTGCCATTTCCTTGATACTTTTTTGCGACTTGCTTGCTATTTTCCTTAGGACTTCTTTGCGAATTGCTTGCAATTTCCATGGGATTTCCTATTATGTTGGGACTTTTTTTGTGACTCGCTTGCGACTTCCTAGGGACTTCTTAGCGACTTGCTTTGAAACCTTCTTTGGAACTTCTTTGCAACCTCCTTTTGGGACTTGCTATTTCCATCGAACTTCTTTGCGACTTGCTTGCGACTTGCTTGCTATTTCCTTGTGACTTTTTGCATTTTAACATTTCAGTCTATGGCACTCGCATCACACTGAAGTCACAGAAAAGTAGTGCAGGAACCTTTTTTAATATTTTGTTGAGTTGCATTGGGCCCCAGTATGTAAGGAAAGTGCCTCGGATCATTGGGCAGGGCTCTGGGATCAGTGGGAAGGACTCCAGGCTCTGAGGAAAGACCGCTGGGATCAGTGGGAAGGGCCCCAGGCTCAGATGAAGGGCCTCGGGATTAGTGGAAAGGGCCCGGGGCTCAGAGGAAAGGGTCCTGGGATCATTGGGAAAGGCCTCTGGATCAGTGGGAAAGGCCCCAGGCTTGGAGGAAAGGGTCCCCGGTATCAGTGGGAAAGGGCCCCTGGGATCAGTGGGGAAGGGACCAGGGTTCAGAGGAAAGGGTCCTGGGATCATTGGGAAGGGCTTCAGGATCAGTGGGAAGGGCCCCAGGCTTGGAGGAAAGGGTCCCCGGGAGCAGTGGGAAAGGGCCCTGAGCTCGGAGGAAAGGGCCCCCGGTATCGGTGGGGAAGGGACCAGGGTTCAGAGGAAAGGGTCCTGGGATCATTGGGAATGGCCTCGGGATTAGTGGGAAGGTTCTTGGATCATTGGGCAGGGCCCCCGGGATAGGTGGGGAAGGGCCCCAGGCTTGGAGGAAAGGGTCCCAAGAGCAGTGGGAAAGGGCCCTGAGCTCGGAGGAAAAGGCCCCCGGCATCAGTGGGGAAGGAAAGGCTCAGAGCAAAGGGTCCTGGCATCAGTGGGAATGGCCCCAGGCTCAGTGGGAAGGGCCCCGGGGATCATTGGGAAGGGCCCCGGGCATCATTGGGAAGGGCCCCGGGCATCATTGGGAAGGGCCCCGGGCATCATTGGGAAGGGCCCCGGGCATCATTGGGAAGGGCCCCGGGGATCATTGGGAAGGGCCCCGGGGATCATTGGGAAGGGCCCCGGGGATCATTGGGAAGGGCCCCGGACATCATTGGGAAGGGCCCCGGACATCATTGGGAAGGGCCCCGGACATCATTGGGAAGGGCCCCGGGCATCATTGGGAAGGGCCCCGGGCATCATTGGGAAGGGCCCCGGGCATCATTGGGAAGGGCCCCAGGCTTGGAGAAGAGGGTCCCCGGGATCAGTGGGAAGGGCCCCAGGATCAGATTTTAATGAATTTGTTGGATCTGGAAAGTAATCTCTCTTCCCAGGAGCAATTTTAAGCTTTGCAATCTGGGAAATCATTTTGAAATCTCTGTTGTGCAATTTCTATTGTAACCAGAAAATGGCGTCTTTCTTTCATTTCGTGGAATTTACATGAAAATGTTACCAGATTTTGAAACCTCCAGATGTGAAGAGCGAGCCGCCATGAGATCACTAGTTAAATGTCTCCACCCACTGACTTCACTGGGGTTTCTCAAAGTTCATCCTTAGCAGAAAAAATTGCAATATTTTTTATTTTTTTTTTATTTTTGGGCAGACTAGGAATTTGTTAAAATATCTTTAAAACGTATCCAACATTTATGTATTTTATACTCAACTTTTAAAACCTCTTTAAAGTGGTGTTTCCCCCTAAAAAAAAAAAAAAAAAAAAAAAAAAGGCTTAAAATTCATAAAAAAAATAATAAAAAATAAAATCATTTTTTTTTTTTTTTTACATACCTCTAAATGCCTGTTGCTAGGGGGTCCCTCGTAGTCTGCCTCCTGCGTTCCCTGGGCTGGTGACATCACTTCCCCTCGGCGCAGGAAGGGCTCCCCAGTCATCTGGGACCTGTCACGTGTCCCAGATGACTGTGCGGCTCTTGTGGCGGGACGCCGTCATATGACGGCGCTACCATTTTGGCCACTAGGGGGCGCGTGCGCGCCGCGTCGCTGGGGACCCGATGCGCGTTCCCGGCGGCCGCGATGTCCGCCGGGGCACCCGCGATTGCCCGGTAATCGAGCAGGACGTGGATCTGTGTATTGTAAACACACAGATCCACGTCCTGTCAGAGGAGAGGAGGCCGATGGTGTGTCCCTTGTACATAGGGACACCGATCGGTCCCCTCCCCCAGTCAGTCCCCTCCCCCCACAGTTAGAATCACTCTCATAGGGAACATAATAACCCCTGCACCGCCCCCTAGTGTTAACCCATTCCCTGCCAGTCACATTTATACAGTAATCAATGCATTTTTATAGCACGGATCGCTGTATAAATGTGAATGGCCCCAAAAATGTGTCAAAAGTGTGTCCGATTATGTCCGCCGCAATGTCACAGTCACGATAAAAATTGCAGATCGCCGCTATTACTAGTAAAAAAAAAAAAAAATAATAATAAAAATGTCATAAATCTATCCCCTATTTTGTAGAAGCTATAACTTTTGTGCAAACCAATAATCGCTTATTGCAATTTTTTTTTTTTTTTTTTACCAAAAATATGTAGAAGAATACGTATCGGCCTAAACTGAGGAAAAAATTTGTTTAAAAAAAAATAAAAATAAAAAAATGGATATTTATTATAATACAAAGTAAAAAATATTATGTTTTTTTTTTCAAACTTGTCCCTCTTCTTTTGTTTATAGCGCAAGAAATAAAAAACCGCAGAGGTGATCAAATACCACCAACATAAAGCTCTATCTGTGGGGAAAAAATGATAAAAATGTTATTTGGGTACAGCGTTGCATGACCGCGCAATTGTCATTCAAAGTGCGACAGTGCTGAAAGCTGAAAAATGGCCTGGTGAGGAAGGGGGTGTTCGTGCCTGGTAGGCAAGTGGTTAAAGCCGTATTAAACAAAAAATTTAAAACGTTGCAGCTTACCAACCATTAGATGTGATGGCTGGTTTATTTTTTACCTTTTTTTTTTATTTTTTTATTTTTTTTTTTGTAATTTTTTTTTTTTTAATTTTTCTTTTAAATTGTTTTTTTAATTCATTTTATATATATATATATTTTTTCCCCCTCTGATTTAACCTGGTGACCTGGCCAGCAACACACTTCCTGTATTAGTGAGGCACAACTCTGGATAAAGGAGCACAGGAGCCACAGCAAACGGCAGCATTGTCATTGTGACGCGCTATTTGGAGGCGGATTGGATTGGCTCCCAGTGCTTTGTTACTGAGTGAAATTATACTAAATGGGCCGACCAACAAATATATACAGTATATATGCAGTATGTGTGTGATATATATATATATATATATATATATATATATATATATAAAAAAAATATATAAATAATAAAAAAAAAAATATGGACCAAGACTGGGATGCCATTAAAGTTCAAGTAAAGGCAGGTGTCCCAATACTTTTGGTAAAAAAAAAATATAAATATATATATATATATATATATATATATATAAATATATATATATATATATATATATATATATATATATATACACACATATATACACACACACACACACACACATTTATTTTTTTATTTTTTTTTTTACCAAAAGTAAAAAAAAAAAAAAAAAAAAATCAGTAACAAAGCACTGGGAGCCAATCCAATCCGCCTCCAAATAGCGCGTCACCCCCCCTCCCCCCTCCCCCACCGCACTGACCGCTCCGGTTTTTCCTGCTGACACCTAATCAGTGCAGAATACAATAGTGACATCGAGGTCATGCGGAGGAAACACAGAAGTCGGTGAAAGGATCATCCCCGGGACAATAAAATAAAAAAAGAGGAAATGAGCATTGAAACCCAACACTCCTTCCCCATTCTATAATTTTTTATTTTACCAAAAGTATTGGGACACCTGCCTTCACATGAACTTTAATGACATCCCAGTCTTAGTCCGTAGGGTTCAATATTGGGTTGGCCCACCCTTTGCAGCTATAACAGCTTCAACTCTTCTGGGAAGGCCGTCCACAAGGTTTAGGAGGGTGTCTATGGGAATGTTTGACCATTCTTCCAGAAGCGCATTCGTGAAGTCAGGCACTGATGTTGGAGGAGAAGGCCTGGCTCTCAGTCTCCACCCTAATTCTTCCCAAAGGTGTTATATCGGGTTGAGGTCAGGACTCTGTGCAGTCCAGTCAAGTTCCTCCACCACAGACTTTCATGTCTTTAT
>CM053035.1:14761108-14766108 GCA_028564925.1 Lithobates sylvaticus
GGGGCATTCTTCCCACCGGCCGCCAATGTGAGGGGCATTCTTCCCACCGGCCGCCAATGTGAGGGGCATTCTTCCCACCGACCGCCAATGCAAGGGGCATTCTTCCCACCGACCGCCAATGCAAGGGGCATTCTTCCCACCGGCCGCCAATGCAAGGGGCATTCTTCCCACCGGCCGCCAATGTAAGGGGCATTCTTCCCACCGGCCGCCAATGTAAGGGGCATTCTTCCCACCGGCCGCCAATGTAAGGGGCATTCTTCCCACCGGCTGCCAATGTAAGGGGCATTCTTCCCACCGGCCGCCAATGTAAGGGGCATTCTTCCCACCGGCCGCCAATGTAAGGGTCATTCTTCCCACCGACCGCCAATGTAAGAAACATTCTTACCAGTGGCGGTGCGTCCATAGAGGGCCGCCAATGTAAGGGGCATTCTTCCCAACGGCCGCCAATGTAAGGGGCATTCTTCGCACCGACCGCCAATGTAAGGGGCATTCTTCCCACCGACCGCCAATGTAAGGGGCATTCTTCCCACCGACCGCCAATGTAAGGGGCATTCTTCCCACCGACCGCCAATGTAAGGGGCATTCTTCCCGCCGACCGCCAATGTAAGAAACATTCTTACCAGTGGCGGTGCGTCCATAGAGGGCGCAGGAGCGCCGCCCCCTCTCTCCTGCACCGCTCTATCACCAATAGATAGATTCATGCATTGTTTTTGGGAGCGCCTGATTAGAGCTGTCAGCTCTAATAGGCATCCTGATTAGATTCGTGGGGCTCTAATAGGCTTCCAAATTGGTAAACAGCAGGCACAATGCTGTGCGTTCGCTGTTTATACAGTGGTGTGTTAGAGAAGCGAATACATCGATTCCCTAACACTGACCCGCCTCTCAGCCAATCAGGATTGCCGGGTCTGTGTTACCTGTCACCTGATTGCCTTAAATCATAGGCGCTGTGATTGGACGCCTACCAGGCATCCAATCATTGCAGAGGAGGAGCGGGCGGGAGAAGACATCAGGGTCGGGATGAAATGGAGGACCACCTGCCGCCGTCACCCGCTGCCCACCCGAGACAAGGTAAGTGGCGGGCGGGGGGCACAGTGGCAGCACTTGGGGCACAGTGGCAGCATTTATTGGGCACAGTGGCAGCATTTATTGGGCACAGTGACAGCATTTGATGGGAACAGTGACAGCATTTGATGGGAACAGTGACAGCATTTGATGGGAACAGTGACAGCATTTGATGGGAACAGTGACAGCATTTGATGGGAACAGTGGCAACATTTGATGGGAACAGTGGCAACATTTGATGGGAACAGTGGCAACATTTGATGGGAACGGTGGCAACATTTGATGGGAACGGTGACAGCATTTGATGGGAACAGTGACAGCATTTGATGGGAACAGTGGCAACATTTGATGGGAACAGTGACAGCATTTGATGGGAACAGTGGCAACATTTGATGGGAACAGTGACAGCATTTGATGGGAACAGTGGCAACATTTGATGGAACAGTGGCAACATTTGATGGGCACAATGGCAGTGTTTGATGGGTTTTTTTTTCTGAATTTTTCAGTTTGCGCCCACCCAAAAATTTTGAGCACCAGCCACCACTAGACAGCGCTGAAAGCTGAAAATTGGCCTGGGCAGGAAAGTGGTAAAAGTGCCCGGTATTTAAGTGGTTTTAAAGCACGGATAATCACCTCAAAGCTTGCATACTTTAAGTTGGTAGGGCTATTCATAATTTCCTTTAAGACGGGTTCTCTTTGATGATCACATTACTGTGGAATGACTGTTACTCTGTCATCCTGCAGAGCACCAAGGGCACACAACCACTAATTAAAGGGGAATTTTGACCCAGAAACCCCACAAGGAGTGAGAGGAAAGCTCCTAACAGGGACACATCCAACAAAAACAATCTTCTAGGTTCTAACTAACAAAAAAACAATGGCATGAGGTTCCCTTCCAATTTATAGCAGGCCCGTTTAGTCTGGTAAATATTGTAAGTGCTGCATGCTCAGAGAAGCGTCTGGGATGGATTTTTTGGGGGGAACCTGCTTGCTGGAGAAGGGCCTGGTATGTTTTTTTTTGGGGGGGGGGGGATCCTGCATTCTCGGATAAGGGTCTGGGATGGATTTTTTTGGGGGAACCTGCATTCTCGGATAAGCGTCTGGGTTGGATTTTTTGGGGGGAACCTGCATGCTTGGATATATGTCTGGGATAGATTTTTTTGGGAGGGACGTGCATGCTCAGGTAAAGGCCTGGTATGTTTTTTTGGGGGGGAACCTGCATTCTCGGATAAGGGTCTGGGATGGATTTTTTGGGGGGAACCTGCTTGCTGGAGAAGGGCCTGGTATGGTTTTTTTTGGGGGGGGAACCTGCATTCTTGGATAAGGGTCTGGGATGGATTTTTTGGGGGAACCTGCATTCTCGGAGAAGGGCCTGGTATGTTTTTTTGGGGGGGAACCTGCATTCTCGGAGAAGGGTCTGGGATGGATTTTTTTGGGGGAACCTGCATTCTCAGATAAGCGTCTGGGTTGGATTTTTTGGGGGGAACCTGCATGCTAGGCTAAGTGTCTGGGATGGATTTTTGGGGGGGAACCTGCATGCTTGGATATATGTCTGGGATAGATTTTTTTGGGAGGGACGTGCATGCTCAGGTAAAGGCCTGGTATGGTTTTTTTGGGGGGAACCTGCATTCTCAGAGAAGGGTCTGGGATGGATTTTTTTGGGGGAACCTGCATTTTCGGAGAAGGGTCTGGGATGGATTTTTTGGGGGGAACCTGCATGCTAGGCTAAGTGCCTGGAATGGATTTTTGGGGGGGAACCTGTATGCTCAGATATATGTCTGGGATGGATTTTTGGGGAGGAACATGCATGCTCAGGTAAGGGCCTGGGATGGAATTTTTTGGGGGGAACCTGCATGCTCGGATAAGTGCCTGGGATGGATTTTTTGGGGAGAACCTGCATTCTTGGATAAGGGTCTGGTATGGAAATTTTGGGGGGGAACCTCAACCTTTTTTTCTTGATTTTTACATGAGCTTCTTCCTTAAAATCCATATGAGGGACAGACAGGAATAAAAATATTAAAAATATAATTATTATAATATTAATTAATATTTTTGCAACCCAAAAGGATAGACTGGAATAAAAATCTGAAAAATAAATATGATAATAATAAAGAATAATATATCTGCAACCCAAAGGACAGACAGGAATAAAAATATGAAATATAATAATAATAATAAATACAATTTTTGCAACCCAAAGGATAGACAGGAATAAAAATATGAAAAAATATATATACAATAATAAAGAATAATATATCTTCAACCCAAAGGACAGATAGGAATAAAAATATGAAAAATATAATAATAATGATAAAATAATAATTTTGCAAAAAATATTTTGCAATAAAAATATGAAAAAAATAAAAAATATATATATATATATATATATAATAATAAAGAATAATATCTTCAACCCAAAGGACAGATAGGAATAAAAATATAATAATAATAATAATAATAATAAAATAATAATGATAAATAATTTTTGCAACCCAAAGGATAGACCGGAATAAAAATATGAAAAAAAAAATATATATATAATATTAATAATAAAGAATATTATATCTTCAACCCAAAGGACAGACAGGAAAAAAAATATGAAAAATATAATAATAATGATAAATACAATTTTTGCAACCCAAAGGATAGACTGGAATAAAAATATATATATAATATTAATAATAAAGAATAATATATCTTCAACCTAAAGGACAGACAGGAATAAAAATATAATAATAATAATAATAATAAATAATTTTTGCAACCCAAAGGATAGACCCGAATAAAAATATGAAAAAAATATATATAATATTAATAATAAAGAATATTATATCTGCAACCCAAAGGACAGACAATAATAAAAATATAAAACAATTATAAAAATAATAAAGAATATTATATTTGGAATGAAAGGGACAGGCAGGAATATTAATACCCTTAGTACCCTTCAAACAATGTTTTTTCTTTTTGACTAGTAAGCAGTCATTCATGCGGCCATTATACATGCCCTTCAGATCCTGCCGAACGGGTAAATGTTTGAGTACCAGAACAGCCAAGGTTAAGTGTGAACTTGTGTTTGGACAGAACCCTAAAATGAAACTTTAGTGAGAAAATTAAGTCCTGCTAGATCACGTCATGCTGGCCCTTTTTACGGGTATAGCTAAAAATATTGTGCCTAAAATCAGAGCCACTAGAGGCCGATCTTCTGACAGCCTATTGATTTACTGCTGCTGAGGGGCTCTGGGCTCCAGCAAAATGGCAGCCTCCGACAAGAAGAGACAGGAGCAATGCTGGAGGCAATTTACAGTCATTTTGGTAATTATCATTGTGGAATGAATGTTCCTTGCTAAAAGAACATTATTTTATATCGAGTTGCTAGGGGGTAAAGTTCTGCTTTAGACGCATTACTAGTTCTAACTCTTCCTTAATTCATCCAAAACTAAATCGTCTCTGGAGTTGAGCTTTAAGTGAAAAGTGTTGATGGAGATCTCCTTTGAAAACGTCTTATTGGTTTGCCTTCCGTTCACCTTTTAATGAATGGTTTCCTTGAACCTGTTTGGGCAGAGAGAACGCCGGCTCCAGTTACAGTGAAATGTGATTATGTTGATACAAAGTAATGGCGCTGATTATAGGTTCTGGGAACGCGGCCAGCACTACGAGTCAGGATGGAAGGACACGCCCTTCTAGATTCCAGCCTCGTACAGAGAGGAAACGAAAGTGGTTTCTGAGTTATCCGCCACCTGCAGCGCTGCCGGGGAGAAACGAAAGCGCTCACGGGACTATAGTCAAAAAGTTAAGGGTGGTGTGGGGTGCCAAGATAGGGACCAGGCAGATCGCCATCGCCTGCTTATTAATTCTCATATATTTCTATATCCTGTGCTCAACGCTGTATCCTGGCCCAGGCCAACAAGGCCCATGCCTAGGGCAGGGGCATTGCT
>CM053035.1:14771108-14903608 GCA_028564925.1 Lithobates sylvaticus
AAAAAAGGTAAAATGCAAATCAGAAAGTAGTTAACTGCACCTGCCAATTCACTCTGAGGTCCCAGTCGCACCGTGTGAGTTGGGCAGTGTTGCTAAAAGCAGGCCAAACACAACAACAAGTCGTAATCCATTGTTTCCAATGGGCTTAGTTCACACCAATGCATTGTGTTGGTTTGTACTGTGTGAAAATGGAACATGCTATACTGTATTTAAATGCAGGGCGATACAACAACTGCAACTAATTAAAACAAATTGTAACTCATCACAGCATGCCGTAATGTATGTTAGAAAAAGAAAAATAATGTCATTTGGCTCCTGCTATAAAGCAAAAAAACTATACAATCATTACAAAAATTCACATCAATGCAATGCATTAAGAAAAAAAACAAAAGGTGTTAGGTTTAAAGGGAGGGGCAGTGTGTAGGCATCCCCTTGCTGTTCCACATACCCTGTTTCCCCGAAAATAAGACCTAGCGTGATAGTCAGTGATGGCTGCAATATAAGCCCTACCCCTCCAAATAAGCCCTAGTTAAAGTCCTTGTAGGTCTTATTTTCAGGGTAGGGCTTATTTTCAGGGAAACAGGGTAGGGCTTATGTGGGGCATAGGGCTTGTATTGCAGCCATCACCGACAATCACACTAGGTCTTATTTTCGGGGAAACAGGGTAGTAATTACACTGCTGGGGGCCTACAGACATACAAGGCAGTCCAGACACCTCCTGCTTTATTCTATAAATACCCTCCAGCTCATACAGGCCTAAGCCGTCTCCTAACACGTAAACAGAGGGTGGGCTAGAAACCCTCCCCTACATCATCCCCCTGGTCCACAGCAGCCCTGACCCATAAGTGGTCGGGAGTAGACATGTGCAATTTGTTTCGTTTTTTCGTTTGTTCGTTTTCGTACAAATGATTCGCTAAAAATTTTAAAAAATTTTAACGAATAACGAATCCGATTAACGAATTGTTCGAATCGAACGAATCCGAAAAACAACAAAAATCCGAAAAAAAATAAAATTAGAAACAACGAATGTACGAATGAAGAAAATCCGAAAAACGAAAACAGGAACAATGAAAATGAAAGAAAAAATTCGTAACTTTTTTTTTTTGTTGAATTGGTAATTTTCCGTGTCCCTTACACGCGCTGCTTAACGTGCTTCGAATAGATTAAACGAAAAAATTAGTAAATTCGTAACTTTTTTTTTTTTTCAAAATTTTCCGTGTCTCTTACAATGGCGCTGCTTAACGTGCCTCGAATAGATTAAACGAAAAAATTCTTAACTTTTTTTTTTTTTTTTTTTTTCGATTCGTAATTTTCCGTGTCTCTTACAATGGCGCTGCTTAACGTGCTTCGAATAGATTGAACGAAAAAATTTGTAAATTCGTAACTTTTTTTTTTTCGATTCGTAATTTTCCGTGTCTCTTACAATTGCGCTGCTTAACGTGCTTCGAATGGATTGAACGAAAAAATTCGTACATTCGTAACTTTTTTTTTCGATTCATAATTTTCTGTGTCTCTTAAAATGTAATAATAGCATACACATTACTTAAAATTATGATATATGCTCCGATTACAAATGTACGAATGTTACGAATGTACGAATAAATACGAATGCGTCCGAATTTCGAATAAACGAAAAAAACGAATCAACGAAAAATAACTCTTACGAATCGTTACGAATACGAACACCGACGACTTACGAATTTACGAATCGTTACGAATCAACGGAAACGAAAAAAACGAAAAGAAAATAAACAAATTTTTTTGTTGTGCACATATCTAGTCGGGAGTACTTACATCACAAGACCTTGCAATAATTCCATGGTTCCAAGTTAGCACTCCGACAGTCCAGCAGCACTCTTGGGGCCCAGGTCACATGGCACCTGTTCTGTAGAGGGGTCTGCTCTTTACCGCCAACATGGTGACCTCTTGTCAGGAGAATTAGTAGACCAGACTGTGTGGACTGCACAGAGATAACCAAAAACGCAAGTAAAGTGAATAGTAATGATATTTATTAAGATAGGTGATGAAATAAGAAAATACAAACAGTGCACAGCCAACCCAACAAACCCACCAACAACAACAACAGTATATACAGCAAGGGGCAGTACCAGAATCACAGATGTCAGCCAGGGTCATACACAGAAGATCAGCAGAAGGACAAGGGATGTTCCAGAAACATAAACGTTAGCCAAGGCCAAGGTCATACAAAGGGAGATCAGTAGTAAAGGGACAGGGAACCAACAGGACAGGGAGGGGATGGATCGAGCTGAAGGGTGAAGGGTAAGGGTACAGGAACACAGGAGGGACCGGGTCAGGATAAGCACGGGAACAAGGTTGGCAGCAGGATCGGGGCCCAAGGAGAGAGATACTAAGACAAGCATGTGAGGGCTTGCCGGGTATTTACGAGACTGCCAGTAATTGACCTTACGTAACACCTGAGCGCAGGAAGTGCTGTATGCTCCACACTGCCGGGATA
Source organism: Lithobates sylvaticus (assembly GCA_028564925.1). NCBI lineage: Eukaryota > Metazoa > Chordata > Amphibia > Anura > Ranidae > Lithobates > Lithobates sylvaticus. The sequence continues at coordinate 14,773,585 of CM053035.1, forward strand.
CACCCGCTGGTGGACACCGGTACTACGACACAAGGATCCAACAGTGCCACCAGCAGGTGAGTCCTCTTATTACAGGTCCTGGGTGTTGGAAGACACCCGCTGGTGGACACTGGTACTGCGATCCAAGAGACCGACAGCGCCACCAACGGGTGAACCCTCTCATGACACCTCTTCACCTAACCACCACCACCCGACTAGAGGAGGTGTTCCTTATATTCAGGATCCTGTCCACCAGCACCCATCTAGCCAGCATACTGGCCCACCTTACACACTTCTACTTGGGTATTCAGGAATCCTCTTTGAAGAACACCATCTGAGCCGGAAGTCCATCTTCTTGTCTTGGAAATGAAGTTTCCAAACAATGGAAAGTAAATTCTGAGTTCAATCCAGTAAATCCATCTCTCCTGGCACAGTGTTACATCTTGGTTCCCTTTAGGCCAGCGCTGGAGATCTGATATCTGAAGGCCCATATCTAGGGAAGGCCAAGTAGGGATGGTGAACAATGTTCCATATAATTCTCTGCTACATCCCCCTTAAGTGGGGTACCCAATTCTCCCTCTCCACCCTCCTGGACTCTACCAATCCTATAAAGTAGGTTCTTAAACTATGGGTCCCATCCTTAAAGAAGAGGCCCAAAACAAAGGGAATAAGCTAACCAGTTCCTACCAGTATGAGGTTATGTGCTTTGGTTAAAAAAAATGGGAAATATTCCCCCAGTGAATTCCAATCCAAAGGTGTCACCAACCTTCACCATCACCCAGTGTAAAAGGAGTACACTATATTACCAAAGGTATTAGACATGTGCAATTCGTTTCGTTTTTTTTCGTTATTTTCGTTCGTTCGTTTTCGTACGAATGAACGAATCATTTGAATCGTACGAATCCGAATAACGAATCGTAACGAATCGTTCGAATCGTACGAATCCGAAAAACAACGAAAATCCGAAAAAAACAAATTAGAAACAACGAATGTACTAATGAAGAAAATCCGAAAAATGAAAACGAGCGAAAAAATTCGTACATTCGTAACTTTTTTTTTTGTTGAATTGGTAATTTTCCGTGTCTCTTACAATGGTGCTGCTAAACGTGCTTCGAATGGATTGAACAAAAAAATTTGTACATTCGTAACTTTTTTTTCGATTCGTAACTTTTTTTTTTCGATTCGTAACTTTTTTTTTTCGATTCGTAACTTTTTTTTTTTCGATTTGTAATTTTCCGTGTCTCTATTGAACCAAAAAATTCGTACATTCGTAACTTTTTTTCGATTCGTAATTTTTTTTTTTCGATTCGCAACTTTTTTTCGATTCGTAACTTTTTTTTCAATTCGTAACTTTTTTTTTTTGTTTTTTTTCGATTTGTAATAAGTGCTAGTTCCACTGGATTTGCACACCAAAGATGGGGTTCCTAGCACCAAGTAGCCCCGAGATACGGGCCCAAAAGTTGGTCAACTGTGTCAATGTCATTTCGGGACCCTGCAGCTAGGGGTCATTTAGAAACCCTTAACTACCAAGTTTTAAGTTCGGGGGGACCTATGGCTGCAAATGGGCACAGTGAGGCATGCAAATGGGCATTGTTGACCCTCTTTTCCACTTACAGTAGCTGCGCATTTCTCACCCTAGGCTTATACTCGAGTCAATAAGTTTTCCCAGTTTTTTGTGGTAAAATTAGGTTCCTCGACTTATATTCGGGTCGGCTTATACTCGAGTATATACAGGAATTCATGTGGAAAAAAAAAAAACATGCCTCTCCATAGTGCTATAAAACCTCCAGCATATTCATTTGAATACAAAAGTGCACTTACAAACTCAAATGCGCATGAACAATAAAATCCCCAAGCCGGCATGGATCTGTAGTTCTGGAAGCGTAATGGTTCGAACACCATTTACATATGCGGGCGTGACCTACGTATGCGTTCACCACTACACGTGAGCAAGGGGCTCTTTAACTACTTCCCACCCGGCCACTGTACATATACGGCTGGGTGGGAGCCGTCTACTTCTGAATGGACGTTCCGGAACGTCCTTCAGAAGTAGAGGGATCGCGCGCGCGCGCGTGCCCGCGCAGCGGCACGATCCCGATGCGGCCGTGTCTCCCGGACACGGCGCATCTCGGATCGGCAGGAGGGCTCGGTGATTGGCCCTCCTGATCACATGACGGCCGTGTCGAATCACAGCTGTCATGTGATGTAGAAAAACAGCCGGTTGCTAGGCAATCGGCTCTCCTCTCCTCACACGGAAGTCGTCGGTGAGGAGAGGAGAGCGGATCGCTGCAGCCGGCTGGTGATCAGTGAGTATTAGCTGTTTTTTTACAGCTTTTTACTCACTGATCACCAGTGTAGTGTCCCCACAGTAAAACACACATGTCCCCAAATAATAAAAACACATGTCCCCCACATATGTCCCAGTAAAATCACATGTGCCAATGATTATCTGCACACATATGTCCGTGATCACCTGCACACATCTGTACATGATCATTTGCGTACATATGTCCGTGATCACGCGAACCAATTATTATACACTTAACGGAATTTTTTTTACAAAAAACATGTAGCAGAATACATTTTGGCTTAAATTTATGACAACATTTGATTTTATTGGATTTCTTTTAAAAAAGAAAGGAGAAAATATTGTTTTTTTTCAAAATTTCCGCTTATATCGCAAAAAATAAAAAACGGAGTCGCAAATAAATACCCCCAAACTAAAGCTCTATTTGTGCGAACAAAATGATAAAAAATTTATTTGGTTACAGCATTGCATGACCGCGCAATTGTCATTGAAATGCGAGAGCGCTGAAAGCTGAAAATTGGTCTGGGCAGGAAGGGTGTTTAAGTGCACAGTAAGCAAGTGGTTAAAGTGGTTGTAAACCCTTACAAACCACTTTGACCTACAGGTAAGCCTAGATTAAGGCTTATCTGTAGCTCCAAGAAATATCTCCTAAACCTACACGGCTTAGGAGATATTTGCAAAAAGACAGGCACCGCTGTCTACGGCGCATGCGCCGTAGACAGCGACGCGCAGGCGCACTGAGCGCGCCGCTGCTAACGGCAATATGCAGAGAGTGGTGGCTCCCCTGCGCATGCCCTGGAGTGACGTCAACAGCGCCGGAGCCACGATACCCACAAAGAAGACGGAGGCTCCGTACACAAGGGGACAGCGATGACATCGCAGGCTCCTGTGTCAGGTAAGTGACACATAATGGACTATTATGCGATGCACAGTAGTCCATTATGCTTTACCTTTGCAGGGAAACAAAGAGGAAGTAACACCCATCAGGGTTTACTTCCTCTTTAAAATTACATTTTTTCTATTATTTATTTTATTTCCTTTTTGTCACTTTAATTTATTTATTTTTTATAACTTTTATTGCTATCACAAGAAATCTAACACATCCCTTGTGATAGCAAGACAGGTCCTTTTTATGGAGAGATCTGGGGTCTATAAGATCCCAAATCTCTCCTCTACCTTTAGACCCCTTTCACACTGTGGGCATTTTTCAGGCGCGACAGCGCTAAAAATAGCGCCTGAAAAAAGTGGCTCCATTCACTTCAGTGTGAAAGCCCGAGGGCTTTCACACTGGATCGGTGCGCTGGCAAGGCGTCACAAAAAGTCCTGCCAGCAGCTTCTTTGGAGCGGTGAAGGAGCAGTGAACTCACCGTTCCTCCACCGCTGCTCCCCATTGAAATCAATGGGGCAGCGCAGAAATACCGCCAGATTTAACCCCTTTTCAGCCGCTAGTGGGGGGTTAAAACCACCCGCTAGCAGCCGAATAGCGCCACTAAAACGATGGCTGAAGTCCCTCGCGGCTCAATGTGAAAGCCGTCTTAAAAGTGATCTTTTGCTTTAATAAAAAAGCCTTGTTTACATGCCGGAGGAGCCAGAAGTGCTCCAAGTCCAGATCAGAGCAGTGCGCCGTGAGCCCACCCACGAATTAATATTCGCTATTGTCTTCCTGTTTCTCCTCCCGGCCAATCATGGAGCGGGTCTTAAGACACGATTGGCCCGAGAGCAGAAGCGATCGTATTCGCTGGGAGCAGAAGCAGGGGGGAAGCCGCTTCGGAAGACACGCAGGGGGAAGCCGTCGAAGCTGCCCGTGACCTGGATGGGGTAAGTGCGGAGCTGGTGGGCGGACAGATGAGCGACGGGGGGTTTGTTCGTCCTATCGACCCACTGAACGGGGGGTGGGTCGGGTGGTTTGTTTGCCACCCTCCCCCCCCCCCCCAAAAAAAATGGAACCCAAGCCATGCAATGGCAGCGATCAGCAATTTTTAGCGGGACTGTGACATTGCGGTGGACAAATCGGACACATAACTGACACTTTTTGTGGACCAGTGACATTATTACAATGATCAGTGCTAAAAATTATAGCCGTCACTCTACGAATGACACTGGCTGGGAAGGGGTTAACATCTGAGGCGATCAAAGGGTTAAGTGTGTCCCTACGGAGTGCTTTGTAACTGAAGGGGGAGGTGCTTTGACTAAAGGAAATCAGAGATCCGTGTTTCACAAAATCTCCATTTGCCCCTCTGGCAGAACGGCGATCTGCCTTGTTTACAGAACGATCGGCAGGTTCTGGCGGACACTGCATCCTACCGGACCCGCAGTTTGGCTACCGCTGTGTCCAATCACAGCATGAGCGGGGCTCCGGCGGCACGCGCCCCAGAGCCGAAGAGAAAAATCACGTCAGGTACATGATTTTGGGCTTAAGGGGATCTATACGACCAACACCAGCTCCGAACATTCCAACACATCTCACACCTATAAACCATCCCCAATAAAGACTTCTTTATTTACCTGAGAATTCGTCATATCCTAGCATCCTCACCTTGTTCCCAGGCCCCTCTATAACCAAGGACATAATCACCTTTCTCAACTCCAAGTCCAACAAGATCTGTGGTATATCCCACATCTACGACCTACTCTCAAAACCAAAAATGGAGGAGAAAAACTTGGCTATTTCTCAGTGGGAATCTACCCTGCGAATTCAGGTCCCCCCCATCTGTATGGTATTGTGCATTTCACTCCTCATTCAAGTTCTCCAGAAACTATGGGTCCCATCCTTAAAGAAGAGGCCCAAAACAAGGGAATAAGCTAACCCCTTCCTACCAGTATGAGGTTTAGTGCTGTGGTCAGGGCAGCCATCAGGAATTTTTCGGCCCCTTACACAGCTTTAGACCTGCCCTCCGAGCCTGACCACCAACATTCCCCAGGGCTTGCCTATGAGCCGTGCTACCGAATCCGCACACCGACCACCTCCCCTGTACGCACTCAGCCCCCCCTAAATCCTGTATATATGTCAGCCCCCCCACACCTGTATATTTGTCATCCCCCCTCACACACACCTGTATATATGTCAGCCCCCCATACACACACACCTGTATATATGTCAGCCCCCCCACACCTGTATATTTGTCATCCCCCCCCTCACACACACCTGTATATATGGCAGCCCCCTCACACACACCTGTATATATGTCTGCCCCCCACACACCTGTATATTTGTCCGCTCCCCCAAACCTGTATATATGTCAGCCCCCTCACACCTGTATATATGTCAGCAACCCCCACACACACACACCTGTCAGTATATATTGCAGCCCCCCCCCCCATACACACCTGTATATATGTCAGCCCCCCCATACACACCTGTATATATGTCAGCCCCCCCCCCCTCACACACCTGTATATATGCATACCTCCCAACTTTCTGAGATGGAAATGAGGGACACCTATTAGCAAAAGTATGTAGGCATAAAACACACCCCCTGCCACGCCCCCTTAAAGGAGAATGGTACAAAAAAATTATTGGTTAAACGCACTAAGTGCTTTTTTTATCACTACTATTCCTTTAGTTTGGCTTTTGGAAATTGCAAATGCAGCAATTTAGACATTGTATGAAAGGTTTAGCACTGGGAAACACTTTTTTGATAGATAAAAAGTGCATTTTATATACAAATATATAGATCAGACCAAAATGAGGGACAAATCAGGAGGAAAGAGGGACAGAGGGACATTGCTCCAAATCAGGGACAGTCCCTCGAAATCAGGGACAGTTGGGAGGTATGTATATGTCAGCCCCCCCATACACACACACACCTGTATATATGGCAGCCCCCCCATACACACACACACACACACCTGTACATATGGCGGCCCCCCTCACACACACATCAGTATATACAAGCCTCTGGCACCTCCCTGTACACAAACAGCCCCCCTCCCTTTCCTTCACTTCCTGCCTGGTCCCAGCTCGTTTTTACAAAGCTGACATTTTGCTGAGAAGCATAGTACAGGCAGATCACTGTCACACGAGGGGTGCATATGCACATACTAGCCAGAGGTGGCAGTAAAGAGCTCGATGTCTAAAATCAATGACACGAGAACTGCAGAAACTGTGAGATCGTTTCTATACTGCACAGCACGGATCACCTTAACCCATCCTGCCTTCTTCTGGCCCAGGCGGGCCCCTTACAGTTGTAACGGCTGTACCCCCCCCCCCCCCCGATGGCGGCCCTGGCTGTGGTTAGAGGAAGGATTAGCATGAGGGTTCTCACTCTCACTCTCCATAGTAGAGTCATTACACATTGACCAAATATTGGCGATTGGCTTTTAGAAGGTCAGAGGAAACCTGTAAGAAGCATTTCAAGGGGGTACCTTTAGCACAGTGCTGGCAAACCTTGGCACCCCAGATGTTTTGGAACTACATTTCCCATAATACTCATGCACTCTGCAGTGTACGTGAGCATCATGGGAAATGTAGTTCCAAAACATCTGGGGTGCCAAGGGCAGCAATGGTACATTTTTTTTTTTATTGCAGCTCTTAAAGGAAAATATTGCAAAATCTGCCATTGAGACATCATTCTAAAAATGTTATTTGTATGGCTTTCTGCGGCCTCTGTACTTTTTGACAAGCTGATCTGCAAGTCAACTACCCATGGAGTATTTAAGCCTTTGGATCAGCAGGGGCAGCCTTTGCACCTTTTCAGTGCAGGTTTCTTTTAAACGGGTGGCCATGCTGACTCATTGGCTATCATTTTTTCACAGTCACCAATGGGGCACGTCTGCAGAACAGAGGTACTGACTTTGGCTTTTTCTAGGCAAGCATGCAGCTAGTGAAGTCAGAGTAGTATCAGAATGTCTAATCTGGACAGTCACTCCAAGTCTGATTTATAAAGTTATGAAGCCATTGGATTTTCATGGCAGCCAGGAGACTGGTATTTTCAAATGGCGAGGTCTATGTACCGTCTCAACAGTGGTGGTCTATGTACCTTCTCAGAACTGGTTTCTTTAAATGGAAAAATTCATCTCCAGTCAAGGAAGGATGTGGTCTCACACCTAGATTATAATACAGAGGAAAAAAAACCTCTATGCCTTTAGCCAGTTCCTGTCAGACATTTGTCCATCTTACCAGTTGGCAGCAAGAATCGCTGTTGTCTACAAGGAATGGTCTAATAAGACGGCAGAGACCCCCCTTACCACTAATCCCCAACCATTCAGAGATGTCACTTCTGCAGGAGCCGTATCCGAGCCAGTTCCCTCAGCCCAGGGCCGTCTTTAATACTGATTGGACCCTGGGGAAAAATGTTCTTGGACCCCCCCCCCCCCCCATGCAGTTTTGCTCTCCACCTGCTCTGAGACATACAATAAATAGCAGCTAGACTCAAAATCTTTTTACTAAATCAGATCAGGTAGCGATTTAAATTGGTTGCCAGAGGTCACAGTGTATCATTACCGCTCACTGACTGGTTGCTAGAGGTTACAGCACACATTACGGCTCACTGATTAGTTGCTAGAGGTTACAGCACATGATTTCTGCTTGTTGATTGGTTGCTAGAGATTAATGTACCTCAATACTGATGAAAAGATTTCTTACCAAGTACCAATGTACTGAGAAGATTTACACTGACCACCAATGTAATGAGAAGATTTACACTGATCACCAATGTAATGAGAAGATTTACACTGACCACCAATCTAGAGAGATTTAGCCTGCGTCCACATTTGTGTGTGTCAGGAATGCATGCAAAATCTCTTTCCTGACACGACAGAAACATGCTGCCCTGGACCTGCTGATTGTCTCCCGCTGTGTCCAATCCCAGTGTGAGCAGGGCTCCGGCAGCACGCGCCCCAGAGCCGAAGAGAAAAATCACGTCAGGTACATGATTTTGCGCTTAAGGGGATCTATACGACCAACACCAGCTCCGAACATTCCAACACATCTCACACCTATAAACCATCCCCAATAAAGACTTCTTTATTTACCTGAGAATTCGTCATATCCTAGCATCCTCACCTTGTTCCCAGGCCCCTCTATAACCAAGGACATAATCACCTTTCTCAACTCCAAGTCCAACAACATCTGTGGTATATCCCACATCTACGACCTACTCTCAAAACCAAAAATGGAGGAGAAAAACTTGGCTATTTCTCAGTGGGAATCTACCCTGCGAATTCAGGTTCCCCCCATCTGTATGGTATCGTGCATTTCACTCCTCATTCAAGTTCTCCAGAAACTATGGGTCCCATCCTTACAGAAGAGGCCGAAAACAAGGGAATAAGCTAACCCGTTCCTACCAGTATGAGGTTTAGTGCTGTGGTCAGGGCAGCCATCAGGAATTTTTCGGCCCCTTACACAGCTTTAGACCTGCCCTCCGAGCCTGACCACCAACATTCCCCAGGGCTTGCCTATGAGCCGTGCTACCGAATCCGCACACCGACCACCTCCCCTGTACGCACTCAGCCCCCCCTAAATCCTGTATATATGTCAGCCCCCCCACACCTGTATATTTGTCATCCCCCCCCCACACACACCTGTATATATGTCAGCCCCCCCATACACACACACCTGTATATATGGCAGCCCCCCTCACACACACCTGTATATATGTCTGCCCCCCACACACCTGTATATTTGTCCGCTCCCACAAACCTGTATATATGTCAGCCCCCTCACACCTGTATATATGTCAGCAACCCCCACACACACACACCTGTCAGTATATATTGCAGCCCCCCCCCCATACACACCTGTATATATGTCAGCCCCCATACACACCTGTATATATGTCAGCCCCCCCCCCACACACACACCTGTATATATGCATACCTCCCAACTTTCTGAGATGGAAATGAGGGACACCTATTAGCAAAAGTATGTAGGCATAAAACACACCCCCTGCCACGCCCCTTAAAGGAGAATGGTACAAAAAAATGATTGGTTAAACCCATTAAGTGCTTTTTTTATCACTACTATTCCTTTAGTTTGGCTTTTGGAAATTGCAAATGCAGCAATTTAGACATTGGATGAAAGGTTTAGCACTGGGAAACACTTTTTTGATAGATAAAAAGTGCATTTTATATACAAATATATAGATCAGACCAAAATGAGGGACAAATCAGGAGGAAAGAGGGACAGAGGGGCATTGCTCCAAATCAGGGACAGTCCCTCGAAATCAGGGACAGTTGGGAGGTATGTATATGTCAGCCCCCCCATACACACACACACACCTGTATATATGGCAGCCCCCCCCATACACACACACACACCTGTACATATGGAAGCCCCCTCACACACCTGTATATACAAGCCCCTGGCACCTCCCTGTACACAAACAGCCCCCCTTCCTTTCCTTCACTTCCTGCCTGGTCCCAGCTCATTTTTACAAAGCTGACATGTTGCTGAGAAGCATAGTACAGGCAGATCACTGTCACACGAGGGGTGCACATGCACATAGTAGCCAGAGGTGGCAGTAAAGAGCTCGATGTCTAAAATCAATGACACGAGAACTGCAGAAACTGTGAGATCATTTCTATACTGCCCAGCACGGATGCCCTTAACCCATCCTGCCTTCTTCTGGCCCAGGCGGGCCCCTTACAGTTGTAACGGCTGTACCGCCCCCCTTGATGGCGGCCCTGGCTGTGGTTAGAGGAAGGATTAGCATGAGGGTTCTCACTCTCACTCTCCATAGTAGAGTCATTACACATTGACCAAATATTGGCCTTTAGCTTTTAGAAGGTCAGAGGAAGCCTGTAAGAAGCATTTCAAGGGGGTACCTTTAGCACAGTGCTGGCAAACCTTGGCACCCCAGATGTTTTGGAACTACATTTCCCATAATACTCATGCACTCTGCAGTGTACTTGAGCATCATGGGAAATGTAGCTCCAAAACATCTGGGGTGCCAAGGGCAGCAATGGTACTTTTTTTTTTTTTTATTGCAGCTCTTAAAGGAAAATATTGCAAAATCTGCCATTGACACATCATTCTAAAAATGTTATTTGCATGGCTTTCAGCGGCCTCTGTACTTTCTGACAAGCTGATCTGCAAGTCAACTACCCATGGAGTATTTAAGCCTTTGGATCTGCAGGGGCAGCCTTTGCACCTTTTCAGTGCAGGTTTCTTTTAAACGGGTGGCCATGCTGACTCATTGGCTATCATTTTTCACAGTCACCAATGGGGCACGTCTGCAGAACAGAGGTACTGACTTTGGCTTTTTCTAGGCAAGCATGCAGCTAGTGAAGTCAGAGTAGAGTCAGAACGTCTAATCTGTACAGTCACTCCAAGTCTGATTTATAAAGTTATGAAGCCATTGGATTTTCATGGCAGCCAGGAGACTGGTATTTTCAGATGGCGAGACCAGCAGGTCTATGTACCGTCTCAACGGTGGTGGTCTATGTACCTTCTCAGAACTGGTTCCTTTAAATGGAAACATTCATCTCCAGTCAAGGAAGGATGTGGTCTCACACCTAGATTGTAATACAGAGAAAAAAAAACCTCTATGCCTTGAGCCAGTTCCTGTCAGACATTTGTCCATCTTACTAGTTGGCAGCAAGAATCGCTGTTGTCTACAAGGAAGGGTCTAATAAGACGGCAGAGACCCCCCTTACCACTAATCCCCAACCATTCAGAGATGTCACATCTGCAGGAGCCGTATCCGAGCCAGTTCCCTCAGCCCAGGGCCGTCTTTAATACTGATTGGACCCTGGGCAAAAATGTTCTTGGACCCCCCCATGCAGTTTTGCTCTCCACCTGCTCTGAGACATACAATAAGTAGCAGCTAGACTCAAAATCCATTTACTAAATCAGATCAGGTAGCGATTTAAATTAGTTTCCAGAGGTTACAGTGTATCATTACCGCTAACTGACTGGTTGCTAGAGGTTACAGCACACATTACGGCTCACTGATTAGTTGCTAGAGGTTACAGCACAGGATTTCTGCTTGTTGATTGGTTGCTAGAGATTAATGTACCTTAATACTGATGAAAGGATTCCTTACCAAGTACCAATGTACTGAGAAGATTTACACTGACCACCAATGTAATGAGAAGATTTACACTGACCACCAATGTAATGACAAGATTTACACTGACCACCAATGTAATGACAAGATTTACACTGACCACCAATCTAGAGAGATTTAGCCTGCGTCCACATTTGTGTGTGTCAGGAATGCATGCAAAATCTCTTTCCTATCACGTCAGATACATGCTGCCCTGGACCTGCTGATTGGCTCCCGCTGTGTCCAATCACAGTGTGAGCAGGGCTCCGGCGGCACGACCTGAAGAGAAAAATCGCGTCAGGTACATGATTTTGCGCTTAAGGGGATCTATACGACCAACACCAGCTGCGAACATTCCCCAATAAAGACTTCTTTAGTTACCTGAGAATTCGTCATATCCTAGCATCCTCACCTTGTTCCCAGGCCCCTCTATAACCAAGGACATAATCACCTTTCTCAACTCCAAGTCCAACAAGTTCTGTGGTATATCCCACATCTACGACCTACTCTCAAAACCAAAAATGGAGGAGAAAAACTTGGCTATTTCTCAGTGGGAATCTACCCTGCGAATTCAGGTTCCCCCCATCTGTATGGTATCGTGCATTTCTCTCCTCATTCAAGTTCTCCAGAAACTATGGGTCCCATCCTTACAGAAGAGGCCCAAAACAAGGGAATAAGCTAATCCCTTTCTACCAGTATGAGGTTCTCCAGAAACATTGGGAAACTTCAATGAAAGTTTTCTACCGCTGGTACTATATCTATACCCCTGTAAAATTGGCCCACAGATTCCCAACCCAATCCAGGAAATGCTTGAGACAACGCTCTATGGATGGTCACATTTTCCACACATGGTGGGAATGCCCTGTCATTGGCCCATTTTGGAGAGTCATCTCCAACCTCATTCAGGATCTTACAAATGTATCTAAATGTGTTAGCCCTGCAGATCGCTCTATTTGGACTAAGCCTATCGATCTGGCCCTCAAAATTTCACCCCATTGTCACCCATGTCCTAATCACTGCTTGTCTCTCCCCCGCCCGCCTCTGGAAACAACCATCCCCACCCACCCTAGATATGACTATTTGCATACTTAATGACCATGTGAGTATGGCATGTCTCTTCACTAAAACTTATCTTAAAGTAAGCAAATTTCAGGACCAATGGCAATTTTGTCAGGCGGACCCCAGGGCAGCATCTTGCTCTTAACTCCTGTATAGACGACATCACATGTCAGGTCCTACTATACAACATCTGTCTCTCTCTTGAAACACACTACCTATTCCCCCCCCCACCCCCGGACCAAATCGAGCCATCCATGCAGGGCTGGTGCAAAGATTTTTGACATCCGAAGCGAAACCTCATTTTGCCACCCTCCCTTGACTCCACCCTCTTTGCCCTACCCATGTATACCCCACCCTTTTAATGAAGTGCCCATCAAATGCAGCCTCATCATTGCCCATCAATGCAATGCAACATCACCAGCGCCCATCAATGCAGCCTCACCAGCGCCAATCAATGCAGCCTCACCAACACCCATCAATCCAGCCTCACCAGTGCCCATCAATGCAGCCTCACCAGCGCCCATCAATGCAGCCTCAGCAGCGCCCATCAATGTAGCCTCACCAGCGCCCATCAATGTAGCCTCACCAGCGCCCATCAAATGCAGCCTCACCAGTGCCCATCAAATGCAGCCTCACCAGTGCCCATCAATGCAGCCCCACCAGCGCCCATCAAATGCAGCCTCACCAGCGCCCATCAAATTCAGCCTCACCACCGCCCATCAATGCAATGCAACATCACCAGCGCCCACCAATGCAGCCTCACCAGTGCCCATCAATGCAGCCTCACCAGCGCCCATCAATGCAGCCTCACAAGCGCCCATCAATGCATCCTCACCAGCCTCACCAGCGCCCATCAATGCAGCCTCACCAGCGCCCATCAATGCAGCCTCACCAGTGCCCATCAATGCAGCCTCACCAGTGCCCATCAATGCAGCCTCACCAGTGTCTATCAATGCAGCCTCACCAGCGCCCATCAATGTAGCCTCACCAGCGCCCATCAAATGCAGCCTCACCAGCGCCCATCAATGCAGCCTCACCAGCGCCCATCAAATGCAGCCTCACCAGCGCCCTTTAAATGCAGCCTCACCAGCGCCCATCAAATGCAGCCTCCCCAGCGCCCATCAATGCAGCCTCACCAGCGCCCATCAAATGCAGCCTCACCAGCGCCCATCAATGAATGTTTGCTTGCTTCCATTCATTTGGTAGTCGGGACACAGACACAGTCCTCCGCCGCCGTTGCGCCACTGACACTATGTGCGAACGGAGCGGCAGCTGGCTTCTGATGCTGAGACTCAGTTGCTTGCTGCAGAGAGAAGAGAATAGGAACACCAGTGGCCAGGCGCCCAAGTCAGCAGTGTGCCCTAGGCGGCTGCCTACTACTTTGCCTAGTGGTAGCGCCGGCCCTGCATCCGGGAATGATTCCTCCATTAATACTTTAAAAAATCCACGCTCCATGATTCAAACCTGCCTTCCCTCTGCACTTCTGTCCTCTCCCCCCTTTCCTAGCCCTCTCCCCTCATACCCCCCCTCCCTCTCTCCGTATCCTCCCCTATGACCCACCCCCCTCCTTCCTTCTTTGAAACTTGCGATTCTGCATTGTATACTCATCATCTCGTATTTACATTGCAAGGATTTTTGACATCCGAAGCGAAACCTCATTTTGCCACCCTCCCTTGACTCCACCCTCTTTGCCCTGCCCATGTATACCCCACCTTTTTAATGAAGCACCCATCAAATGCAGCCTCACCAGTGCCCATCAATGCAATGCAACATCACCAGCGCCCATCAATGCAGCCTCACCAGCGCCCATCAATGCAATGCAACATCAGCGCCCATCAATGCAGCCTCACCAGCGCCCATCAATGCAGCCTCACCAGTGCCCATCAATGCAGCCTCACCAGTGCCCATCAATGCAGCCTCACCAGCACCCATCAATTCAGCCTCACCAGCACCCATCAAATGCAGCCTCACCAGCGCCCATCAAATGCAGCCTCACCAGCGCCCATCAATGCAATGCAACATCACCAGGGCCCATCAATGCAGCCTCACCAGCGCCCATCAATGCAGCCTCACCAGCGCCCATCAATGCAGCCTCACCAGCGCCCATCAATGCATCCTCACCAGCCTCACCAGCGCCCATCAATGCAGCCTCACCAGCGCCCATTAATGCAGCCTCACTAGCGCCCATCAAATGTAGCCTCACCAGAGCCCATCAAATGCAGCCTCACCAACGCCCATCAATGCAGCCTCACCAGCACCCATCAAATGCAGCCTCACCAACGCCCATCAATGCAGCCTCACCAGCACCCATCAAATGCAGCCTCACCAGCGCCCATCAATGAATGTTTGCTTGCTTCCATTCATTCGGTAGTCGGGACACAGACACAGTCCTCCACCGCCGCTGCGCCTCTGACACTATGTGTGAACGGAGCGTCATCATCTGGTAAATACATTGCATTTTTTTCTTATATATTTAAATAAAAAATATTGAAACACAGCGAAAAAAAAAAAAAAGGGTCAGAGGAAGCCTGTGAACCTGTAAAGCCCCGTACACACGGTCGGAAAATCCGACCACCAAATCCATCGGATTTGGTCCGACTGATTTAGTCCGACACTGGTGTTGCATACACACGGTCGGACAAAGTTGTCGGAAAATCCGATCATTCTGAACGTGGTGACGTTTGTTGCGTACCACGGGACTACGTAGAGGCTAGTAGCCAATAGCTTTGGTCTTGTAATGTGATCTGAGCATGCGTGGCACTTTGTCCGTCAGAATTCGCTACACACGATCGGAATTGGTGTGATCGGACTTTGTTGTCGGAAAATCTATCCAGCAGGAGATAGAACTTTGTCCGTCGGACAATCCGATGGAAACTGTCCGATGGTGCCTACACACGGTCGGAATTTCCGACAACATTGTCCGATAGGACAAAATCCATCGGAAAATCCGACCGTGTGTATGGGGCATAAGAAGCGTCCAAAAGGGGTACCTGTAGCACATTCCCAACAGCTGCAGTTGGCAACAGAGCCTGCAGAGGGCAGCAACTGCACAACTTTTTTGCACTGTATGGGTCTTACAGGCAAAATATATGCTTACAGCTGCCATTGTGACTTCATTCTGAAAATTCTATTGGTGTGGCTTTCTGTGGCCTGACTTTAAATGTATATACTTGTCCCAAGTCAACCCCCCCCCCCCCCCCAGGAAGTACTGAAGCCTTTAGGTCAGCAGGGGCAGCCTCTGCACCTTTTCTTTTAAATCGGTGGTCACGCCGAATCATTATTGGCTTTACTACTTTCTGAGTCACTAATGAATCATATCTGCAGAGCAGAAGTTCTGGCTTTGTCTTTGCTGGCTGCATGCTTGCTCAGGAAGGGCCAGATTAGAGTCAGAGCACCTCATTTATACAGCCAATCCAAGCGTGATTTACAAAGCCCTGAATCCACTGGAACACCATGACAGCCAGGGGACTGGTACCTTCCGACGGAGAGGTCAGCAGTGGTGGTCAACCCAACTCCTCAGAACTGGTCCCTTTATATGAAAACTTTTTTGCTCAAGATATGGTCTCGCAATTCAAGAGAGAAAAACAACAACTCCTATCAAGCATCTTTCCATCTTACCAACCGGTAGCACAAATTACCGTTACTCACAGTGAAGGGTCTAATCAGATGGCCGGGCCTGAGACCGCCTCAATCTCCAGCCACTCGGAGATGTCACGTTTGCAGGGGCCTTATCCGAGCCAGTTCCCCTCCACCGTGCAGCCCGCCTGCCCCGAGCCAGTCCCCTCCACCGCGCAGTCTGCCTGCCCCGAGCCAGTCCCCTCCACCGTGCAGCCCGCCTGCCCCGAGCCAGTCCCCTCCACCGCGCAGTCTGCCTGCCCCGAGCCAGTCCCCTCCACTGTGCAGTCGGCCTTCCCCCGAGCCAGTTCCCCTCCACCGTACAGTCCGCCTGCCCCGAACCAGTCCCCTCCACTGTGCAGTCGGCCTTCCCCCGAGCCAGTTCCCTCCACCGTGCAGTCCGCCTGCCCCGAGCCAGTCCCCTCCACTGTGCAGTCGGCCTTCCCCGGAGCCAGTTCCCCTCCACCGTGTCCGCCTGCCCCAAGCCAGTTCCCTCCACCGTGTCTGCCTGCCCCGAGCCAGTTCCCTCCACCGTGCAGTCCGCCTGCCCCCACCATCCCGCAAAACATGCCAACTCCACAAAGCCAGCCGTATTACCCAGGACCCTACCCAATGCAGCCATACATCTACCAACCAAACACCAACAACTTAACGATTACGATGCAGCCCGCCGGAGCATGTGCGCCAATTCCAGCAGTAGCCGCAGGCGCCCCTCCGATTCAGTATAATAACTACCTGTGCTGGTCAATCTTCAGTATGCTCTGCTGCTGCTGTCCACTGGGACTCGCGGCCATCATCTACGCCTGCAAGGTAATAAGAATAAGAAATCTGATTGACTGATTGATTGATTGATTGATTGATTGGTTGATTGAGTGATTCAATTACAGGGTAGAAGGAAAACAATAAATTCAGGGCTCATTCACACCACTAGCACTGGGCTACATTAGAGCTGCATGCTTAAGGGCCAGTTTACACCACATGCAGTCCAGTGCGTTTTTTTTTTCTGCATCAAAAAACGCGAGGATAGTAGGTTATATGGTTTTCAATGGCATAGTTCACACCAGTGCTTGTAGTTCCAGTGCCTTCCAGGAAAAAAAAGTAGAAAATTATGCATTTTTCCTGCACTGGACTGTACTGGAATGCTGTAAAATGCATCAAAAACACACTGTAACTCCCCTAAACGCACCAAAAATGCACATATCCCTATGTAAGGTTAGGAAAAAAGGGGGTAAAAAGCACTGGACTGCATCAAAAATGCACCAAAAAAGCACTGGACTGCATCAAAAACGCACCAAAAACGCACTGGAACGCATCAAAAATGCGCATGCAGAAAAATATCTGGAACACATCCGGACTGCATTTCTATGGTGTGAACTGACCCTTATCGTTAAGAATCAAGAACGCGATTCTTTCCCCCTCGCGATCTTAAAGCATTTTCCCGATTCTATCCAGAGTTCTCTGCTCAAGCCGACAGCTCTAAAAAACAAACAAAAAAAACAACACAATTCACAACATTCACAACATTCCTCAGCTGCTGAGCCAACTATAAACATTGTAACGTTTTGTTCTTTAGGGCTTAATGTACACGGGACGCTGAGGCAACCTCCTCTGAACAAATTTTTTGACAGCTTGAAACCGGCGTTTAAAAACGCCCGTTTTGCCGCGTTTGCATGTCGCGTTTAGCCGCGTTTGCGTCTAGGAGCGTTTATTTAAGATAACATCATAGGACCCTCCCAAAGCCCCCAAAAAATGTATTATTTAACTAGTGAGTGAGTAGCAGAAGCTGAGAGAGCAGCAGTGTACTTGTATCTAACTCAATTTCGGTGCTTTTACTATGGATCCCATAATGAGCCTATGTGAGGAAAAAAATGCTAATTTTTTTATATATTTAATTTTTAAATTGCAATTGATTAGTATATATTTTTTTGTTTATTTTTTTTTTATAAGCTGTATATGTAATTCCATTTTTTTCATTTATTTATTTTGTCTTTTTTATGCAAAATTTAATTGCAATTTTTTTTAATATATTTAATTTTTAAATTGCAATTGATTATTAGAATTTTTTATTTTATTTTTTTTAACCACTTTCAGACCGGACCATTTTGCTGGCTTAAGACCAGACCACTTTTTGCGATTCGGCACTGCGTCGCTTTAACTGACAATTGCGCGGTCGTGCGACGTGGCTCCCAAACAAAATTGGCGTCCTTTTTTTCCCACAAATATAGCTTTCTTTTGGTGGTATTTGCTCGCCCCTGCGTTTTATATTTTTTGCGCTATAAACAAAAGAAGAGCGTCAATTTTGAAAAAAACACATTATTTTTTACTTTTTGCTATAATAAATATCCCCCAAAAATATATAAAAAAAACTTTTTTTTTTCCTCAGTTTAGGCCGATACGTATTCTTCTACATATTTTTGGTAAAAAAAAATCGCAATAAGCGATTATTGATTGGTGTGCGCAGAAGTTATAGCGTTTACACGATAGGGGATAGTTTTATAGCATTTTTATTAATCATTTTTTTTTATTAGTAATGGCGGCGATCAGCGATTTTCATTGTGACTGCGACATTATGGCGGACACATCGGACATTTTTGACACATTTTTGGGGACCATTGTCATTTATACAGCAATCAATGCTATTTAAATGCATTGATTCCTGTATAAATGACATTGGCAGTGAAGGGGTTAACCACTAGGTGGCAGTGTAGGGGTTATATGTTCCTAAAGGGCGTGTTTCTAACTGTGGGGGGGGCGTGGCTGTGAGCTAGTGAATGCTGATCTCTGCTCCAATCACAGGGAGCAGAGATCGGCGTCACTAGTTGCTAGGCAGAACAGGGAGATGCTGTTTATTTCCGCATCTCCCCGTTCGTCCTCCCTGTAAGACGATCGCGGGTATCCCTGCGCCGATCGAGTCCGCGGGACCCGCGACCGGACTCACGGGGGTCCCGACCGGCGCGAGCCTGCACGCTCGATGGCACGGCAGCATCTTAAAGGGGACGTACCTGTATGCCCTTATGCCTGTCCGTGCCATTCTGTCGACGTACATCGCCGTGCGCGGGTCGGAAAGCGGTTAAAAGCTGTATGTGTAATTTAATTTTTTTTTATTTTTTTTTTATTTTTTTATTTTTATTTTATTTAATTGTAATATTTTAAATATTTTTAATTAACCCTAACCCTAACTGGAAACCCTAACTTGTTCTTCAAGGGGAAAACCATAAACCTAACCATAACCCCCTAACCCTAATGGGAAACCCTAACCGGAAACCCTAACTTGTTCTTCAAGGGGAAAACGATAACCCCCTAAACCTAATGGGAAACCCTAACCCTTAACCCTAACCGGAAACCCTAACTCTAACGGCAAACCATAACCCTTACCATAACCCTAAACTTGTTCTTCAAGGGGAAAACCCTAACCATAACCCCCTAACCCTAATGGGAAACCCTAACCGGAAACCCTAACCCTAACTTGTTCTTCAAGGGGAAAACTCTAACCCTAGCGATAACCCCCTTACCCCCAATGGGAAACCCTTAACCCTAACCGGAAACCCTAACGCAAACCATAACCCTTACCATAACCATAATCTTGTTCTTCAAGGGGAAAACCCTAACCATAACCCCCTAACCCTAATGGGAAACCCTAACGGGAAACCATAACCCTTACCATGACCTAAAACTTGTTCTTCAATGGGAAAACCCTAACCATAACCCCCTAACCCTAATGGGAAAGCCTAACCCTAACACTAACCCCTAACACTAATCGAAAACCCTAACCCTAACTTGCTCTTCAAGGGGAAAACCCTAACCTTAACCCCCTAATGGGAAACCCTAACGGGAAACCATAACCCTTACCATAACCCTAAACTTGTTCTTCAAGGGGAAAACCCTAACCATAATCCCCTAATATGAAACCCTAACCCTAAATTTCATGCAACTATGTTTGATCAAGTCGGGGGTGAAGCTAAATAGTGGGGCAGTCTGGTCGTCTGCTTTGTGCACTGGTGCGCAGTCATGTTGGAACAGGAAGGGTACATTCCCAAACTGTTCCCACAAAGTTGGGAGCATAAAATTGCACAAAAAGTCTTGGTATGCTGGCGCCTTAAGAGTTCCCTTCACTGGAACTAAGGGGGCCAATCCCAACCCCTGAAAAACAACCCCCCACCATAAACCCCCCCCCCCCCCCATCCAAATGATTTGGACCAGTGCACAAAGCAAGGTCCATAAAGACACGGATGAGCGAGTTTGGGGTGGAGGAACTTGACTGGCCTGCACAGAGCCCTGACCTCAACCTGATAGAACACCTATGGGTTGGGGATGGCCCCTTCCTGTTTCAACATGACTGCGCACCAGTGCACAAAGCAAGGTCCATAAAGACAAGGATGAGGGAGTTTAGGGTGGAGGAACTTGACTGGCCTGCACCTCAACCTGATTTTGAGCGGAGACTGCGAGTCAGGCCTTCTCCTCCAACATCAGTGCCTGACTTCACAATTGCGCTTCTGGAAGAATGGTCAAACATCCCCATAGACACCCTCCTAAACCTTGTGGACGGCCTTCCCAGAAGAGTTGAAGCTGTTATAGCTGCAAAGGGCGGGGCCAACTCAATATTGAACCCTACGGACATCCTCTGCATGTCATTTTTTAAATGACCCTGTGACTAAAGTCTCTAGAGAAGTGCAGTATGTGTGGAAGAAGGTATATAACACCCCGCTTCAGTCTGTCGTTTTGGGGAGCCACTGGTCTATCACACCAGTTATAATGCTTTTTTCTAATTGCGTTTGTCACTCTTTGTAGTATCGCTGCAGAACCGCTCAGCAGTCACAATGCTGCACAGTAGAAATGCACTATAATACGCTTTCTATATTTGAAAGTATATTATAAGTGTATTACACCCCTATGTACTGTACACCTATACCAGTCCTTAAAAGGACTTTTGTGGACCTAATAGCTAGTGCTGAAATGTCTCAATTGGCTGTCCTGTACCACATGATGGATGTGTCATGGGTCAAAGTTCTTCACAATGTAAAAGAATATGGCGGCCGCGAACAGCGCCATATTTCCGCCGGTTTGGCGAATAGCGAACACGCAAAGTTTGCGGCGAACCGACCGCTGGGCGAACCGAAAGGCCATCTCTACTTAGGACATGGGCCTTCAAAAACAAGTCAGCAATGGCCGCTCCCTAACAGGGTTGCCAACCTCCCGCAGCATTTTTTACTGACAAAACATGGCAAATTTACTGGCGGAGCACTTTTTTTTTTTACTGACAGCCTGAGAAATTACAGAACTCCTATTGAAAACGAACACAGTGAATATTTGAACAGTATAAACATGATATGGAAACACTGACAATGCCTATAACAAGGTCATTTGCTTGATTTACACTTAAAAAGTCAACACAGCATGTTTCACAGCATGATCAGCCCCTGATGTTTACTGGCAGTTGTAAAAAAAATCACAGATTTTTACAAACTGCCAGTAAATTTACTGGCGGTTGGCAACCCTGCTCCCTAAGCACCTGAATCTGACCTGCTATCAGCTTCTTGCGGTCCCTGTACAGCAGAGTTTAGACTAATGCCCCGTACACACGGTCGGAAATTCCGACCACAAAATCCGTCAGATTTTTTCCAACGGATTTTGTCCGACACTGGTGTTGCATACACACGGTCGGACAAAGTTGTCGGAAAATCCGATCATTCTGAACGTGGTGACGTTCGTTGCGTACGACGGAACTACGTAGAGGCCAGTAGCCAATAGCTTTGGTCTTGTAATTTGATCTGAGCATGCGTGGCGCTTTGTCCGTCGCAATTCGCTACTACACGATCGGAAAATGTCCGATCGGACTTTGTTGTCGGGAAAATTTGAGAGCAGGATCTCAAATTTTTTCAGACGGAAAAAGTCCGGTGGCGCCCACACACGGTCGGATTTTCCGACAACATGGTCCGATAGGACATTTTCCATCGGAAATTCCGACCGCGTGTACGGGGCATGAGGGTGGGAGAAGCAGCACAAGGAGCCAACCAGTTGGTTGCAGTGCAACGAGCACGCTGCTTTTCCTTTCACTGTCCAGTCAAAGGGTGGAGGAGGGACAAGACCAATTGTTATTGAACTGCAGTAGAGAAAAAACATAACTCGTGCCCTGTGCTGTGTGATAGAGCTGTGGAAATCTCAGGATAGGAGGGACAGAAAACACAAATCCTTTGGGGGAAGTAAAACAGCTCAAGTATATTTAACCACCTGAGATCCGCGCCATAGCCGAATGACGGCTACATCGCAGATTTGATGTGCCGGGACGGCGTCTATTGACGTCGTCCCGGCAACGAGCTGCCTGCGCACCCCCTGAAGGGCCGAGACTCGCTGGATCACAGATCCGAGTAAGGGGTCGATCCTGACCCCTTACCACGTGATCAGCTGTCAGCCAATGACAGCTGATCATGTGATAATAACCAATCTGGTAATCGGCTTTTTTTCCTGCTCGCGCTGACAGCGCGAGGAGAAAAAAAAAAAGCCGATCACCGGCGGCAGTGAGAGGGACATCAGTCCCTCTCACTGCAATATGCCCAGGGTCCATGGTGCCCACATTTGCCAAAATAAAGTGCCCACTAGCTCCACCTGTCAGTGCCCACAGTGCCATCTGTCAGTGCCCACAGTGCCAGTGCTGCACATTCAGTGTCACCTATCAGTGCTCATCAGTGTCCCATACCAGTGCTCATCAGTGTCCCCTACCAGTGCCCATCAGTGCCACCTATCAGTGCCCATCAGTGCCATCTCTCAGTGCCACCCATCAGTGCCATCTATCAGTGCCCACCAGTGCCATCTATCAGTGCCATCCATCGGTGCCCATCGGTGCCACCCATCCGTGCCATCCATCCGTGCCACCCATCCGTACCACCCATCCATGCCCATCAGTGCCATCTTTACTGTGCCCATCAGTACCGACTTATCTGTCCCCACCAGTGCAGCCTATCAGTGCCCACCAGTGCAGCTTATCAGTGCCCACCAGTGCAGCCTATCAGTGCCCACCAGTGCCGCCTCATCAGTGCATATCAATGAAGCAGAAAAATTACCTGTTTGCAAAATTGTATAACAAACTATTAAACATGATTTTTTTTTTTTTTTAGCAAAAAATAAAAACCCAACTGTGATTAAATACCACCAAAAGAAAGCTCTATTTGTGGGAAAAAAATGGTAAAAATTTCATTTGGGTACAGTGTTGTATGACCGCGCAATTGTCATTCCAAGTGCGTCAGCGCCGAAAGCTGAAAATTGGTCTGGTCACGAGGGGGTTTAAGTGCCCAGTACTCAGGTGGTTAACTGTATGCCCGGTGTTCACCTTAATCACCTATGCACTGCCTTACATTGGTCTTGTGTTTCCTTTTCAGGCACAGAGCGCATCGCACGCAAGAGATGAACGTGCCACCTCACACTCCAAAACCGCCCGCAATCTGAACATCGCCGCCCTGGTGCTTGGACTTTTGCTAGAGATTGTAGTTCCTATAGTTATTATTGTAACTTTTGTAGACATGGGAACTGCCAAAAAATTCGTTTCGTTTCGTTTCGTCCCGTTTCGTATATAAAAAAATTCGTAATTCGTAATTCGTGTACGAAATTCCGTTCGAATTCGTACGAAATACGAAATTCGGACGAATCGTAATTTTTTTTACGAATCGTTAGTAAAGTTACGAATCGTTACGAATCGTTACGAATCGTTACGAATCGTTAACGCGGCTAATGAATTGTTGGTTCTCATAACACAGAGAACAATTCAAATCCAACTACAAATATCGAATTTCAATTTCAAGTTACGAATCGTTACGAATCGTTATGAATAGTTACGAATCGTTACGAATCGTTATGAATAGTTACGAATCGTTAGTAAATCCAACTACCAATATCGAATTTCAACTAATTTGAACGAAATTATTATAGCAGATATAACGAATGAATTCGAATGACAAAGTGTCATTTTTGCAGAAAAAAAAAAAGCGTAGGGTCCCCCCAAATTCAATAACCAGGCCCTTCAGGTCTGGTATGGATATTAAGGGGGACCCCAGCCAAAAAAAATAAAAAAAATGACACATTGTACAGAGAGAGTTCTAAACACGGGAAACCTGCGCCCTTCATAGACATACTATATACTCTATAGTATGTCTATGAAGGGGGGGCATGTTTCCGTGTTTAGAACTCTCTCTGTACAATGTGTCATTTTTGCAGGAAAAAAAGACATTTAAAATCACTCGCGGCTAATTGCCGATTCCCGCAATACAGAGAACAATTCGAATGTTGTATTGTAACTAACAAATATGTAATTTCAACTAATATGAAAGAAATTATAATAGCGGATATAACGAATGCTTCGAATGCTTCGAGATTCAGTATATCTAATATAGAGAACTGTCCCTGCACAGTGTCATTTTTGCAGGAAAAAAAAAAACTATTTAAAATCGAGTCGCAGCTATTGCCGGCAAATGAATTGTTGGATCCGTAATACAGAGAACAGTCATTCATTGAAGTCATTGATAAAAAAATGCGTAGGGGTCCCCCCAAATTCAATAACCAGGCCCTTCAGGTCTGGGATGGATATTAAGGGGGACCCCCAGTCAAAAAAAAAAAAAATGGCGTAGGGTCCCCCTCAAAATCCATACCAGACCCTTGAGGTCTGGGATGGATTTTAAGGGGAACCCTAGCCCAAAAAAATGGCGTGGGGTCCCCCATAAAATCCATACCAGACCCTTATCCGAGCACGCAACCTGGCAGGCCGCAGGAAAGGAGGGGGGGACGAGAGCGGCCCCCCCTCCCGCCTGAACCGTACCAGGCCACATGCCCTCAACATTGGGAGGATGCTTTGGGGTCCCCCCCAAAGCACCTTGTCCCCATGTTGATGAGGACAAGGGCCTCATCCCCACAACCCTGGCCGGTGGTTGTGGGGGTCTGCGGGCGGGGGGCTTATCGGAATCTGGAAGCCCCCTTTAACAAGGGGACCCCCAGATCCCGGCCTCCCCCCTGTGTGAAATGGTAAGGGGGTATTTTTGTACCCCTACCATTTCACCAAAAAAGCGTCAAAAATTGTAAAAATGACAGGAGACAGTCTTTGACAATTCCTTTATTAAAATCTTCTTTCTTCTTTCTTCTGGTCTTCCTTTCTTCATCTTCTCCTTCCGGCATCTTCTTCCATCTTCTTCTTCCTTCGATTCGCTTCTTCTTCCTCCGGTCTTCTCGTCCTTCTCGTCCGGCATCGTCGTCTCTTCTCGCAGGCCGCTCCTCGCAATGGGAGGCTCCCGCTCTGTGAGGCTTCGCTCCGGGTGACAGGTCTTGTATAACGAAGGCACCCGGTGACCCCGCCCCCTCTCTGACGTCATGGGGAAAGCCATAGGGAATTCCACATGACGTCCCCGTGCGTCAGAGGGGGCGGGGTCACCAGGTGCCTTCGTTATAAAAGACCTGTCACCCGGAGCGAAGCCTCACAGAGCGGGAGCCTCCCATTGCGAGGAGCGGCCTGCGAGAAGAGACGACGATGCCGGACGAGAAGGACGACGCCGGACGAGAAGGACGAGAAGACCGGAGGAAGAAGAAGCGAATCGAAGGAAGAAGAAGTTGGAAGAAGATGCCGGAAGGAGAAGATGAAGAAAGAAGAAAGAAGAAAGAAGATTTTAATAAAGGAATTGTCAAAGACTGTCTCCTGTCATTTTTACCATTTTTGCCACTTTTTTGGTGAAATGGTAGGGGTACTTTTGTACCCCCTTACCATTTCACACAGGGGGGAGGCCGGGATCTGGGGGTCCCCTTGTTAAAGGGGGCTTCCAGATTCCGATAAGCCCCCCGCCCGCAGACCCCCACAACCACCGGCCAGGGTTGTGGGGATGAGGCCCTTGTCCTCATCAACATGGGGACAAGGTGCTTTGGGGGGGACCCCAAAGCACCCTCCCAATGTTGAGGGCATGTGGCCTGGTACGGTTCAGGCGGGAGGGGGGGCCGTTCTCGTCCCCCCTCCTTTCCTGCGGCCTGCCAGGTTGCGTGCTCGGATAACGGGTCTGGTATGGATTTTGAGGGGGACCCCACGCCATTTTTTTTTTTTTTTTGGCCGGGGTTCCCCTTAAAATCCATCCCAGACCTGAAGGGTCTGGTATGGATATTTGGGGGGGACCCCACAAATATCCATACCAGACCCTTCAGGTCTGGGATGGATTTTAAGGGGAACCCCGGCCAAAAAAAAAAAAAAAAATGGCGTGGGGTCCCCCTCAAAATCCATACCAGACCCTTTATCCGAGCACGCAACCTGGCAGGCCGCAGGAAAGGAGGGGGGGACGAGAACGGCCCCCCCTCCCGCCTGAACCGTACCAGGCCACATGCCCTCAACATTGGGAGGGTGCTTTGGGGTCCCCCCCAAAGCACCTTGTCCCCATGTTGATGAGGACAAGGGCCTCATCCCCACAACCCTGGCCGGTGGTTGTGGGGGTCTGCGGGCGGGGGGCTTATCGGAATCTGGAAGCCCCCTTTAACAAGGGGACCCCCAGATCCCGGCCTCCCCCCTGTGTGAAATGGTAAGGGGGTACAAAAGTACCCCTACCATTTCACCAAAAAAGTGGCAAAAATGGTAAAAATGACAGGAGACAGTCTTTGACAATTCCTTTATTAAAATCTTCTTTCTTCTTTCTTCTTTCTTCATCTTCTCCTTCCGGCATCTTCTTCCAACTTCTTCTTCCTTCGATTCGCTTCTTCTTCCTCCGGTCTTCTCGTCCTTCTCGTCCGGCGTCGTCCTTCTCGTCCGGCATCGTCGTCTCTTCTCGCAGGCCGCTCCTCGCAATGGGAGGCTCCCGCTCTGTGAGGCTTCGCTCCGGGTGACAGGTCTTTTATAACGAAGGCACCTGGTGACCCCGCCCCCTCTGACGCACGGGGACGTCATGTGGAATTCCCTATGGCTTTCCCCATGACGTCAGAGAGGGGGCGGGGTCACCGGGTGCCTTCGTTATACAAGACCTGTCACCCGGAGCGAAGCCTCACAGAGCGGGAGCCTCCCATTGCGAGGAGCGGCCTGCGAGAAGAGACGACGATGCCGGACGAGAAGGACGAGAAGACCGGAGGAAGAAGAAGCGAATCGAAGGAAGAAGAAGATGGAAGAAGATGCCGGAAGGAGAAGATGAAGAAAGGAAGACCAGAAGAAAGAAGAAAGAAGATTTTAATAAAGGAATTGTCAAAGACTGTCTCCTGTCATTTTTACAATTTTTGACGCTTTTTTGGTGAAATGGTAGGGGTACAAAATACCCCCTTACCATTTCACACAGGGGGGAGGCCGGGATCTGGGGGTCCCCTTGTTAAAGGGGGCTTCCAGATTCCGATAAGCCCCCCGCCCGCAGACCCCCACAACCACCGGCCAGGGTTGTGGGGATGAGGCCCTTGTCCTCATCAACATGGGGACAAGGTGCTTTGGGGGGGGACCCCAAAGCATCCTCCCAATGTTGAGGGCATGTGGCCTGGTACGGTTCAGGCGGGAGGGGGGGCCGCTCTCGTCCCCCCCTCCTTTCCTGCGGCCTGCCAGGTTGCGTGCTCGGATAAGGGTCTGGTATGGATTTTATGGGGGACCCCACGCCATTTTTTTTGGGCTAGGGTTCCCCTTAAAATCCATCCCAGACCTCAAGGGTCTGGTATGGATTTTGAGGGGGACCCTACGCCATTTTTTTTTTTTTTGGCTGGGGGTCCCCCTTAATATCCATCCCAGACCTGAAGGGCCTGGTTATTGAATTTGGGGGGACCCCTACGCATTTTTTTATCAATGACTTCAATGAATGACTGTTCTCTGTATTACGGATCCAACAATTCATTTGCCGGCAATAGCTGCGACTCGATTTTAAATAGTTTTTTTTTTCCTGCAAAAATGACACTGTGCAGGGACAGTTCTCTATATTAGATATACTGAATCTCGAAGCATTCGAAGCATTCGTTATATCCGCTATTATAATTTCTTTCATATTAGTTGAAATTACATATTTGTTAGTTACAATACAACATTCGAATTGTTCTCTGTATTGCGGGAATCGGCAATTAGCCGCGAGTGATTTTAAATGTCTTTTTTTCCTGCAAAAATGACACATTGTACAGAGAGAGTTCTAAACACGGAAACATGCCCCCCCTTCATAGACATACTATAGAGTATATAGTATGTCTATGAAGGGCGCAGGTTTCCCGTGTTTAGAACTCTCTCTGTACAATGTGTCATTTTTGCAGGAAAAAAAGACATTTAAAATCACTCGCGGCTAATTGCCGATTCCCGCAATACAGAGAACAATTCGAATGTTGTATTGTAACTAACAAATATGTAATTTCAACTAATATGAAAGAAATTATAATAGCGGATATAACGAATGCTTCGAATGATTCGAGATTCAGTATATCTAATATAGGGAACTGTCCCTGCACAGTGTCATTTTTGCAGGAAAAAAAAAAACTATTTAAAATCACGAGTCGCAGCTATTGCCGGCAAATGAATTGTTGGATCCGTAATACAGAGAACTGTCATTCATTGAAGTCATTGATAAAAAAATGTGTAGGGGTCCCCCCAAATTCAATAACCAGGCCCTTCAGGTCTGGGATGGATATTAAGGGGGACCCCCAGCCAAAAAAAAAAAAAAAAATGGCGTAGGGTCCCCCTCAAAATCCATACCAGACCCTTGAGGTCTGGGATGGATTTTAAGGGGAACCCTAGCCCAAAAAAATGGCGTGGGGTCCCCCATAAAATCCATACCAGACCCTTATCCGAGCACGCAACCTGGCAGGCCGCAGGAAAGGAGGGGGGGACGAGAGCGGCCCCCCCTCCCGCCTGAACCGTACCAGGCCACATGCCCTCAACATTGGGAGGATGCTTTGGGGTCCCCCCCAAAGCACCTTGTCCCCATGTTGATGAGGACAAGGGCCTCATCCCCACAACCCTGGCCGGTGGTTGTGGGGGTCTGCGGGCGGGGGGCTTATCGGAATCTGGAAGCCCCCTTTAACAAGGGGACCCCCAGATCCCGGCCTCCCCCCTGTGTGAAATGGTAAGGGGGTACAAAAGTACCCCTACCATTTCACCAAAAAAAGCGTCAAAAATTGTAAAAATGACAGGAGACAGTCTTTGACAATTCCTTTATTAAAATCTTCTTTCTTCTTTCTTCTGGTCTTCCTTTCTTCATCTTCTCCTTCCGTCATCTTCTCCTTTCTTCATCTTCTCCTTCCGGCATCTTCTTCCAACTTCTTCTTCCTTCGATTCGCTTCTTCTTCCTCCGGTCTTCTCGTCCTTCTCGTCCGGCGTCGTCCTTCTCGTCCGGCATCGTCGTCTCTTCTCGCAGGCCGCTCCTCGCAATGGGAGGCTCCCGCTCTGTGAGGCTTCGCTCCGGGTGACAGGTCTTGTATAACGAAGGCACCCGGTGACCCCGCCCCCTCTCTGACGTCATGGGGAAAGCCATAGGGAATTCCACATGACGTCCCCGTGCGTCAGAGGGGGCGGGGTCACCAGGTGCCTTCGTTATAAAAGACCTGTCACCCGGAGCGAAGCCTCACAGAGCGGGAGCCTCCCATTGCGAGGAGCGGCCTGCGAGAAGAGACGACGATGCCGGACGAGAAGGACGACGCCGGACGAGAAGGACGAGAAGACCGGAGGAAGAAGAAGCGAATCGAAGGAAGAAGAAGTTGGAAGAAGATGCCGGAAGGAGAAGATGAAGAAAGAAGAAAGAAGAAAGAAGATTTTAATAAAGGAATTGTCAAAGACTGTCTCCTGTCATTTTTACCATTTTTGCCACTTTTTTGGTGAAATGGTAGGGGTACTTTTGTACCCCCTTACCATTTCACACAGGGGGGGGGCCAGGATCTGGGGGTCCCCTTGTTAAAGGGGGCTTCCAGATTCCGATAAGCCCCCCGCCCGCAGACCCCCACAACTACCGGCCAGGGTTGTGGGGATGAGGCCCTTGTCCTCATCAACATGGGGACAAGGTGCTTTGGGGGGGACCCCAAAGCACCCTCCCAATGTTGAGGGCATGTGGCCTGGTACGGTTCAGGCGGGAGGGGGGGCCGTTCTCGTCCCCCCCTCCTTTCCTGCGGCCTGCCAGGTTGCGTGCTCGGATAAAGGGTCTGGTATGGATTTTGAGGGGGACCCCACGCCATTTTTTTTTTTTTTTTGGCCGGGGTTCCCCTTAAAATCCATCCCAGACCTGAAGGGTCTGGTATGGATATTTGGGGGGGACCCCACGCCATTTTTTTTATTTTTTTTTGGCTGGGGTCCCCCTTAATATCCATACCAGACCAGGGCCTGGTTATTGAATTTGGGGGGACCCCTACGCTTTTTTTTTTTCTGCAAAAATGACACTTTGTCATTCGAATTAATTCGTTATATCTGCTATAATAATTTCGTTCAAATTAGTTGAAATTCGATATTGGTAGTTGGATTTACTAACGATTCGTAACTATTCATAACGATTCGTAACGATTCGTAACTATTCATAACGATTCGTAACGATTCGTAACTTGAAATTGAAATTCGATATTTGTAGTTGGATTCGAATTGTTCTCTGTGTTATGAGAACCAACAATTCATTAGCCGCGTTAACGATTCGTAACGATTCGTAACGATTCGTAACTTTACTAACGATTCGTAAAAAAAATTTCGTATTCCGTACGGAATTCGTAAAAAAAAAAATTCGTACTACAGATTCGTAAATTCGTACGAATTTCGAAAAATTCGTACGAATTACGAATTCGTACGAAACGAATTCGTACGAAACGAATCGCACATGTCTAAACTTTTGTGACCGGTGCGGCAACAGGTACTAGCTACATCTCCAGGTACTGAGCTGCCACCCCTTGAGGAATGCTTCAGCCTCAGCCCTGGTGCTCATACAAGGCCCCCTTCTATATGGAACACTCTTCTCCAGTAAAGTGGCCCCTCCACCATTGTGTCTCATGTTTATTCCAGGACCACTTCCTACCTACCATCCAGAGAGCCAAGTTTTGGAATATAACCGGTGGCTTCAGGCTTGCATTGAGGAGATTACGCTAAGGGGACACTATGGGGTGCGGTGTAGTTCTAGGCCTGATTGTCTTCACCCTACGGACGGACTCTATACTACAATTGTTCTCTATACATTCACGGAGCCAATGTAAGAATTGTGCACAGATTTGTCTTCCATGTTCCATTTCGGTGTCTTTTTCATGATTCTCGGCAAAAGGTGCGATACTCTGCAACGCCAAGGATCGGGAGGGTCTGCCAATAGGTCGGGTTAACATGCCGGTATTCTGCTGAGAACCCCCCCCCTGCCTTGTTTTAACCTCTTCCCGCTGATAGATAGCTACAGTGCGGCTCTCCAGTTCTGGGAGGACGTCCCACGGGCACGCCCCCTAAGGCAAGCCCGCCTAAGGGCACGCACTGGGCACGCTCTGTGACAGCTGTGTGCTTTGAACGCAGCTGATCACAGATGGGGGGTAAATGGCCAATCACAGGTGTCACAATGTAAACAGCGGTTTGCCGGTTATGGGCTCTTATTGGCTCTCCTTTCCTCGCACAGAGATAGCGTGTGAGAAAAATGGAGCCGACCTGTCAGGGCACAGTAAGGGCAGCCTCATCATTGCACATCAGTGCAGTTCATCAGTGCAGATTATCAGTGCCCATCAGTGCAGATTATCAGTACCTTCCCATCAGTGTAGCTGATCACTGCCTGCCAGTGCATCCCTATAAGTGCCCATCAGTGCAGCTTATCAATGCTGCCTCATCAGTGCCCCCTTATCAGTGCAGCCTCATCAATGCCCATCAGTGCAGCTTATCCGTGCAGATTATCAGTGCCCATCAGTGCAGCCCATCTGTGCAGATTATCAGTACCTCCCCATCAGTGTAGCTGATCACTGCCTGCCAGTGCCTCCCTATACGTGTCCATCAGTGCAGCTTATCAATGCTGCCTCATCAGTGCCTCCCCATCAGTGCAGCTTATCAGTGTCCATCAGTGCAGCCTCATCAATGACCATCAATGCAGCTTATCCGTGCAGATTATCAGTGCCCATCAGTGCAGATCATCAGTACCTCCCCATCAGTGTAGCTTATCAGTGCCCATCAGTGCAGCCTCGTGAGTGCCTCCCTATAAGTGCGCATTGGTGCAGCTCATCAGTGCCCATCAGTGCAGCCTTATCAGTGCCCATCAGTGCCTCCCCATGAGGGCCCATCAGTGCAGCCCATCTGTGCAGATTATCAGTACATTCCTATCAGTGTTTCTGATCAATGCCCACCAGTGCCTCCCTATAAGTGCCCATCAGGGCAGCTTATCAGTGCTGCATCATCAGTGCCTCCCTGTCAGTGCAGCTTATCAGTGTCCATCAGTGCAGCCTCATCAATGCCCATCAGTGCAGCCTTATCCGTGCAGATTATCAGTGCAGATCATCAGTACCTCCCCATCAGTGAAGCTTATCAGTGCCCATCAGTACAGCCTCATCAGTGCCTCCCTATAAGTGCCCATCAGTGCAGCTTATCAGTGCCTCGCCATCAGTGCAGCTTATCAGTGCCCATCAGTGCCTCCCCATGAGTGCCCATCCGTGCAGCCCATCTGTGCAGATTATCAGTACCTCTCCATCAGTGCAGCCTCATCATTGCACATCACTGCAGCCTTATCAGCGCACATCAGTGAACAAGAAAAAATACTTATTTGCAAAATTTTATAACAGAAACTAAGAAATACTTTTTGGGGATGTTTTTCTAAATTTTCTGTCTTTTTCCGTTTAGCAGAAAATAAAAACCCCAGTGGTAATAAAAACCACAAAAAAGAAAGCTCTATCTGTTTCAATAAATAATAAAAATGTAATTTGTGTACAGTGTTGCATGACTGAGTAATTGTCGTAAAAAATGCAAAAGTCTACTATTTCTAATGCGGCGTACACACGGTCGGAATTTCCGATGGAAACAGTCCGATGGGAGCCTTTCAACGGATTTTCCGACCGTGTGTATGCCCATCGGTCTTTTTCTGTCGGAATTTCTGACGGACTTTGGATTGAGAACCTGTTCTCAATTTTTCAGACGGAAAACCTTTCTATCGGATTTTCCGATCGTGTGTATGCAATTCCGACACGTAAAATTCCGACGCATGCTCGGAAACAATTTGACGCATGCTCGGAAGCATTAAACTTCCCTTCTATAGTGCTGTCGAACGTGTTTCATGCCGTGGTGTTATTGACCGTCGGAATTTGGTGTGACCGTGTGTAGGCAAGACAGTTTGAGCGAAATTCCGTCGGAATTCCGACGGGAAAACCATCAGAGCTTTTTCCGACGAGAATTCCGACCGTGTGTACGCGGCATAAGTCATTAGATTAGGAATTTATGAAACTTGTAATATACGTAATAAGTGATATATAGCCCTTGGGGCACTATTCCTCCCACTGACACCAACAATGGGGCACCATTTCTTCCACTGATACCAATGATTGGGTATTATACCAATGATGGAGCACGATTGCTCCCACTGACACCAACAATGATGCACTATTTCTTCCACTGATACCAATGATTGGGTATTATACCAATGATGGGGGAGCCCATTGTTTACTCCCACTGATGCTGGGCTCAGGACATTGGGGGAGGATTCAGGATACACTGACCACAATCCGGCCCCCCTAAAGTCTGAAGGACAGTAAACTGGTCCTTTAATTGAAAAGTTTGGAGACCCCTGATCTAGAGAGACATTATCCGAGGAACATCATTTAGATCCGATCAGACCCCCTCATTATCCAGAGACAAGTCCACCCAGCGATTAGCAGCCATATTGTGAGAGTCTGGCCAATAACCACCTCTTTGTGAAAGGGTAGCCATAGTTTCCATATCTATTATTGATTTTTCTGTGGGCAATTATTTTATGCTAATTCATTTGCTACCCCATTCGATATCCTAACACCCCAAAATGTGGTCATTTTAATTTGCCATATTGGCATAACTTTAGACGAACTTCAACCGGTAATTCGGCTGCAGCAGGTTGATGGGTCAAGTTAGTGAACCGCAGAATATTATCTACCTAATTTTATCCAATCGGTTAGGATATCTACAGAAGGGGAAATTCTTTATTGCATTCAATCTTATAGGTATATATTTTACAGTAACAAATCATTTTCGAACTTCATTGCAAAATATAGTGTCTGTGTCAACCTGTTAGTGGTGTGTGTAAGTGGCTTATTGTAAATAAATATTAATTTATTTTTGATGTGCAGTCTATACTTACAGTACACCGATCTTGTTGGGTTATTCAAAGAATTTTCTGCATAGGCAAAAGAATTTGGGTCAGTTAAAAAAAATTTTATAAAGTGTTTTAGAATTGGAGAAACTCTGGTTCAACGATCAATTTAGTTGACTAAAGTAATAATTTCCTGACACCCACAAGCTGTAGTTGGTGTGGTTTTAGTTCCAGAGGTTCTAGTCGGTTTGACATCCCTGCCTGGTGTCTGTTGTAATGTAAGCAGGGCTGGTGCAAAGATTTTTGACACCCTAGGCGAAACCTCATTTTGCTGCCCCCCTTGGCTCCACCCCTGACCGCACCCCCCTTCCCCCTGCCCATGTAAACCCTACCTGTTTAATGAAGCGCCCATCAAATGCAGCCTCACCAGTGCCTATCAATGCAGCCTCACTAGCACCCATCAAATGCAGCCTCACCAATTCCCAACAATGCAGCCTCACCAGCACCCATCAAAAGCAGCTTCACCAGTGCCCATCAATGCAGCCTCACCAGCGCCCATCAATGCAGCCTACGAGCGCCCATTAATGCAGCCTCACCATCGCCCATCAATGCAGCCTACCAGCACCCATCAATGCAGCCTCACCAGCCCCCATCAAATGCAGCCTCACCAGTGCCCATCAAATGCAGCCTCACCAGCGCCTATCAATGCAGCCTCACCAGCGCCCATCAATGCAGCCTACCAGCGCCCATCAATGCAGCCTCACCAGCCCCCATCAATGCAGCCTACAAGTGCCCATCAATGCAGCCTCACCAGCCCGCATCAATGCAGCCTACAAGTGCCCATCAATGCAGCCTCACCAGCGCCCATCAATGCAGCCTACCAGCGCCCATCAATGCAGCCTCATCAGCACCTATCAATGCAGCCTCACCAGCGCCCATCAGATGCAGCCTCACCAGCACCCATAAATTCCGCCTCACCAGCGCCTATCAATGCAGCCTCACCAGCGCCCATCAAATACAGCCTCACCAGCGCCCATCAAATACAGCCTCACCAGCGCCCATCAAATACAGCCTCACCAGCGCCCATCAATGCAGCCTACCAGCGCCCGTCTAATGTAGCCTCACCAGCACCCATCAAATGCAGCCTACCAGCGCCCAACAATACAGCCTACAAGTGCCCATTAATGAATGTTTGCTTGCTTCCATTCATTCGGGAGTTGGGACACAGTCCTCCGCCGCCTCTGACAATATGTGCGGATCAGCGGCTGCCTGCTGATGCTGAGACTTAGTTGTTTGCTGCAGAGAGAAGAGAGTAGGAACACCAGTGGCCAGGCACCCTAGGCAGCAGTGCGCCCAAGGTGGCTGCCTAGTTTGCCTAGTGGTAGCACCGGCCCTGAATGTAAGCATGGCTGTGGGTGGGGCCTAAAAAAATTGAGCACCAGCCACCACTGCCTACAGGTAAGCCTAAAATAAGGCTTACCTGTAGGTACTCTGAATATCTTCTAAACTTGCATGTGCTCTGAGGGTCTGGCTTACAGTGGTGGCCGCTCATGCAGGGCAAAGAGGCACCGCCAGACGCATGGATTCCAATGGATTTTTTTTTGAGCACATGATTAGAGCCAGAGGCTTTAATTGGCTTCAAAAAGGGTGGGCTCGGGGCACAGAGCACTGCGCCCAAAGCCCACCCAGTTGTGTGACATTAGCAAATTAATATTTGCTAATGTCTTCCTGTTTCTCCTCCCGGCCAATCAGGAAGTGGATCCTGAGACCCTATTGGCCGGGAGTCCTAAGACCCGATTGGCCAAGAGGAGAAGCGACCACCAGGACCCAGGAAGAGATACAGGGGGAAGCCACCGAAGCCGCAACCTGAATGGGGTTAGTGCAGGGCTGCGGGGAAAGAGGCGATCGATCAAGCGAGCGCCGGGGGTTGGGTTATGTGGTTGGTTGGCTGGCTGGCCGGGGGGGGGGGGGGCCTAAGGTGACCCCCCAAGAAAATTGAGCACCAGCTGCCACTGGTGCCAGACCTTCAGAGCCCGTGCCAGAAACAACAGCTCCATCGTGTCCCCGGCCACTCATGGCCATGAATCCGGAAGGAAGACCTGGTGAAGATGTCAGCCGCCTCAGGGCTGACCTTGTGGCGCTAGAGGGCTTTGTTCTAAGGTAAGTTTCTCATAATGTGCTAGCATGCGATGCATACTAGCACATTATGACATTGCTTTGCAAGATTTATTTATTGCCACAAGCGGATTACAGCCGCTTTAACTAACACGAGGAAATGAGCACAGCCATGAAATACAAGTGCTTACACAGAAAGACATGCTAACCCTTTGTAGGCACCTGCCTACATGGTTTTACCAGTTGAGAACTGCCCAACTTCCAGTTGGAAAATTCCCTACCATTTGCTTATTCGTTATCAGAAAAACTCAAACGAAATTTGATTTGGGTCTACTGAGGGCCACACCTAGTTAAGTTCAGAAAAAGTTTATAGTACTTGGTAACTGAACATTATAGTAAAAATTGCAATAAAGATCGAGTCTACCAATCTGCTCAGATCTAAAAGACGTCTGTGAGTCAAAATATGTTGCGTCTCTAACTACTATCTAAGTGACAGAACAAAGCGGCATCATACTTTGTCATAGCAGAAAGAACCTTTTTATCTGTCTTCAATCTGATTTTTGTATCTATGGGCAGCCTAAACAAAAATCCCCTGACATAGGGGCCTTTGATGTTCCACAGACATGGCCACCATCAGGAAACCCACTCTGAGTAGTGCCATGCAATCATCGCTGGAGTACACAGAGACAGGAAGTCTCTCAGGAAGCCCCACGAAGGGCCCACAGGAGATACACAGAGTTACAAAAAAAATATTTATGATACACAATTTTTTTTTTACTTCTGTGTGCATTACTGCCAGTTTAACGGCATATAGTTTTGCGTGCGTTACTGCCAGTTTAACATCATATACAGTAGTTCTGTGTGCGTTACTGCCAGTTTAACGCCATATAGTTCTGTGTGCTTTTCTGCCAGTTTAAGGCCATTTACTTCTGTGTGCGTTACTGCCAGTTTAACGCCATATCGTTTTGTGTGCGTTACTACCAGTTTAACGCCATATAGTTTTGTGTGCGTTACTGCCAGCTTTAAGCCATATCATTTTGCGTGCGTTACTAGCAGTTTAACATCATACAGTTCTGTGTGCATTACTGCCAGTTTAACGCCATATGGTTTTGTGCATTACTGCCAGTTTAACGCCATTTACTTCTGTGTGCGTTACTGCCAGTTTAACATCATTTACTTCTGTGTGTGTTACTGCCAGTTTAACGTTATATAGTTCTGTGTGCATTACTGCCAGTTTAACATCATTTACTTCTGTGTGCGTTACTGCCAGTTTAACGCCATATCGTTTTGTGTGCATTACTGCCAGTTTAACGCTATATAGTTCTGTGTGCATTACTGCCAGTTTAACGTCATTTACTTCTGTGTGTGTCACTGCCAGTTTAACGTTATATAGTTCTGTGTGCATTACTGTCAGTTTAACATCATTTACTTCTGTGTGCGTTACTACCAGTTTAACGCCATATCGTTTTGTGTGCATTACTGCCAGTTTAACGCTATATAGTTTTGTGTGCGTTACTGCCAGTTTAACGCCATATAGTTTTGTGAGATACTGCCAGTTTAACACCATTTACTTCTGTGTGCGTTACTGCCAGTTTAACACCATATAGTTCTGTGCATCACTGTATGTTTGGCGCATTATATTGCAGTATATTATAGTGTATCCGTGGAGTGTGTCTGTGTAGTGTGAGTACTCAAATTAAAGTGCACCAAACACCTCTTTACATTGATTAAAGTGCATCTACGTACAGATTTCAACTTCTTCTTTACATTTGCTTATAAGCACCGCCCCCTCCCTCCCAATAATGTCTGGGAGGACAACAAGGAGAGGCAGACATTCCCTTGGCACTGTAAGGGGGCCAGCAACAAATGTGTCCAAATTGGTATCAGTTGGAGGAATAGTGTCCCATCATTGGTGTCAGTGGGAGGAATAGTGCCCCATCATTGGTGTCAGTGGGAGGAATAGTGCCCTATCATTGGTACTAGTATGAGGAATAGTGCCCCATCATTGGTGTCAGTGGGAGGAATAGTGCCCTATCATTGGTACTAGTATGAGGAATAGTGCCCCATCATTGGTATCAGTGGGAAGAATAGTACCCCATCATTGGTGTCAGTGAGAGGAATAGTGACCCATCATTGGTACCAGTGGGAGGAATAGTGCGCTATCATTGGTATCCAAGAGCAGGATAAAGGTTAGCAAAGGGCCAGGTCGAGCAGTTGCCTGCTGCATTCTGAACACAGGAAATTGGCCGCTGGGCACGGGCGCCATTCAAAGAACACTTTGCATTTTCTCTGAATCTCTAATCAAACCAGGTAGAGAGGTGGTGATGCCAGGTGTTCCACCACATCCAATCAGTGTTGCTTTGCATTCATTGAGAAACTGGCGACTGCGCCCAACATGCCACCTCTTTTGTTCCCAATGTAGCTGGCAGGGGACAGGCTTTTCTAATCAGCCTGTGGCTGTTTTCAAAAGAAAACGAACGATAAGACTTTGCACCCTTTTAGTTTTGGTGCACCTGAATTTATTTAAACTGGTACTTCAGTTTGGGCTTTAAAGTATCATTCATCTATTTTGGTTTTGCGTAGGCACTGATTAGGTCAACCCACCCTTGGCTTTTTAGATACATTGTGAGCTTGGGTGGCAGAAGGATCCCCACACCTGAATTCACAGTATTACCTACCAGGATTTGTCTCCCCTCATTTTGCTGTACAAAAATACAGCAGGAGAAGGGAGACTACATTACTCGGCTATATAAAAGGGAACAACACTGAGAGGGTACTAGGAATTTCAGCAATGGGATCAGGCCATTAGGGTTGCCAAAATGCATATTAAAAAAAAAGGCTTATTCTCCATGCTGCCCATGGGCGTCCGCAGGTAGGGACAAGGGGGGGCACTTGACCCTCCTTGCCCCCCCTTGCCCCTACCTGCGGATGCCCATGGGCAGCATGGAGAATAAGCCTTTTTTGGAATCAGGGATCAGATCTTAAATTCAGCACAGTTGCGTCGCTTTCGAGGAGAGGCTACAGCTCGATCAAGAGAGAGATTGAGAGACTGCAGCCTGGAAAAAAGCTGAGGTAGAGAGTGCTACAGGACAAAGAATAAGGAGTGAGCTGGGTGGAAGCCAGAGAGAGAGCCACACTGCCCAGAACCACAACAGAGAGCCACGCTGCCCAGAACCACAAGAGAGAGAGCCACGCTGCCAGCGCCACTAGAGAGAGAGCCACACTGCCCAGTGCCACCAGAGAGAGCCACGCTGCCCAGCACCACCAGAGAGAGAAACACTGAGCCACTACCAGGGTACAGACATGCTACACTACTGACCAGAGTCGCCCCCCGGGGGAACCCAGAGTGAGCGATCGTTCAGCCGGAGGGATCACTGCTGTCGTTTCGCTGGGTCTGGTAAGAGGGCCTGTTGGCCATTATCCATTACTTATCCTAGGGACTGTACTACATCTGTAGTCTCTGATCATGATAATGTGATAATGACATTGTCGAAAAGGGGCTGTGCATGGGTGACCCTTAAATTATGCCCCCCCCCCCACCCTGAAAAAAGTTCTGTGGGCGCCCATGATGCTGCCGTCCGCTAAAAACCTGGATTATCAGCTTTGGTTAAACCTGTGAAGACAAAAAATATAAACGTGTTTTAAAATGAATGGAAATTCTTCACAATGCGGAAAGAACACATTAAACAGACTACTATTAGCACATATATGTCAAATTTCCACACGTTGTGGACATTACAACATGGTTGCCCAACCAGGTTCGGCTTCCTGTAGTTGGTAAGCCTTACTCTGTATGGAGATACTTGCCTAACAATTTTTGGCTTCCTGCAGTTGGTATGTTTTACTCTATATGGAGACCCTTGCACTTTTAAAGAAGTTTATTTGATGTGGAAACTATAATCTGTAAGCTGAACAGTAAAGGATTTCCTCATTTTCTGCTGGTCAGTTCATCTTGAAGGACTCTAGGTGACCTTCTGTGGAGGCAAAAGAGGTAAAAGCGATAGAAGTCTCTTAAAATCACTTGAACAATGCAGGAACCGTCTGAAGTCAGCCACCAGGAACAGAATTTAACTCCACGTGCAATGGAAACAACTGCTCAAGAGCTTCCACCCTACCAAGTTCAGGACTTCCAGCCCAAGTATCCAACTTCAATATCTCCTGCACCTCCGGGCAATCTAGCTCCTCCACCCTACCCAACAACATTGATGCCAGAAGGCCAACCACCTGTTATGCACCACACTGCTTATCCACCCTACCAGGTCGTAACAGCTCACCCACCTGGTACCTACCCAACCTACTATTCAAGCGTTCCAGCCAACTTGACTCAACAGCAGCCTGTGTACACCACACCTATGGCCCATCAGCCTTACTATCCACTTACCAATGTGCCTCCATATCCCATAACTACAGCTCCTGGACCCCACCCTCAGTATCAAACTCAACCACCATATCCAACCGCTACAGTTTTTGGATCTCAGCAGCAATACACTGTCTACCAGGCAACCAATGCCCCCGTGGCTGCTACCCAGCATTCTGCAGTGATGATGTCCAGGCCAAAAGATTATATTTGCTGGTCATTCCTAAGTATGATCTTTTGTTTTTGCCCTCTTGGACTTGTTGCCGTAGTTTTCTCCAGCAAGGTAAGAGCGCGGTCCTGTATTGGAAGTAGGTTAAACTTTAAAGTGTATGTCTGGCAAAGCAAAAAAAGAAAAATGTACATCTCAGTCATACATGCACATTTCCTCATGCTTTTTCTCTTTAAAAAACACTGCAAGTACATAAAATGACTGTTGATCCTGCAAGAAATCCAGTGAACTTCAGGAGCCTAGCAGCAGGCAATATAACACACGTCCACCCAGACAGCCGTCCAGGTGGCACAGAACAGCGATCACCTGACTCCACCCAAATATATAGGTTCTCCCAGCAGGCCGAGGGATTTAAGAAAACCCCTGCCCATTGGCTGGGAAACCCCATATACTCATAATCTGACCGTGCATTGCCCCTTTTCATATCTAATGCCACCAGGTACCCCGCCACCTAGCGGCAAAAGAGAGAAGTGCAGCAATTACAGACTAATGCCCCATATTCCGACATTCCGACCACAAAATCCGTCTGATTTTTTCTGACGGATTTTGGCCAAAACTTGTCTTGCATACACGCGGCCGCACAAAGTTGTCAGAAAATCCGATCGTTCAGAAGGCGGTGACGTACACCGCGTACAACAGGACTACGAAGAGGCCAGTAGCCAATAGCTTTCGTCTCCAAATGTATTCTGAGCATGCGCGGCACTTTGTGCATCGAAATTCTCTACACACGATCGTAAAAAGTCTCGGATCGGATTTTGTTGTCGGAAAATTTTAGGTCCTGCTCTTTAGGTCGGAAAAAGTCTGCCAGAGTCCACACACGATCGGATTTTTTCGACAACATAATCCGATCAGACTTTTTCCATCGGAATGTCCGACCGTGTATACGGGGCATTAGAGTGAAATCAATTGATCCTAAACAATTAGCCAAGGTCACTATACCTGGAAGGTAAATTTAGGAGCAACCCTGCCTAAACACCAGGGCGCTACATAAGAAAGTGAATGTTCTGGGTGAACCAATAGGATATGAGGGAGTGCTTTCATCATTTTACTAGTAGCTGGTAGGAGCGCCAAATAAAAAACTCTATTAGTATGGATTAGTGCTCCTTGTGGTTTATGGTTACCATGTGAATTACCATATGGTGATATAGGTTGTCCTGGGTAATCTAAGTGCTAGGGGGAGAGAAAAAAAAGAAAAAGTACTAATGAATGAATGAATGATTTGTATAGCGCTGCAAATGCGAACTGAATCGCCTAAGAGTATACAGGAGGGGTACACTGGAGAGGGGGTTCCGAATTGTGGAAAAGAAGAGTGACACGAAGAGGAGGGGGGTTGGATTGTGTTCCTTGTGGTTTTTGGTTCCGAAGTGGAATGCCATATAGGAGCTGTATGTAGGTGAGATAGGTTGTCCTGGGTAATCTAGGTACTAGGGAGAGAGAGAAGATAACTAAGAGAATATGGGAGGAGTAGAATGGAGAGGGGGCTGTGAATGGTGGAAAGGAAGATTGACACGAAGAGGAGGGGGGTTAGATTAGTGTTCCTTGTGGTTTTTGGTTCCGAAGTGGAATGCCGTATAGGAGCTGTATGTAGGTGATATAGGTTGTCCTGGGTAATCTAGGTACTAGGGAGAGAGAGAAGATAACTAAGAGAATACGGGAGGAGTAGAATGGAGAGGGGGCTGTAAATGGTGGAAAGGAAGAGTGACACGAAGAGGAGGGGGGTTGGATTGGTGTTCCTTGTGGTTTTTGGTTCCGAAGTGGAATGCCTTATAGGAGCTGTATGTAGGTGATATAGGTTGTCCTGGGTAATCTAGGTACTAGGGAGAGAGAGAAGATAACTAAGAGAATATGGGAGAAGTAGAATGGAGAGAGGGTTGAGAATGGTAGAAAAGAAGAGTGACATGAAGAGGAGGGGGGTTGGATTGTGTCCCTTGTGGTTTTTGGTTCCGAAGTGAAATGCCATATAGGAGCTGTATGTAGGTGAGATAGGTTGTCCTGGGTAATCTAGGTACTAGGGAGAGAGAGAAGATAACTAAGAGAACATGGGAGGAGTAGAATGGAGAGGGGGCTGTGAATGGTGGAAAGGAAGATTGACACGAAGAGGAGGGGGGTTAGATTAGTGTTCCTTGTGGTTTTTGGTTCCGAAGTGGAATGCCGTATAGGAGCTGTATGTAGGTGATATAGGTTGTCCTGGGTAATCTAGGTACTAGGGAGAGAGAGAAGATAACTAAGAGAATATGGGAGGAGTAGAATGGAGAGGGGGGTTGTGAATGGTGGAAAATAAGAGTGACACGAAGAGGAGGGGGGTTGGATTAGTGTTCCTTGTGTTTTTTGGTTCGGAAGTGGAACGCCATATAGGAGCTGTATGTAGGTGATATAGGTTGTACTGGGTAATCTAGGTGCTAAGGGGAAGAAAAAAAAGAAAATGTTACTAAGATTATACAGGAGATGTAGATTTGAGATGGGGCTGTGAATAGTGGAAAGGAGGAGTGACATGAAGAAAAGAGAGGGTTGGATTGGTGTTGTGGTTTTTGATTGGTTCCAATGCGGGGTGCATTATGGGAGTAGTATGGTAGGCGATATAGGTTGTCCAGGGTAATCTAGGTGCTAGGGTGAGTGAAAAAAATTTAAAAAGTACAAGGAGCATATAGGAGGGGGTAGATTAGAGATTGGGTTGTGAATGGTGGAGAGGAAGAGTGACAAGAAATAAAGGGGGGTTGGATTAGTGTTCATTGTGGTTTTTGGCTCCAATGCGGAGTGCCGTAGGGGAGCTGTACAGTTGGTGATAAATGAATGAATGAATGAATGAATGACTTGTATAGCGCAATGAATGAATGACTTGTATAGCGCAACCTATGCGAACTGAATCGCCTCAGGGCGCTTTTTGCCACTGGTGTCCATCTGTGGTATAGTGTGGTCCTTGCCCTGTGGGGTCCTGACACGCTTACACCCGTGATATACTGTAGGTTGTCCTAGGTAATCTAGGGGGAGAGAGAAGAGAACCAAAAGAAATCGGGAGGGGTAGAATGAAGACGGTGAATGGTGGAAAGGAAGAGTGACACAAAGAGGAGGGATGCTGGATTAGTGTTCCTTGTGATTTTTTTACAAAAAATGTGGAGGGCCGTATGGGAGCTGTAGAGTAGATGATATAGGTTGTCCTGGGTAATCTAGGTGATAGGGGAAAAGAAAAATATTCTAATGCCGCGTACACACGATCGTAATTCTCGTCGGAAAAAGCTCTGACGTTTTTCCCGACGGAATTCCGACGGAATTCTGCTCAAACTGTCTTGCCTACACACGGTCACACCAAATTCCGACCGTCAAGAACGCGGTGACGTATAACACTACAACGAGCCAAGTTCAATGCTTCCGAGAATGCGTTGAATTGTTTCCGAGCATGCGTAGGAATTTTGCGCGTCAGAATTGCTACAG
Organism: Lithobates sylvaticus; assembly: GCA_028564925.1. Classification (NCBI taxonomy): domain Eukaryota; kingdom Metazoa; phylum Chordata; class Amphibia; order Anura; family Ranidae; genus Lithobates; species Lithobates sylvaticus. The sequence continues at coordinate 14,817,818 of CM053035.1, forward strand.
ACGATCGGAATTTCCGACAGAAACCTTTTCCGTCTGAAAAATTAAGAACATGCTCTCAATTCTTTGCGGTCGGAAATTCGGCCAGCAAAATTCCGATGGAGCCTACACACGGTCGCATTTTCCGATGAAAAGCTCTCATCTGTCTTCTCTGGCCGGAATTCCGATCGTGTGTACGCGGCATAAGAGAACATTGGAAGGGTAATTGGGAGAAGGGGCTGTGAATGGTGGAAAGGAAGAGTGACTCAAGCAGGGCTTGCATTAGTGTTCCTAGTGGTTTTCAGTTTTCAGTGTGAAGGTTCATATGGGAACTGTACGGTTGGTGATGTAGGTTTTCCTGGGTAATCAAAGTGCTAAGGGGGAGAGAGAAGAGAACTAAGAGATTAAGAGAGGGTTGGAATGAAGATGGAAGTGTGAATGGTGGAAAGGAAGAGTGACTCAAGCAGGGGTTGCATTAGTGTTCCTAGTGGTTTTCAGTTTGCAATTTAAAGTTCCGTATGGGAGTTGTACGGTTAGTAATATAGGTTGTCCTGGGTAATCTAGGTGCTAGGGGGAGAGAGAAGAAAACAAAGAGAATAAGGGAGGGGTCGAATGGAGATGGGTGTGTGAACAATGGAGAGGAAGAGTGACACGAAGAGGAGGTGGGTTGGATTAGTGTTCCTTGTGGTATTGCTCCCTTTCAAGTCACCCCTTGTCTCAGCTCTAGGTGATATAGGTTGTCCTGGGTAATGAAAAGTGGTAAGGGGGGAAAGAAGAGAACTAAGAGGTTAAGAGAGGGTTGGAATGAAGATGGAAGTGTGAATGGTGGAGAGGAAGAGTGACACGAAGAGGAGGTGGGTTGGATTAGTGTTCCTTGTGGTTTTTGGCCCCCAATGTGGAGGGCCGTATGTTAGCTGTATGGTAGGGGATATAGGTTGTCCTTGGTAATCTAGGTAATAGGGAAGAGAATATAAGAGTGGTAGATTGGAGAAGGGGCTGTGAATGTTGAAGGGAAGAGTGACACAAGGGCGGTTGCATTAGTGTTCTTAGTGGTTTTCGGTTTGCAATGTGAACTGTATGGTAGCTGATATAAGATATACTTGGTAATCTAAGTGTTAAGGGTAGAGAGAAAAAAAAAGGGACGAGAACTAAGAGAAAGGTATATTGAAGAAGGGTGTGGGAAGGGTGGCACAAAGTGGGAGGAGGGTAAAGGGAGGGAAGTGGGAAGGGTGATAAGTGTCAGCCCCTGTGGTGTCCATGAAATATCAGATGGGTCATTGTGGAGGGGGTTGGGAGGAGGGTAAAGGGAGGGAAGGGGGAAGAGTGATAAGCGACAGCCCCTGGGGTGCCTATTAAAAAGACAGGTCATGGTGGAAGGGGTTGGGAGGAGAGGAAAGTGAGGAAAGTGAAATGGGGGAGGGTGATAACTGACAGCCCCTGGGGTGCCCATTAAATATCAGACAGGTCATCGTGGAAGGGGTTGGGAGGGAGGGGAAATGAGGAAAGTGAAATGGGGGAGGGTGATAACTGACAGCCCATGGGGTGACCCCTGGGGTGTCCATTAAATATCAGACAGGTCCTCGTGGAAGGGGTTGGGAGGAGGGGAAATGAGGAAAGTGAAATGGGGGAGGGTGATAACTGACAGCCCATGGGGTGACCATGAAATATCAGATGGGTCATGGTGGAAGGGGTTGAGAGGAGGGGAAAGGGAGGGAAGTGGGAAGGGGCAAGGGTGGTAAGCATCAGCACTTGGGGTGACCATGAAATATCATATGTGTCATGGTGGAGGGGGTTGGAAGGAAGGGAAAGGAAGTGGAAATGGGCAAAGGTGACAAGCATCAGCACTTGGGGTGACCATGAAATATCAGATGGGTCATGGTTGAGGGGGGTGGGAGGAGGGGAAAGGGAGGGAAGTGGGAAGGGGCAAGGGTGGTAAGCATCAGCGCTTGGGGTGACCATGAAATATCATATGGGTCATGGTGGAGGGGGTTGGAAGGAAGGGAAAGGAAGTGGAAAGGGGCAAGGGTGATAAGCATCAGCACCTGGGGTGACCATGAAATATCAGATGGGTCATGGTGGACGGGGTTTGGAGGAAGGGAAAGGAAAGGAAGTGGAAAGGGGCAAGGGTGATAGGCATCAGCATCTGGGGTGACCATGAACAAGCAGATAGGTCATGGTGGAGGGGGTTGGGAGGAAGTGGGAAGGGGCAAGGGTGATATGCATCAGCCTCTGGGGTGACCATGAAATATCATATAAGTCATGGTGGAGGGGGTTGGGAGGAAGGCAAAGGGAGGGAAGTGGGAAGGGCAAAGGTGATAAGCATCAGCCCATGGGGTGCCCATGCAATATCAGATGGGTCATAATATTTTAATGGTTGTTGGCAAGCCAAAGCATCTACACTCATAAATTTGTCGTGAGAATGCAAGAGTTGTTCATTAAGCAGAAACCAATTTGTTTAATTCTTTGTAAAAACGCTTTGCATGGAATAGTCTGCGTTTTCCATGTATGGACAATGGTTTGCTTGGCCACCAGTAGTAAAAAGTCCACCAGTTTCTGTGGAAACTTTCTAGTTTGATGTGCAATAATGCATGCCAGGGGTCCATTCTAACTTGAGTGTAAAAAAAGTTGAGAACAATCTGCATTTTTTTAACAATTCTTCATCAGAACTTTCCTTCTTGCCATTAATGGGTCAACTAAAAGCAAACATGTTTTTTTTAGTTTTGGATGGAGTGGAGAGTAATTAGAACCCCTGTCAGGATTTTATTGCTGTCTGTGCCCCTGTTAGGGAGATTTGTGTCCTGGTTACCGTTATCGTCGAAAGTGAAAGTAAATGAAATAAAAAATGAAATCCAAATGTTAGGTTGTCCCCCAACGAGCAATAGAGGGGATATGTTCCAATGGTGACCCTGAGGACAACCATGGATTCCCGTTTTGGCTATGGGACAGGAAGTGAAGTCTCCTCAATGAAACACAGATGGCAAAAAAAAAACACACAGGAGTTGTAACCCTCCCTTACTCTATCTAAAAAAAAAAAAAAAAAAGTTTTTCTTTTGCATCTACTTAAAGTGACTATATTCTATTATCTTCTGCAGACAAGCAACGCCGTGGCAAGGCAGGACTGGACCTCAGCAAGAAGACACTCCAGCAAAGCGTTGTTTTTTAATTTGTTGTCTCTGATGTTTGGAGTCGTATGTTACATTGTCATCATGGTATACAGATTACGTTAACTATCGTCCTCCTTATAAACCAAAAAACGGTTTCTTAAAAATTCAGAGGACCCCCAAAAAATGGCTAAGTTGCATCCTCCGACCTGCTGTATTGATATGACCTTCAAAATGAGAAAAATAAATTGACACAATTGAATTACTTCAGTCGTCGTTGCAAGAATTCAAGATGGATTAAACATTAAATGGAGTCGGTTAAAGTGGTTGTAAACTCTGTTACACCACTTTTACCTACAGGTAAGCCTATAACCAGGCTTACCTGTAGGTATCGTGAATATCTCCTAGCACTGTGTAGGAGATATTCAGTATATGCGCTGTTGCCGACGTAATCGGCACATGCGCACTGAAGAAACGGGTCACTGGTGCCGTTTTTTCAGTGGCAGTCCCGCGCGCATGTGACGTCATCGCGGCACCGGCCAATCAGAGCGCCGGAGCCGCGAACCCGGAAGTACCGTATTTATCGGCGTATAACATGCGCCGGCGTATAACACGCACCCCAAGTTTAGGAAAGATTTTTAAGGAAAAAAACTTTTAGGAGGGAAGTTTAAGGAAAAAAAGCTTACATTTAAATGCCCATCAATGCAGCCTTATCAGTGTCCATTTTAGCCTTGCCAGTGCAGCCTTGCCCCAGTGCAGCCTTGTCCCAGTGCAGCCTTGTCCCAGTGCAGCCTTGTCCCAGTGCAGCCTTGTCCCAGTGCAGCCTTGTCCCAGTGCAGCCTTGTCCAAGTGCAGCCTTGTCCCAGTGCAGCCTTGTCCAAGTGCAGCCTTGTCCCAGTGCAGCCTTGTCCCAGTGAAGCCTTGTCCCAGTGCAGCCTTGCCCCAGTGCAGCCTTTTCCCAGTGCAGCCTTTCCCCAGTGCAGCCTTGTCCAAGTGCAGCCTTGCCCCAGTGCAGCCTTGCCCCAGTGCAGCCTTGTCCCAGTGCAGCCTTGCCCCAGTGCAGCCTTTTCCCAGTGCAGCCTTTTCCCAGTGCAGCCTTGTCCCAGTGCAGCCTTGCCCCAGTGCAGCCTTGCCCCAGTGCAGCCTTGTCCAAGTGCAGCCTTGCCCCAGTGCAGCCTTGTCCCAGTGCAGCCTTGCCCCAGTGCAGCCTTGTCCCAGTGCAGCCTTGCCCCAGTGCAGCCTTGTCCCAGTGCAGCCTTGCCCCAGTGCAGCCTTGCCCCAGTGCAGCCTTGCCCCAGTGCAGCCTTGTCCAAGTGCAGCCTTGCCCCAGTGCAGCCTTGTCCCAGTGCAGCCTTGCCCCAGTGCAGCCTTGCCCCAGTGCAGCCTTGTCCCAGTGCAGCCTTGCCCCAGTGCAGCCTTGTCCCAGTGCAGCCTTGCCCCAGTGCAGCCTTGCCCCAGTGCAGCCTTGTCCAAGTGCAGCCTTGCCCCAGTGCAGCCTTGCCCCAGTGCAGCCTTGTCCCAGTGCAGCCTTGCCCCAGTGCAGCCTTGCCCCAGTGCAGCCTTGTCCAAGTGCAGCCTTGTCCCAGTGCAGCCTTGTCCCAGTGCAGCCTTGTCCCAGTGCAGCCTTGCCCCAGTGCAGCCTTGCCCTCAATGTCCATTGCTTGGGCGATTTAAAATTGGTGCCGCTGAGACTTGCCGGAGCGGAGCGAACGCCGCCGAGATCACAGGGACTGGGCGGAGCCGAGATACACCAAGTGTACTCGGCTCTTCTCGGCTCTTTTCGGCTCCGCTCACAGTCACGCCCAGTCCCTCCCTATGATGGACATAACACAGGTCCAATGGCGGGACTGGGCGTGACTGTGAGCGGAGCCGAGAAGAGCCGAGTACACTCTGCTACGTGTATCTCGGTGGCGTTTGCTCCGCCCTGCTCACAGTCAGCGGAGATCGGTGGGGGATCGGTGAGGATCGGCGTATAACACGCACCCAAGATTTTCCTCTGATTTTAAGGGGAAAAAAGTGTGTGTTATACGCCGATAAATACGGTAACTCCGGTGGAAGATGTCGGCCCTGTACTTGGAGTGCCGACTCCGATTCAGGGCATCGTTCTGAGGAAAGGATTTCATAACGAGCTAGTATGTGATGCGAACTTTCTAATCAAAGGGCCAGTTTAATGTCCTTCAGACTTTAGGGGGGGGCCAGACTGTGGCCAGTGGTAGAGGGAATTTTCCTGGCATCAGTGGGAGTAAACATCACCACATTTGGTATTAGGGGGGAGGAGCAGTGTCCTACCATTGGTGTCAGTGGGAGATATTGTGCTTCATTGCTGGTGTCAGTTGGCAGAAAAGGGTCTCGAATCAGTGGGAGGATTGGTGTCCCAAGGGCCGGATAAAGGCAGGCAAAGGGCAGCAGTTTGGAGACCACTGCTGTACAACTTTCTCCCCTGCTATCAATGTAAACACTTGTTGGTGGGTTGGTAGTTTAAGCCCTGAATGCCTTGGAGTACGTCCAAGTAGAGACCCATCTCACCCATGCCTGTCTTCCATTTTATAATATCATGGCTCAAGCCAAAGGATGACAAAGTGGGATTAAAAAATAACCAGTGATTTTGGAAGGACAAAGAGGAAGACATGGTGCCGGAAGCTGGAGAACTTTGTGAGTTGGACTGAGCAAAGGACCATGGAGGACATCTTGACCCCTAAGTTGAGTAATTGTTTAGTTTACTTAACCGCTTCAGCACCGGGCCATTTTTTACCCTTCCTTACCAGAGCACTTTTTGCGATTCGGCACTGCGTCGCTTTAACTAACAATTGCGCGGTCGTGCGACGTAACACCCAAACAAAATTGATGTCCTTTTTTTCCCACAAATAGAGCTTTCTTTTGGTGGTATTTGATCACCTCTGCGGTTTTTATTTTTTGCGCTATAAACAAAAGAAGAGCGACAATTTTGAAAAAAAACACAATATTTTTTACTTTTTGCTATAATAAATATCCCATTTTTTTTCAAAAAAAAATATTTTTTTTACTCAGTTTAGGCCGATACGTATTCTTCTACATACTTTTGGTAAAAAAAAATCGCAATAAGCGTATATTGATCGCTTTGCGCAAAAGTTATAGCGTCTACAAAATAGGGGATAGATTTATTGAATTTTTTTTTATTTTTTTTTTACTAGTAATGGCGGCGATCTGCGATTTTTTTTTCGTGACTGCGACATTGCGGCGGACACTTCGGACACTTTTGACACATTTTTGGAACCATTCACATTTACACAGCGATCGTTGCTATAAAATTGCATTGATTACTGTGTAAATGTGACTGGCAGGGAAGGGGTTAACACTAGGGGGCGCTGCAGGGGTTAATGTGTTCCCTATAGGAGTGATTCTAACTGTGGGGGGAGGGGACTCAAGGGGAGGAGAGCGATCATGTGTTCCTCCGTACTGGGATCACATGATCGGTCTCCTCTCCGCTGACAGGACGTGGAGCTGTGTGTTTACACACACAGCTCCACGGTCCCGCACGGTCCCGTTGTTTTAACGGGCAATCGCGGGTGCCCGGCGGACATCGCGGCCGCCGGTCACTCGCACCGGGTCCCGAGCGATGCCGCGGGCGCGCGCGCCCCCCAGGCGGCCGGGAATGCGAGGACGTCATATGACGCCCACCCAGGATGGGAGATCCACCTTGTGGGCGTCATATGAAGTGGTTAAGCCCTGAATGCCTTGGAGTACGTCCAAGTAGAGACCCATCTCGCCATGCCTGTCTTCCATTTTATAATATCATGGCTCAAGCCAAAGGATGACAAAGTGGGATTAAAAAATAACCAGTGATTTTGGAAGGACAAAGAGGAAGACATGGTGCCGGAAGGTGGAGAACTTTGTGAGTTGGACTGATCAAAGGACCATGGAGGACATCTTGACCCCTAAGTTGAGTAATTGTTTAGTTTACTTAATGTGTACAAATTGTATATGTGTAGGCATATATTTTGTAAGCTATAAGTTGTGTTGTATTGTCCATCCTACAGTTTTTATGTGCAGATTTTTCCCTGTTTAGTAAATCATTGATACACTTAAAAAAAGATAAAAAATAAAAATAACCACTGAATAGGTGCAGGTATTGCTCCCTTTCAAGTCACCCCTTGTCTCAGCTCTTTACCCACCTCCAAGCACCGTCCGTTGGCAGGGCCGTCTTTAACACAGGGGCAGCTGCCTCAGGCCCAATCATTGTTGTGCGGCTCAAGGCAGCTTTCCCTTGAGCCTGCACTGCCTGCAAACAGTTGATAAGTAGATTCGGGAGGGCCCAAGAAAATGTTTGCCCGGGGTCCAATCAATATTAAAGCGGTTCTGCACTGTGTGTTGTTTTTTTTTTTTTTTTTAATGTAATGCATAGGATTAGGAGGTAAATTGGGGGACTCACGTGTTCCATGTTCTTAATTGATTGCTGGCGTTTTTCGTCCTATAAAATATTTTTTAAAAATGTATTCTTGCTGGGTGCCATCTTGCCTGTGGGCATGTGAAACCCCACAGGCACTTCAGATGGCCCAGCATGCACCGCCGTTACTGCGCCGAGCTCGCGCGTGCGTGCGCAGTAACGGCAAAGTGCAGCTCACGTTCTCCGAAATCTCGCGAGATTTCGGCACATCTGCCGACATCTCGGGGGATTTCGGAAGATGTGCCCGAAATCTCGCGAGATTTCGGAAGATGTGCCCGAAATCTCGCGAGATTTCGGAAGATGTGCCCGAAATCTCGCGAGATTTCGGAAGATGTGCCGCACTGACTCCTGGGATCAATGACACCAGATCCCAGTAGACAGTGCGGCGTGACGACGATCAACGCAGAGACCCCGCCCACCGCCGAAGGGACAGAGGAAAGGACGTCAGCGATTACAAGGTAAGTGGAAAAAAAAAAAACACATTTCATAGTCTTTGCCTGATTTGGAAGGCAAAGAGATTTACTAAATAAAATGTGTGCAGAACCGCTTTAAGGATGGCTCTCCCTTGGTTCGACCCCTACCCACCTTGCAGTAGTCCTCTGCAGCCAGGAACAATAGACCCCCCCCCCCCCCAGCAACAGTAGATTTCTTCAGCAAAAATAGATCTTTCCCAGCCACTATAGCGCCCCCGGAAACAATGGACCCTGGTCCAGGAGAAAGTGTAGCAATTAGAAATTAGTTTGTTTCTATTAGATTCCACAAAAAAATTCCAACTTTGTCCTTTTTTTTGTTTGCTGAGGTCAAAATAGATTGTAAAATCACCCTCTTAGGTAATTAAACGAATGTTCTAAAAACAACAGTTTTTCCAATGAATTTCTACAGGTGTAAGGACAGTTTAACACTATCCATCCTTATCTACACTATATTGTCAAAAGTATTGAGACACCTGCCTTTACATGAGGCGATTCAGTTCGCATTGTAGCGCTATACAAATTATTCATTCATTCATTCAATGGCATCCCCAGTCTTAGTCCGTAGGGTTCAATATTGAGTTGGCCCCACCCTTTACAGCTGAAACAGCTTCAACTCTTCTGGGAAGGCTGTCCACAAGGTTAGGAGTGTGTCTATGGGAAATGTTTGACCATTCTTCCAGAAGCGTATTTGTGAGATCAGGCACTGATGTTGGACAAGAAGGCCCGGTCTCTGCTCTGTTTCATCCCAAAGGTGTTCTATCGGGTTGAGGTCAGGATTCTGTGCAGGACAGTCAAGTTCCTCCACCCCAAACTTGCTCATCCATGTCTTTATGGACCTTGCTTTGTGCACTGGTCCAAATCATTTGGTGGAGGGGGAAAAATGGTGTGGGGGTTGCCTTTCAAGGGCTGGGCTTGGTCCCTTAGTTCCAGCAAAGGGAACTCTTAAGGCGTCAGCATACCAATACCAAAATTCATCCGAAAAGTGTTCTATCGGGTTGGGGTCAGGACTCTGTGTAGGCCAGTCAAGTTCCTCTAACCCCCAACTTGCTCATCCATGTCATTATGGACTATGCATTGTGCACTGGTCCAAATCATTTGTGGAGGGGGGATTATGGTGTGGGGTTGTCTTTCAAGGGCTGGGCTTGACCCAGGGGCGGACTGACAACTCATGGGGCCCTTGGGCAATAGGAGATTATGGGGCCCCCAGGCAATCAGAGATTACGGGGCCACACAGTATACACACACATACAGTATACAATCATACAGTATACACAGATATGTTTCTATTGGCTGATAAGGTACTGGAGAGGTGGGGCAGCTATAATCTCAGGATTTTTTGACCAAAAGGATGTCGGTAAGGGACATTTCAGAGACAGATGTAAAAAAAAACACACATTTTTACATACTGTCCCTGGTTTTACTGAGGCTGGCAACCCTGATGGGCCCCCCTAGTGGTCCGGGGCCCTCGGGCAGTGCCCGAGTGGCCGAATGGTCAGTCTGCCCCTGACTTGACCCCTTAATTCCAGTGAAGGGAACTTTTAAGGCATCAGCATACCAATACCAAAATTCATCCCAAAAGTGTTCTATCGGGTTGGAGTCAGGACTCTGTGTAGGCCAGTCAAGTTCCTCCACCCCCAACTTGCTCATCCATGACTTTATGGACCTTGCTTTGTGGGGTGGGGTTGTCTTTCAAGGGCTGGGCTTGGTCCCTTAGTTCCAGCGAAGGGAACTCTTAAGACGTCAGCATACCAATACCAAAATTCATCCGAAAAGTGTTCTATCGGGTTGGGGGTCAGGACTCTGTGTAGGCCAGTCAAGTTCCTCCACCCCCAACTTGCTCATCCATGACTTTATGGACCTTGCTTTGTGCACTGGTCCAAATCATTTGGTGGAGGGGGGATTATGGTGTGGGGTTGTCTTTCAAGGGCTGGGCTTGACCCCTTAGTTCCAGCGAAGGGAACTCTTAAGGTGTCAGCATACCAATACCGTAATTCATCCCAAAGGTGTTCTATTGGGTTGGGGTCAGGACTATGTGTAGGCCAGTCAAGTTCCTCCACCCCAAACACCCTCATCCGTGTCTTTATGGACCTTGCTTTGTGAATATAGTGTATGCCAATGTATGGTATCCTCCATTATCGTCCTGACAAATTGTAAGACCTCCTGTACTTTGTACTTATTTTTTACTGTTTTCTCTGAAAGCTGTATTGCGCTAAAATTTTCTACACGCAAAGACTGAATAAATAAAATTAATAAAAGCAAAATGTTTGGGGTGTGCATATACCTTTAATAGGGACTTTTGAGGTCTATGATATTGCTAATGTTTAGGTTGTGGAAATATTTACAGATTGCATTAGCTTGGCACATGGCCAGCGAATTCCCCTGTCACCACGCCTGCTCAGCATGGACGGGAGGCAGCGATAAGAGAGTACAGTATACACGGCAGACAAGGCAAGTATTCGGCATTGACAAGGTCATGGTAGAGTTTGCACTGTAATCGAAGAAAAAAAAAAAAAAACAGGACCCTGCTGAAGGAAAAGGTCAGTTTGGAGAACTAAACAGCTCCTGAGTACAGGGCCTTGAAAAAGTATTTATACCCCTGAAATTTTCCACATTTTGTCATGTTACAACCAAAAATGTAAGAGCCGGTTCACACCAGGGCGACTCAGGATCCGACTTCAGGTCGCCCCGAGACGCCCCAAGTCGCCCCAAGTTGCCCCCAAGTCGCGCTGTAATGTTAGCCTATGGAGCCGTCTTTATGCACACTACAGAAGTCGCTCCGACTTCAAAAAAGGTTCGAGCCGGTTCACACCAGGGCGACTCAGGATCCGACTTCAGGTCGCCCCGAGACGCTGCAAGTCGCCCCAAGTTGCCCCCAAGTCGCGCTGTAATGTTAGCCTATGGAGCCGTCTTTATGCACACTACAGAAGTCGCTCCGACTTCAAAGTGCCGGTTCACACTACAGCGACCACAAAGTCGGCAACTTCGAGGCAACTTCAAGGCAACTTCGAGGCAACGGCAAGGCAACTCCGAGGCAACAGCAAGGCAACTTCGAGGCAATTTCAAGGCAACTTCGAGGCAACATCAAGGCTAACCGGGTTAAATTCCTTTGTACTTCCTGTGAACTTGCCTGAAGGAGATGGTCAAAATGAACAGGGATCCGACTTGCAGGCGACTTCCATTGAACTCAATGGATACAAGTCATCTAGAAGTCGTTTTCAAGTAGTACAGGAACCTTTTTTGAAGTCGTAGCGACTTCTGTAGTGTGCATAAAGACGGCTCCATAGGCTACAGCGCGACTTGGGGGCAACTTGGGGCGTCTCGGGGCGACCTGAAGTCGGATCCTGAGTCGCCCTGGTGTGAACCGACCTAAAAAAGGTTCCTGTACTACTTGAACCTTCTAGGTGACTTGTATCCATTGAGTTCAATGGAAGTCGCCTGCAAGTCGGATCCCTGTTCATTTTGACCTGTTGCCTTGGAGTTGCCTTGCCGTTGCCTCGAAGTTGCCTTGAAGTTGCCTCGAAGTTGCCTGGCAAAGTCGTGCCGACTTTGTGGTCGCTGTAGTGTGAACCGGCACTTCCTGTACTACTTGAAAACGACTTCTAGGTGACTTGTATCCATTGAGTTCAATGGAAGTCGCCTGCAAGTCAGATCCCTGTTCATTTTGACCATCTCCTTCAGGCAAGTTCACAGGAAGTACAAAGGAATTTAACCCGGTTAGCCTTGATGTTGCCTCGAAGTTGCCTTGAAATTGCCTCGAAGTTGCCTTGCTGTTGCCTCGGAGTTGCCTTGCCGTTGCCTCGAAGTTGCCTTGCTGTTGCCTCGGAGTTGCCTTGCCGTTGCCTCGAAGTTGCCTGGCAAAGTCGTGTCGACTTTGTGGTCGCTGTAGTGTGAACCGGCACTAAATGTATTTTACTGGGATTTTATGTGATAGACCAACACAAAGTGGCACATAATTGTGAAGTAGAAGGAAAATAATAAAATCATCAAAGATTTGTGGAGGGCACGACTGATGCCCCCGTACACACGAGCGGATTTTCCGTCAGAAAAATCTTGGATGTTTTTTCAGACGGAATTCCGCTCAAGCTTGACTTGCATACACACGGTCACACAAAAGTTCTCTGAACTTACGACCGTCAAGAACGCGATCACTAGGGATGCCGAGCCGAAGGCACCCCCTCTGACAACACGGGGAAAGCCATAGGAAAGTCCCCGTGAGTCACCGGGTGGCCCCGCCCTCCATTATTTAAGAACTGTCAGAAGAATCGAAGCGTCACACGGCTGAAGACTCCCACAGAGGCGGATCGTGAGGGCTGAGCGGAAAATAAGCCTGGAGCAAGATGCGGACGAGTAGAGTGGAGGAAGAAGAAGATGAAGAAAAAGATGGAGAAGAAGAAGATGGAGGAACAAGAACAACACCGATGGAAGACCAGAAGAAAGAAGATGAAAGAAGAAGAAATTAATAAAGGACTTGTCAAAAACCGACTCTTTTGTTTTTTAACCTTTTTGTCACTTTTTTTTGTGAAATGGTAGGGGTACATTTGTACCAGATTACCATTTCACACAGGGGGGTCAGGATCCAGGGGTCCCCTTATTAAAGGGGGCTTCCAGATTCCAATAAGCCCCCCGCCCGCAGACCCCCACAACCACCGGGCAAGGGTTGTGGGGATGAGGCCCTTCTCCCCATTAACATGGGGACAAGGTGCTTTGGGGCTACCCCAAAGCACCCTCCCAATGTTAAGGGCATGTGGCCTGGTATGGTTCAGGAGGGGGTGCTCTCTCGTCCCCCCCTCTTTTCCTGCAGCCTGCCAGGTTGCGTGCTCGGATAAGGGTCTGGTATCGATTTTTGGGGGGACCCCACGCCATTTTTTTTTTATTTTGGTGCGGGGTTCCCCTTAAAATCCATACCAGACCTGAAGGGCCTGGTGTGAAATTTAGGGGGACCCCCACGCATTTTTTTAAATTTTGGTTCGGGGTTCCCCTGTGGGGAAATCCCCATACCGTTTTTATCAATGAACTGTTATGTGTATTGTCGGACCTGACAATTCATTGTAGCCTCGAGTAGTTTTAAATATTTTTTTTTTCCTTTAGAAATGTAATTGTCAGACTGTTCACGGGAAACATGCGCCCCTTTACAGGCATACTATACACACACCCCCAGGTACGAAATTTAAAGTAATATTACACTTTTATTGTTTCACTTTAAGAATTATTAAAATCACTGCTCCCAAAAAAACAGCAGTTTCGGAAAATGTCATTCTCTGCTGCAGAAAAGTGCTTGACATTTTCCGGACCGAATTTTGGGCCCCGTATCTCGGGGCCACTTGGTTATAGGAACCCCATTGGATATGTTGTGCTGCTAGTTCCACTGGGTTTGCACACCAAATTTGGGGTTCCTAGCACCAAGTAACCCAAGATACGGGGCCCCAAAGACGGTCAACTGTGTCCATCTGCAGCAATGTCATTTCAGGACCCTTTGGGTCCAGAGACCTTACATTTTGGCCATCTAGGAACCCTTAACTACAGAGTTTGAAGTTTGGGGAACCTATGGCTGCAAATGGGCACAGTGAGGCTGCAAATGGGCACAGTTGACCCTCTTTTCCACTTACAGTAGCTGCGCATTTCTCACCCTAGGCTAATACTCGAGTCAATACGTTTTAACATTTTTTTGTGGTAAAATTAGGTGCCTCGGCTTATATACGGTAACTAAACCAAAATTTCGGATAAAATTTGAATAGTTATCGAATTCAAATTTCAGAAGAGAATAAAACCCCTGATCAGGGGTAAAAAAATTACATAATTGGTGTCAGTGGGAGGACTAGTACCCTATGATTGATTTTAGTGGGAGAAGTGGTTCCCCATCTTTTTTTTTTTTTTTTTTAAGATATTTTTATTAGGTTTTAGACAAACCAACAAACATAAAAAAAAAACACAAACAAAAAAAAAAGGCAATATTACCAGACAATCTGGTTATACAGGGGTATACAACATTAGGCAGTATGCTCAAACACAGAAAATGACATAGACATCATTGCAAAAGGTACAAAATAGGCACAATGGTATAAAGTGCAAGTATGCTATCAGGTCATGGTAATAGCGTATGCCCAGAAATTAGAGACCTTTGGGGCACAGCCCATCCGTGGACAATCAAGGGTGGTCAATCAGTGCTGGGATTGGGTTAATGGGCTAGCTAACCATCTACCCCATATTTTGTGAAAGGTTTTCTTCCGTTTCCTGAGTTCAAAAGTGAGTTTGTACAGTGGGATAGAGTCATTAATTCGTTTTATCCAGAGGGATTTCAGCGAGGTCTGTGCACCCTTCCAGGACATTAGAATCATTTTTTTTTGCATAAAAATAGAGTATGCGGAGCAGTCTCTTGGCATGGGATGATATTGGTAAATCACCAAAAACGCCTAATATGCTAAGGTGACCAGATTTTTTAAATGAAATCCGGGGACATATTATTTTTTTTTACTAGTAATGGCGGCAATTAGCGACTCTCTGCCCGTCATCGCCGCCGCCCGCCTCACAGCCTGTCAAGTCTTATGCCCCGTACACACGGTCGGATTTTCCGGCGGAAAATGTCCTATCGGACAATGTTGGCGTGTGTGGGCTCCATCGGACTTTTTCTGTCGGATTTTCCGACGGACAAAGTTTTATCTCCTGCTCTCAAATTTTACGACAACAAAGTCCTATCGGACTTTTTCCCGATCGTGTGTAGCGAATTCCGACGGACAAAGTGCCACGCATGCTCAGATCACATTACAAGACCAAAGCTATTGGCTACTAGCCTCTACGTAGTCCCGATGTAGGCAACAAACGTCACCACGTTCAGAATGATCGGATTTTCCGACAACTTTGTCCGACCGTGTGTATGCAACACCAGTGTCGGACAAAATCCGTCGGAAAAAATCCGATGGATTTTGTGGTCGGATTTTCCGACCGTGTGTATGGGGCATAACTCTCTGGGCCCCGGCTACGACTGGGTGGGGAGCGGAGGAAGATCACTCCGCCAGGGAAGGCAAGGAGATGGGCAGGTGGCTGACTGGGACTTGAGCCAAGGCAGAAGAATATGCAAGCAGGAGCGGAACGGGCATGCACCCGAAACTGAAGAAATATTCTCTCTTCTCCGACCAGCACACGATCATCAGAAAGGGGCACAGATAATGGAAAGAAATACACCCCACCTCCTAAGCTAGTAGGAGCAGCAGAGTGGGGGGGGGGGGTGTAATTCTGATTTTTTTTTTTTTAATTCTGCACTGGCTGTCTTTGAAATTGCCCCAGCCCCTGTTCAAATGCAATCCGGGGACTAAACCGGGGACAGACTTGGTTCGGGGACAGTATCCTCAATCTGGGGACTGTCCCCGAAAACCGGGGATGTCTGGTCACCCTATAATAAGCAGTTCTTGGGTGAAGTATATTCTGGAGGCCCAATGCTGACGAGGTAAATGGCACCTACTTCCTTCCAGAAATCCTGGACCATCGGGTATGTCCAGAAGCAATGTAGCAAATCGGCCTCTTGACCACATCCGCGGAAAAACAGGCAGCCGAGGGCAAGAAACCCATCTTGTGGGTCTGGTGAAAAATCTTTATCTGTATAGCACAGTCCTGGGAGGCAATAACAGCTGTTTTATATGTGTCACTAAGTTCTGACCAGTCTTCGTCTATCAAGGAGATGTCCAGGGATGCCCATTTCACTTGTGCTTTATGAAACCTGGGGTTAAAGTCAGACATTAGGGCTGCATAGTAGGTGGAGACTAGTTTAGTGGGGTCTGGTTGTCTTATGCCGCGTACACATGGTCGGAATTCTCGTCGGAAAAAGCTCTGATGGTTTTCCCGTCGGAATTCCGACGGAATTTCGCTCAAACTGTCTTGCCTACACACGGTCACACCAAATTCCGACGGTCTGTAACACAGCGGCATAAAACATGTTCGACTGCACAATAAAAGGGAAGTTTAATGCTTCTGAGCATGAGTCGAATTGTTTCCGAGCATGCGTCGGAATTTTGCGTGTCGGAATTGCATACACACGATCGGAAAATCCGATAGAAAGGATTTCCGTCGGAAAAATTGAGAACAGGTTCTCAATCCAAAGTCCGTCGGAAATTCCGACAGAAAAAGACCGATGGGCGTACACACGGTCGGAAAATCCGTTGAAGAGCTCCCATCGGACTGTTTCCATTGGAAATTCCGACCGTGTGTACGCCGCATTAGTAGTTTTTCCAACTGGGGCAAGTCGGTGAGGTCGTCCAGTGAGCCAAACTGGGCTTGGATAGCATGCCTGAGCTGGTAGTAATGAAATAGGTATGATCTTGGTAGATCAAAGTCTAGGCGTAGGTGGTTCCCCATCTTTGGTGTCAGTGGGAGGAATAGTACCCACGTTGTGGATTCTGGGGCTCCTAAGGCTCATGTGACGGAACGTGGAGGCAACACTGCCGACATGATGTAAAAATCAGTCTTTAGAAAGGTTTCGTTTGGCACAGGTTTTCTTTATCTGGGCTTTGATCATTTTGGGACTGTTATGCTGCTTAGGTTTTGTGTGTTCAGCGTAATGTTCTTATTTACTATCCTGTCACATCATCAACATTCAGTAAAGTCTGAGCATTGCTCCTGTTTTGCTAACGGATGGAGTCCTTTAATAGTCTCACTGAATCCCTAACTGAGAAATACTGTTCCTGAAAATGAATTTAATGTGGGCAACTAGCATTTCCCTGTACAAAAGGGATTCAGTCTTTTTATTGGAAAATAAACAGCACAATAAATACATAAATAAATAAATAAATAAATAAATTCTAAATGTTTGTTAATAAATTACAGAGTAACAAAAAAAAAAAAATGAAAAAAAATAATGAAAACAAAAATTAAAGAAGCCCCAACACCCCACAGCCATGGCAGTGCTTAACTCCTGAGGGCAGTCCACAGCAGCGGAAGCACCAATGGGCATTTGAGATTTTTAGGCTTATTTTATAATCTAAAGAGGGGACCAATGTGATTGGAACACACGGATTTCTTTTTTAAAATGTGTACACACTTTAGCGCATATTTGCCAAACACAAGGCCGGTGGGCCAAATCTGGCACTCCAGGCCTTGCCATGTGGCCCCCTCTGCCAGTTTTGCAGACGGAACATGGCGGAGCTCAACTCCTCCACCTCCGGGCTCTCACCCTCTGCTCCAGCTTTACCCACTGTCACTTGTCAACACAGAAGCCTTCTGTGTTGGCAAGGGACAGCTTTGCTCTCAGCGGCTCCCGGATCTAACAGATCCCTGCACACACTCATGGCGGCACACAGTGAAGGCAGATCTTTAGAATCTCAAAGAGAGAATAATCTGCAATGCAAGGCAGAGCCACCTACACAGGGAGGTAGTAGAGCCAAATACATGGGGTGTAGAGCCAGACCAGATAGGAGAGAGTAGAGATGCAAGGAAGTTTTTTTTGTGGGGGGGGGGGTATAGCGCACACCCATACACTCTCTACAGAGTGCACCCATAAACTTTGCACTCTGTATATAGTATACTCCTGAACTCTGCATTCTGTACATAATGCACTCCTGAACCCTGCACTTTGTACCTAGGCCCCCCCTGAAACTGCATTCTGTACCTAGAGCACCCCTGAAACTGCACTCAGTACAAAGGGCACCCTTGAACCCTGCATTCTGTATGTACCATACTCATGGAATCTGCACTCTGTTCGTAATGCACTCCTGAACCCTACACTCTGTACATAGGACACCCCCGGAACTGCACCCTGTACATAGGGCACCCCTGGAACTGCATCCTGTACATAGGGCACCCCTGGAACTGCACCCTGTACATAGGGCACCCCTGGAATCAGATAGGAGAGAGTAGAGATGCAAGGAAGTTTTTTTTTGAGGGGGGGGGGGGGTATAGCGCACACCCATACACTCTCTACAGAGTGCACCCATAAACTTTGCACTCTGTACATAGTATACTCCTGAACTCTGCATTCTGTACATAATGCACTCCTGAACCCTGCACTCTGTACCTAGGCCCCCCCCTGAAACTGCACTCTGTTCCTAGAGCACCCCTGAAACTGCTCTCTGTACATAGGGCACCACTGGAACGGCACCCTGTATATGGGGCACCCCTGGAACTGCACCCTGTACATAGGGCACCCCTGGAACTGCACCCTGTACATATGCCCCCACCTGGAACTGCACTCTGTACATAGGGCACCCCTGGAAATGCACCCTGTACATAGGGCACCACTGGAACTGCACTCTGTACATAGGGAACCCCTGGAACTGCACCCTGTACATAGGGAACCCCTGGAACTGCACCCTGTACATAGGGAACCCCTGGAACTGCACCCTGTACATAGGGAACCCCTGGAACTGCACCCTGTACATAGGGTACCCCTGGAAATGCACCCTGTACATAGGGTACCCCTGGAAATGCACCCTGTACATAGGGCACCACTGGAACTGCACTCTGTACATAGGGAAACCCTGGAACTGCACCCTGTACATAGGGCACTCCTGGAACTGCACTCTGTACATAGGGCACCCCTGGAACTGAACTCTGTACATAGGGTACCCCTGAACCCTGCATTCTGTATGTAACATACTCATGAACTGTACAAAGCGCACCACAAACACAACCAACCCTTGAAGGGCAACCATACTTCTGATGATGATGATGATTTGAAATTGAGCTTGTCACCCCTGCTTTAAAAGGTCAGTTAAGTTTAAGGAAGTTGTGGGTAGTTGGCATCTGAGATCATCCGCACTAGTTCCTGAGTTCCTGGCTCCACCCACTATAAACTGTGTACTTGTGTTACTGACCACGGCTTGGACATCTGACCATGATTCCACCTTCTGACTTCATACCCTGCCACCAGCATGTTACAAACTCTGGTCTTTTCCTGGCCTTGAACTTTAACCTGACCCTGCACCTATCTGCCTGGTTGCCGCTGAACATAACTTGTGACCCGACTCCATACCGCTGCCAGTGACGGAACTACCAGGATCGCAAAGGTAGCACTTGCAATAGGGCCCTGGAGTTCTGCCATCATGGGGGATCATGAGGCTTGGATCATGCTGCTGCGACCCCCAAATCTGTGCGACTTGCTTGCAAATTCCTTGCAACTTGCTTGCAGTTTCCTTGAGACTTTTGTGATTTAACATTGCAGTCTTGGTCACGCTCCCCACCCCGCCGGTCTAGTGAACTGCCATAAAGCTGCATGGGCCCCTCATTGAACATATAGAGCCTGGACCCCGTACAGAAGGACTGCTGCTTTCCCCCTTATCAGCAGCCCTGAGTGCACGGGAGTGCTGGGTGGCCTTTCATTTACCTTTTTTTTGTGTTTGCTCTTCAAGATTACACTGTTACTGTTTTCATATAGAGCCCTTGCCATGTGTTCCTGATACGTTTGTATCCAAAAGACATACTGTAAATGACATTTTCTTGCGTCTGCGATGTTGAATTTTTACGAAACAGGAGGTCAGGAAATGGGAGGGGCCGAGGGGGGGGGGGGGGGAAGCCACAGAAGTTCAAATACGCAGTGCGGCTACAGTCAGATATTTTCCATCACTGTACAGCAAGCCGGGTTTTATATGCCATACAGTGCAGTACAATTAGACAAGACAGTTACTGATATTTCCGTTTTGTGTAGAACCTTGTAGACTAAAACGCTGTTTCTATACTAAAAGGTCCACATTTTCTGACCGGCACATCTTTATGAGCGTGCCGATCCTCCTATTCCAAAACCATGGCCATTAATAAGGAGTTGCTCGTTTGTGGAGCTTTGTGGACATCTGACCGTCACACCTATGTTGGACAACCGACTCCAAAACCATGGCTCCTAATCGGAGGTGTAACTAGATCCTCCAGGGCCCCGGTGCAAGAAATTATAAAGGGCCCCCCCTGAGCCCGGTCACATTAGCGACCCCAAGGTCGTACTAGCGATGCCAGTTATTGGGATGCCTGTCTTTACACACACATGAACTTTAATGGCATCCCAGTCTTAGTCCGTAGGGTTCAATATTGAGTAGGCCCACCCACATTTTCTGACCGTCACATCTATATGAGCCTGCCGAACCTCCTATTCCAAAACCATGGCCATTAATAAGGAGTTGCTCGTTTGTGAAGCTTTGTCCCGGTCACATTAGCGACCTCAAGGTCGCACTAGCGATGCTAGTTATTGGGACGCCTGTCTTTACACGCATATAAACTGTAACGGCATCCCAGTCTTAGTCTAGGGTTCAATATTGAGTTGGCCCACCCACATTTTCTAACCGTCACATCTATATGAGCGTGCCGATCCTCCTATTCCAAAACCATGGCCATTAATAAGGAGTTGCTCGTTTGTGGAGCTTTGTGGACATCTGACCATCACACCTATGTTGGACAACCCACTCCAAAACCATGGCTCTTAATCGAAGGTGTAACTAGAACCTTCAGGGCCCCGGTGCAAGAAACTATAAAGGGCCCCCCTGAGCCCCGGTCACATTAGCGACCTCAAGGTCGCACTAGCAATGCCAGTTATTGGAACGCCTGTCTTTACACACACATTAACTTTAATGGCATCCCAGTCTTAGTCCGTAGGGTTCAATATTGAGTTGGCCCACCCACATTTTCTGACCGTCACATCTATATGAGCTTGCCGATCCTCCTATTCCAAAACCATGGCCATTAATAAGGAGTTGCTCGTTTGTGGAGCTTTGTGGACATCTGACCATCACACCTATGTTGGACAACCCACTCCAAAACCATGGCTCCTAATCGGAGGTGTAACTAGATCCTCCAGGGCCCCGGTGCAAGAAACTATAAAAGCCCCCCCCCCGACCCCCGGTCACATTAGCGACCCCAAGGTCACACTAGCAATGCCAGTTATTGGAACGCCTGTCTTTACACGCACATGAACTTTAATGGCATCCCAGTCTTAAGCCCCATACACACGGTCGGAAAATCCGACCACCAAATCCATCGGATTTGGTCCGACGGATTTAGTCCGATACTGGTGTTGCATACACGGTCGGACAAAGTTGTCGGAAAATCCGATCATTCTGAACGTGGTGACGTTTGTTGCCTACGACGGGACTACGTAGAGGCTAGTAGCCAATAGCTTTGGTCTTGTAATGTGATCTGAGCATGCGTGGCACTTTGTCCGTCGGAATTCGCTACACACGATCGGAATTGGTGTGATCGGACTTTGTTGTCGGAAAATTTTTAGAGCAGGAGATACAACTTTGTCCGTCGGACAATCCGATAGAAAATGTCCGATGGTGCCTACACACGGTCGGAATTTCCGACAACATTGTCCGATAGGACAGAATCCATCGGAAAATCCGACCGTGTGTATGGGGCTTTAGTCCGTAGGGTTCAATATGGAGTTGGCCCACCCACATTTTCTGGCCATCACATCTATATGAGCTTGCCGAACCTCCTATTCCAAAACCATGGCCATTAATAAGAGTTGCTCGTTTGTGGAGCTTTGTGGACATCTGACCATCACACCTATGTTGGACAACCCACTCCAAAACCATGGCTCCTAATCGGAGGTGTAACTAGATCCTCCAGGGCCCCCGGTGCAAGAAACTATAAAGGGCCCCCCCCCCCCCCCCCCCCGACCCCCGGTCACATTAGCTACCCCAAGGTCGCACTAGCGATACCAGTTATTGGGATGCCTGTCTTTACACGTACATGAACTTTAATGGCATCCCAGTCGTAGTCTGTACATCTGGCATATTTTTTTTATTTAGTATTATTTATTTATTTATTTTACAGAATGAAATGGCGATTTTTATGTCACATAGTATTTGCGCAGTGGTTTTTCAAATGCAATTATTTTAAAATACACTTTACCAGTTTAGGGTTAAAGGGGAGGTCTAGCATTAGAATTATTGCGCTCCCTCTAACGCCTGCGGTGATACCTCCGATGTGGTGCGAACATGTACTGCGGTCTTGAAGTGCATCAGGTCCATTTATGAAAAAAATCTTTGGACAGTTGTGACAAACTTATGACAAATTCTGACTATATTTAACCTAATACAGTGGTTTCCTATGATCGTCAGCTCCATCTTGTGTCCATAATGTGGTACTTTGTTGAAATCTGAAAAAATAAACCACCAGCTTTTAGCCACTAGATGGAGCGAACAACCAGTGGAAAGTACTGTATTAATGAAAATACAATCAGAATTTGTCAGGGCTTGGCGAATGCTTTTTTTTTTCCATAAACAGGTCCCATAGTGTGGTGACCCAATGCAATGTCTAGATGATAAAGGAAGGTAGGGTTCACTGTATGTCTTTAAAAGCCTAGTAGGCAAGAATACATTTTCAACATGTTATATATATATATATATATATATATATATATATATATATATATATATCGTATATACTCGAGTATAAGCCGAGAAGGGGGCACTCTGATGGGGACACCTGGTGTAAAGGGGGCACTCTGATGGGGACACCTAGTGTAGAGGAGGACTCAACTAGGGACGCCTGATGTAAAGGGGGAATCAACTAGGGACGCCTGATGTAAAGGGGGACTCTACTGGGGACAACTGATGTAAAGTGGGACTTTACTGGGGACAGAGGCAGCTCTAGGCTTTGTGAGGCCTTAGGCAAAATTTAGACATGAGGCCCCACTCACACCCTTTGCAGGGGTTAAGGAAGAACCCCCGAGGCCGAGCATCTTATTACTGCTGCGTCTTGTGTGGGTGGGATGTGTACTGCGCCAATCACATGGGTTGAATAGGAGAGGAGGGTCAGCAAGGATTGGCGCAGTACACATCCCACCCATACAAGCAGCAGCAGTAGTTAGATGCTCCACCTCAAGGTGAATATGGGTAGGTGGTATGTGCAGGAGGGGGGCACGGGGTGAATAGAGGTGGGTGGTATGTGCAGGAGGGGGGCAATGGGTGAATAGGGTTGGGTGGTATGTGCAGGAGGGGGGCATGGGGCGAGTAGAGGTTGGTGGTATGTGCAGGAGAGGGGCACGGAGTGAATACGGGTGGGTGGTATGTGCAGGAGGGGGGCACTGGGCGAGTATGGGTTGGTGGTATGTGCAGGAGGGGGGCACGGAGTGAATAGGGGTGGGTGGTATGTGCAGGAGGGGGGCACGGAGTGAATAGGGGTGGGTGGTATGTGCAGGAGGGGGGCACAGGTTTTTTTTCTAATCTTGGGCAATAAGCACTCAGCGTCACTTCATGAGCATTCACTCCCATCTCAGCTGCAGCTCCACCTCCTACCTTGTAAGATTTTTGCAAACAGCGTTGAAGCACACTGAGCAGAAGCGCCAGAAAGAGCTGAGAGAGAGGGAGCATAATTCATGCCCGCGAGCGTCTGTGTCTTTACAAATGTGACAGTAGCCAGAGAGCGACAGGTGCGGCTTTGTCTCATCCATGGGTGCCCTGTAGGACAGTCTCAGGGATGGCTCTTAGGCAAATTAGGCAGTTGCGAGGCCCCTGTGAGTGCGAGGCCCTAGGCGACCGCCTAATTTGCCTAATTAGAGAGCCGCCTCTGACTAGAGACACCTAATGGAAAAGGGATTTTACTGGGGACTCTACCTGGCAGGGATGCGCAATTCACCATCTTTGTATGGGCGCTGATTGTCCTTCTCCCGGCACTGGGTGGGCATAGCTACTCTGTGGGCTTCTCTCCTCTCACAGCCCAGGTTGTATCCTCCTGGGAGTGCAGTAAACATACCATATATAAGTAATAGAGGTAAGTCCAGGAGGTGACATGCACCTAATTGGATTGAACTCATAGTGTGCCTGCAAAGTTGCTGAATTGCTGCCATTCTAGTTCTGAAATAGGTTTTTGTTTTTTAAATGATGCAAGAAAATCAGAACAGGACAAACAAGCCATTGCATACTCTGCTCTTTGCAAGACACTGCGATGCGGAGAGAACGTCTGCGGTCATAGTGAGCTGTGAATCTCTGTGGTTCCTCTCTTACACGCCGCCAGCTCTGGAAGGAAGCTTTGACCTAGGTCCTTTTTTTTTGACAAAGTGCAGACATCTCCATCACTTACAAAAATTTTTTTTTTTTGCGTTCAGCAGAGAACCGTATTTTTACTAAACCCTTGTGGTCATAAAAAAAGGCAAAAGTACTAGATATCACCATTAGCCTCTTCTAGCAGCTAAAAGGTGGAGCCAGTATCCGACACCATCCCAGACCATGTGAAATACCCCCCCCCCCCCTTTGCATCGCTATTGGACCAATTTAAGTGTCTATATTCCATACTGGTGAAATTGCAGAATCGCTGTATTAGTCGCTACTTTTAGGGTAATAGCGGGACTCATCCAGTTCCAGTGCCAAGTGGGGCTGCCTATCTCCATAGTGAACACAGGGGGGCGGGGGGTGCTGCTGCCATTCACAGATCGCCTTGTATTTTTTTTTTCAATGAATGCAAGGCGTTCTCTGATTGGATGAAGTGGAAAGGTGACATGGTGAGGTCACAATCACTAGCTTGCCTGTGGAAGTCCAGAATCGCTGTAGCAGTCGCTGCTGGCAATAGCGGCAGTCGTCCAGGTCCAATGCCAAGCAGCTGCCCATCCGTATAGTGAACACGGGGGTGCTGCTGCGCTGCCATTCCCAGGACACCTTGTATTTTTTTAATTGAATGCAAGGCGTTGTCTGATTGGATGATGTGGAAAGGAGGGGTGGTGATATCACAATCTCCAGCTTGCCCAATCAGAGAATACTGTTGAATATAAATAAATAAATGTGTCCCTAGTAGAGTGCCCCCTTTACATCAGGTGTCCCCATCACAGTGCCCCCTTTACATCAGGTGTCCCCATAAAAGTGTCCCCTTTACACTAGGTGTCCCCATCAGAGTGCCCCTTTTACATCAGGTGTCCCTATCAGAGTGCCCCCTTTACACCAGGTGTCCCCATCAGAGTGCCCCCTTTACATCAAGTGTCCCCATCAGAGTGCCCCCTTTACACCAGGTGTCCCCATCACATTTCCCCCTATTACACCAGGTGTCCCCTTCAGATTGCCCCCTTTACACCAGGTGTCCCCCATCAGAGTGCCCCCTTTACACCAGCTGTCCCCATCAGAGTGCCCGCTTTACACCAGGTGTCCCCATCAGAGTGCCCTCTTTAGATCAGGTGTCCCCAGCAGAGTGCCCACTTTACACCAGGTGTACCCAGCAGAGTGCCCCCTTTTCACCAGGTGTCCCTATCAGAGTGCCCTCTTTACACCAGGTGTTCCCATCAGAGTGCACCCTTTACACCAGGTGTCCCCATCAGAGTGCCCCCTTTACATCAGGTGTCCCCATCAGACTGCCCCCTTTACATCAGGTGTTCCCAGTAGAGTGCCCCCTTTACATCAGGTGTCCCCAGTAGAGCCCCACTTTACATCAGGTGTCCCCAGTAGAGTCCCCCCATTAAATCAAGTGTCCCCAGCAGAGTCCCCCTTTACATCAGGTGTCTCCATCAGAGTGCCCCTTTACATCAGGTGTCCCCAGTAGACTCCCCCTTTACATTAAGTGTCCCCAGTAGAGTCCCCCTTTACACCAGGTGTCCCCAGTAGAGTCCCCCTTTGCACCAGGTGTCCCCAGTAGAGTCCCCCTTTACACCAGTCTTCATCAGAGTGCCCCTTACATCAGGTGACCCCTTATGCTCATGTGAATTACCGTACATGGATTCCGGCACCGCAACCGATATAAACAAGCCAATAGCAGGTTTTTTTTTTTAGCGATTTGGCTTCCAAGGCCACTTTACAGTCTGGGCTTACATCTACTTTAGGGACCTCCAAGGTCACCTTCCACCACACCAAGGAGAGTACAATCAGTACTGGGACAGGTTCGTCCAGCTCCCAGGGCAAGGATGTGGAACTGCATCCCCCTCCCCCTTTACTAATGCATGAGGTAGAAGGGGTGTACCGTAACCCCCCTGCAGCACCCATTCTCTGCTCCCTTGCTCTAGCTGCTCATGGTTAGCATGGAGTTTGCACTGCACATGAGTGGCCAATCGCTTGCTTTCTAGCAGCTAGAATGTGGTTGCGCACGCACAATGCTTTTTCTGTGTCATCCATGGGTGGATGGGGTGGACAGTAGGGTTGCACCGATACTGTTTTTTTTATCGGTGAGTATGAGTACCGATAGTTTTGGTCAAGTACTTGGCGATACAGAGTACCGATACTTTGCATCAATACAAAAAAAAAATTGGCACAAATCTCACTGTAATGAATAGCATGCGATTTGAACAGGAATGCGGTGCGATTCCTGTCCAAAACGCATGTGATTGCCCCCACTGCTCCTGTATGTGTGTGTGTGTGTATATAGAAAGCAGTGGCGGCCAGTCCATTAGGGGGCACACCAGCACTGCCCCCCTATCAATGCGTCCGGCCCCCTAATCTACATACAGGGCGCCGGACACATAGATTCCAATGTTTTTTTATTTTTTTTTGAGCACGTGATTAGAACCAGAAGCTCTAATAGGCTTCAAAATAGGGTGGGCTCGGGGCGCAGAGCACTGCACACGAAGCCCACCCAGTTGTCTGACAATAGCGAATGAATATTCACTATTGTCACACTAATTCTCCTCCCAGCCAATCAGTACGTAGGTCCTGAGACCCATTTCCTAATTGTCCGAAAGGAGAAGCTACGCTGGCCACCACACAAGACAAGTCTGGCACCCACACGCTCCAGCGGCCTTGAAAAGTGGACTGTTCCTGACATCATCACGCCCAGAGCAGGCTCCTTAGATCAGGTACCTCTGGACTATGGGGGAGCGCTGAGGATGAGGATCTAACGATAGGGTAATTATAATCTCTCTGCATACCCCTAGACAAAGTAAACAGTTGACCCAAGCAGTGTGGGCACAGCCCCGCTGCATAAGAAAAAAAAATTGCCTGGAGTTCAGCTTCAAAGACATTCACACCTGCAAGGACCAGTCCAGGGGTGGGCAGGAAGGGCGTCTGCCCCAGGTGCAATGGTAGCTGTAAACAAAATTGGTAATGGATGATACTTATGGAACATTGGACAGTTGTATCCTTTTACAGTTCATTCTTGCTATATCACTGGTCTAAAAAAACCTGAGACGTAAAGTGCTGAGCTGAGCCTGGAGTCAATACACCACTGGCAACGGAACGTGAGACTGAAGGACAGAAGAAGGAGTCTGTAATCTGCTTGTCCTTGTTTTATCACACAGCAGAGATTGGATCTGCCTTACAGACGTAAAGGGGCAGAGAGTGGAAGATGGGGGTGGTTGATGCACTCTGTGCTTCGGGGAGGGTCCAACTCTTGGACTTTATAAGTTGACTCAGGCGCGTGCCAAGACTTGTTGGCATCAACCATCAACCTGGACAAATTCCCCTGACCACCAAACAAGCAAAATGGGGAAGAAGGTGAGTGAGAATAAAAAACAAATATATATATATATATATAATATTAATTCAACAGAAGAATATCTAAAGTAGAAGGAAGAGAACGCTCTGCTCCTGGACCTTTCTCTGCCTTCTAAATTAGGATCAACCAGGCCAGTCAAGAAAGAAAAATGATTGCTACCATTGCTGGTCTTTACAGAGGTTTTTATTCTAGTTCCCTGGCTGTAGTTTTTTGTGGGCTTCATTGGTTTGTAAAAGTCAATGCTCTTACTTCAAGACAGAGACTTGCTGATAAGTGAAGCCATAGGATGAAGATGACGACCAAGGAACCAGTGACCTCTAAAATAAAAGGTCTACAGTGGTAGGTCAACTCTTTCTAGTTTGAGTTGAACTGAACTGGTGAAATCAATACGGGCGGTCACTATCATCGGTACGGTCACCCCTCAAGCTGACCAATGTAGTGGTCACCCAAGACCAGTGTTGGGTGATCGTGACTGCTTTCCATGGGTATCTGTGATGCCATAGGATGAAGATGACGACCAAGGAACCAGTGACCTCTAAAATAAAAGGTCTACAGTGGTAGGTCAACTCTTTCTAGTTTGAGTTGAACTGAACTGGTGACATCCATATGGGCGGTCACTCACCTGTATGGTCACTCCTAAAGCTGACCAATGTAGTGGTCACCCAAGACCAGTGTTGGGTGATCGTGACTGCTTTCCATGGGTATCTGTGATGCCATAGGATGAAGATGACGACCAAGGAACCAGTAACCTCTAAAATAAAAGGTCTACAGTGGTAGGTCAACTCTTTCTAGTTTGAGTTGAACTGAACTGGTGACCTCCATACGGGCGGTCACTCACCTGTACGGTCACCACTCAAGCTGACCGATGTAAAAGGGTCACCCAAGACCAGTGTTGGATGATCGTGACTGCTTTCCATGGGTATCTGGGCTGGGTATAAACCTGCGCACCCTGCTGATACTTTTTTGACACTAATTGTGTATTAACCACTTACCCACTGGGCACTTAAACCCCCTTCCTAACCAGACCAATTTTCAGCTTTCGGTGCTCTCACACTTTGAATGGCAATTACTCAGTCATACAACACTGTACCCAAATGAATTTTTTGTCCTTTTTTTCACACAAATAGAGCTTTCTTTTGGTGGTATTTATTCACCGCTGGGTTTTTTTATTTTTTGCGCTATAAATCAAAAAATACTGAAAATTCAGTAAAAAAAAAAAAAAAATTCTTTGTTTCTATTAAAATTTATTGCAGAGTATTGGCGAGTATTGGCCGAGTATTGGCGAGTATTGGCAGAGTATTGGCGAGTATTGGCCGAGTATTGGCGAGTATTGGCAGGGTATTGCAGTGTTGCACAGTATTGGCAGAGTATTGCACAGTATTGGTAGAGTATTGCACAGTATAGAGTATTGCACTGTGCTGGCAGAGTATTGCACTGTGCTGGCAGAGTATTGCACTGTGCTGGCAGAGTATTGCACAGTGCTGGCAGAGTATTGCACAGTGGTGGCAGTGTATTGCACAGTGCTGGCAAAGTAGCTGTCACTGACCAGCGCTGTGGGCACTACACATCCAGCCCACAGTGCTGGTCCCATCTCTCCCCCTCTCTGCTTCTCCCCTCTCACTGTACCGATCGGTACAGAGAGGGGAGGGAGGAACTGGCGTCATGACGTGACGCCGGTTTGTGTACATGTGATGGCCCCATCTTTAGACGGAGCGATCACGTGGTAAACGTGGTAACCGTGATGCGCTGGGTCCTCTGGACCCGGCGGTCATGGATGTTCCCGAGTGCGGGCCCCAGGGGGCGCGCGAGAGCAAGGTTCTGGGAGGACGTCCTACGGACGTCCACCCAGAATAAGCCGGCCGCGCTGTAGCCGTCTTTCGGTTTTTGCCCGGTCGGCATGTGGTTAAGCCCTGGTTCACATTGGTACGATTTGACATGCAATTTGTTCAGCTGAACTAAACCTGGGCTCAATGCCACAATTTCTGTATTGAACAACTGGAATGGTCGGAATCGGATCTTCCTTCCACCACCTTGTCTATAGACATCTTCAGCCAACAGATTCCGGTGAAGGGTCTCAAAGCCAAAGTGAAGTCCAGGAGCAGACTATGTTCTAGGTCGGGGGGGGGGGGGGGCTCTACAAACCAGTTTACATTACTACTTATTGAAAATGACCTGGTTACACAGTGGCTTCTAGTGTTGTAGGTCTTTGACCTTGACAAATAAAAGGGTCAATCCATCCAAATTAAAGGGTTAGTCCACCCAATAGAGATATTTCAGATAACTTTATGCCCCTGTACACACGGTCGGAAAATCCGACCGCAAAAAATCCGTCTGATTTTTTCCGACGGACTTTGTCCGAAACTGGTGTTGCATACACACGGTCGGACAAAGTTATCGGAATATCTGATCATGCCGAACGTGGTGGCGTTCGTTATGACGGGACTACGTTCACGTTAGTAGCCAATAGCTTTGGTGTCATAATTTGATCTGAGCATGTGTGGCACTTTGTCTCGACACACGTTCGGAAAAAGTCCGATAGGATTTTGTTGTCGGAAAAATTTGAGATCCTGCTCTCAAATTTTTTTCCGTCAGAATTTCCGACGGAAAAAGTCCGATAGAACCCATACGCGGTCGGACTTTCCGACAACATAATCCGATGTGACTTTTCCCATCGGATCTTTCCATATTTTTCCATATGAGTTATAAGCTTGACATTGCAGCTACTACTGCTGAGTAGTTGGCAGTAGAAAATTGTTACTTTTAGCACCTTTTATTTATCTCTGTCCTCCATGGATTTGTGAGGCCCTCCTCTGTGGTAAGAGGGGGCAGATATACAGTATAGTGTGTTAAATAGATAAAGTATATGTACCCCCTGCCTTTGCCCCAAACAAATGTTTTTATGTGCAAAAAAAGTGTATCTAAAGCTAGCATTTTTTTTTTTTAACGTTTTGGATAGTAGCAATAACATTTTTATTTTTTTTAGTATACGAGTTAGAACCTCTGTCAGGTTTTTGTTTTATTGCGGTCTATTTTCCTGCTGAAGAGATTTCTCTTCTCTATTTGTCCTTGTGTCACTGGAACAGGGATAAAAGGAAAATCCTTTAATGGGGACAAATGTTACAGTGACCCCTATCTAAAAGCAGGATATTCCTCACTTTGGAGAGATTTGCTCTCATATCCTACGGCAGAGGTCTCCAAACTGCGGCCCGGGGGGTCAGATGTGGCCCTTTGCTTGCTTGTATCCAGCCCTTGTGGTGCCATTTTATCCACTAACACCAATGAAGGGCAAAATTCCTCCCAATGACACCTATGTTGGGGCACAGTTCCTCCCAATGACACCAACAATGGGGCTAAATGGAGCCAACGATGGGGCACAATTATGGCTGCCACCTCATCCCTTTAAGCCCAAACGCATATTAATTACACAGGTTCTGTGGCTGATTAAGGTGGTAATTAAACTCACTTGGTGCCTTATCTGCATTTAATTAGCCTCAAAACCTGTGTAATTCAAAGGTGTTTGGGTTTAAAGGGATGAGGTGGCAACTCTAGGCACAATTCCTCCCAATGACAACAACAATGGTGTCCAATGACACCAATGATGAGGCAAAATTCCTCCCAATGACATCATCAATGATGGGGCACAATTCTTCCCAATGATACCAACAATGGGGCCCAATGACACCAACAATGGGCCCCAATGACACCAACAACGGGGCCCAATGACACCCAATGACATCAACAATGAGGCCCAATGACACCAATGATGGGACACAAGTCCTCCTAATGACACCAACAATGGGGCCAAATGGCACCAATGATGGGGCACAATTCTTCCCAATGATACCAACAATGGGGCCCAATGACACCAACAATGGGCCCCAATAACACCAACAACGGGGCCCAATGACACCCAATGACATCAACAATGAGGCCCAATGACACCAATGATGGGACACAAGTCCTCCTAATGACACCAACAATGGGGCCAAATGGCACCAATGATGGGGCACAATTCTTCCCAATGATATTAACAATGGGGCCTAATGACACCAGTGATGGGGCACAATGCTTACCACTGTCACCAACGATGGGGCATTGTTTACTCCCACTGACGCTGGGACATTTTGTACTCCCAGTGGCCACAGTCCAGCCACCCTAAAGTCTGAAGGACAGTAATGCAGTGTTCTATCACCAAAAGGCCGAAAAGTGTCCGCCCCGTACTGTGCAGGCACAGTGCATGCGCAGTGCGGAGCAGAAGGAGATTCGGAAAATCTCTGAAGATGAAGGTGCCTTATGTGCATTTAATTAGCCTCAAAAACCTGTGTAATTCAAAGGTGTTTGGGTTTAAAGGGATGAGGTGGCAACTCTAGGCACAATTCCTCCCAATGACAACAACAATGGTGTCCAATGACACCAATGATGAGGCAAAATTCCTCCCAATGACATCATTAATGATCGGGCACAATTCTTCCCAATGATACCAACAATGGGGCCCAATGACCCCAACAATGGGCCCCAATGACACCAACAACGGGGCCCAATGACACCAACAATGAGGCCCAATAACACCAATGATGGGACACAAGTCCTCCCAATGACACCAACAATGGGGCTAAATGGCACCAATGATGGTTCACAATTCTTCCCAATGATACCAACAATGGGGCCCAATGACCCCAACAATGGGCCCCAATGACACCAACAACGGGGCCCAATGACACCCAATGACACCAACAATGAGGCCCAATAACACCAATGATGGGACACAAGTCCTCCCAATGACACCAACAATGGGGCTAAATGGCACCAATGATGGTTCACAATTCTTCCCAATGATATCAACAATGGGGCCTAATGACACCAGTGATGGGGCACAATGCTTACCACTGTCACTAACGCTGGGGCATTGTTTACTCCCACGGACGCTGGGACATTTTTTACTCCCAGTGGCCACAGTCCAGCCACCCTAAAGTCGGAAGGACAGTAATCTGGTGTTCTATCACCAAAAGTCCGACTATCGAAAAGTGTCCGCCCCGTACTGTGCAGGCGCAGTGCATGCGCAGTACGGAGCAGAAGGAGATTCGGAAAATCTCCGAAGATGAACGGCGCCTGCGCCATGAGTCGAGGTGCAAGTCCCACCATCCAAGTGGACATAGGGGAACACAAAGTTAGAGGGCCCCTCGCGGGCTTGCTTCACTCGCCACGCTTCGGGCACGGCCTCGATGCGCTCGGCTCTTTTTTATTCTAACTCTATGTACACTTGGATGGTGGGGCTTGAACCTGGACTCACGGGCAGGCACCGTTAATCTTCGGCTATTTTTTCGGAATCTGCCTGTCATGTGTACTGCGGGGTGGTCAGCAAGGAACAAGGGGCCGCAGGTTGGGCATCAGGAAACTATATGATCTCTAGACCTGTTGTTAAGTTGTTAAGAGAAATAATGAATACAATGTTATTCTTCGTCAGTCATAAGGTTTCCATTACATTGCCAGCTGGTTGTTGATTGGCTGTTTGCAGATTGCTACTTTATTAATCTTATTTCAAAAGGCAAAGTGCAGGAATGAGGTCCAAAGGACAGCAGCTCACAGCCAATCAGGTTTCAACTCACTATGGTTTAATGAAGAAGAAAATTCTAACTGGCTGTTATTATTGTAACTGTTTGACCTTACCAAATGAAAGGGCCACTGCACCCAACAGAGATATTTCAGTGTTCGCTAGATCCTGGAGAGTTCGACCCAGTTACTTCTGTCTCTTGTAGAGTCTATTGGTGAGATCCCTGCACCAAGTTTCTGGGTCTGCACATGTGCTGTGCCCACTATGAGGGGTTCCCACCATCCCTGTGCTGAGTTCCCGGGTCTGTACACCTGCTGTGCCCATTATGAAGGGTTCCCACCATCCCTGTGCTGAGTTCCCGGGTCTGTACACCTGCTGTGCCCATTATGAGGGGTTCCGACCATCCCTGTGCTGAGTTCCCGGGTCTGTACACCTGCTGTGCTTATTATGAGGGGTTCCGACCATCCCTGTGCTGAGTTCCTGTGTCTGTACAACCGCTGTGCCCATTATGAGGGGTTCCCACCATCCCTGTGCAAGTTCCCAGTCCTGTACACCTGCTGTGCCCATTATGAGGGGTTCCCACCATCCCTGTGCTGAGTTCCCGGGTCTGAACACCTGCTGTGCCCATTATGAGGGGTTCCCACCATCCCTGTGCTGAGTTCCTGTGTCTGTACAACCGCTGTGCCCATTATGAGGGGTTCCCACCATCCCTGTGCAAGTTCCCAGTCCTGTACACCTGCTGTGCCCATTATGAGGGGTTCCCACCATCCCTGTGCTGAGTTCCCGGGTCTGAACACCTGCTGTGCCCATTATGAGGGGTTCCCACCATCCCTGTGCTGAGTTCCTGGGTCTGTACACCTGCTGTGCCCATTATGGGGGTTCCCACCATCCCTGTGCAAGTTCCCAGGTCTGTACACCTGCTGTGCCCATTATGAGGGGTTCCCACCATCCCTGTGTTGAGTTCCCAGGTCTGAACACCTGCTGTGTCCATTATGAGGGGTTCCCACCATCCCTGTGCTGAGTTCCAGGGTCTGTACACCTGCTGTGTCCATTATGAGGGGTTCTCACCATCCCTGTGCTGAGTTCCCGGGTCTGTACACCTGCTGTGTCCATTATGAGGGGTTCCCACCATCCCTGTGCTGAGTTCCCAGGTCTGTACACCTGCTGTGCCCATTATGAGGGGTTCCCACCATCCCTGTGCTGAGTTCCCGGGTCTGTACACCTGCTGTGTCCATTATGAGGGGTTCTCACCATCCCTGTGCTGAGTTCCCGGTCTGTACACCTGCTGTGTCCATTATGAGGGGTTCCCACCATCCCTGCTTGTTTTTTATTTATTTTGTATTATGGAGAAAGCAATGGGAGGAGCAGGGGCTCACAACAGGGAGTAAGGAAACCAAAAACACTTCAGGAGTGAAGGAGCAGAGTTGGTAATTTTAGCATGGAGATCTCACTGTAACCAGTGTAACCGGGCTTCACCTATAACTAAAATATCACTTTTTGGGTGGACTGGTCCTTTAAATAAGAAGTCCTTGGTGTATTAGGTACATTATAGCGGATTATACACTATATACTGTATATATATATATATATATATATATATATATACACACACACACTGTATACACCTGCACATCTAGTCGCCTAGTGGGCTCCTCTTGATCTTGAATCTGGGGTGACCTGAAAGACGACCTTATCGCATCACGTAAAACGTCGCGCAGCAATGAATGTGACCACGAGCCAACCTCAAGCGCAGCTGCTGCGATAACATATCTCCCTCTTATCCTGTAAAGGACAAATTATTTCTGTAACAACAACTGCGAACACACAGGGCGCTGTTTGCTTAGCACCTTGTACATGCGATACGCCGCTGTCAGGCGCTATTAGTCCTGCTGGCCAGCCCAAGATTAGAGGAGAAAGTGTCCCCTTATCAGCCTGAGGGTTATATAATCAAAAACAGCTTTAGGTGTTGAAAGGAGTTAACACCTAAAAGGCCAATAAATGACATTCGCTGAAAGATTTACCAGTAAGATGAAGACATTTGACATTTCTGGAACTTTGATCTGGCCATGAGCTGCCATGTTGGACATCAGGAAGGAATAAATTGAGATCTAGAAATATATTAAACAGTAAACCAACATGTTTTGTGGCTCAAGACTCCCCTTCTTCAGGGCTTAAGCCAACACAATTCGGGGGATAAGGACTCCCCTTCATCAGGGCTTAAAGGGGTAGTAAACGGCATCTTAAAAAAAACACCCATTCAAAACAATGTCATAATGTGCTAGTATGCATCGCATACTAGCATATTATGCAAGACTTACCTTAAAATAAAGCCCTCCAGCGGCTTGCTTTCACCGCTGACAGGGCTTCCATCTTCACCTGGTCTTCCTTCCAGATTCACGGCTTCCAGCTACACGAGTGGTCGGGGCCAAGATGACATCACGACAACTTGTTTGCAGCACAACATCACCGGCTGCATGCAGTGTGAATATCTCCTGCACATTTAGGAGATAGTCACTGTATATGCTTTCCTGTAGGTAAAAAAGTGAAAAAACTGAGTTTACTACCACTTTAAGCCAACATGTTTTGAAGCTCAAGACTCCCCTTTATCAGGGCTTAGGCCAACATGTTTTGGGGCTCAAGACTCTCCTTTATTAGGGCTCAAGACTCTCCTTCATCAGGGCTTAAGCCAACATGTTTTGGGGCTCAAGACTCCACTTCATCAGGGCTTAAGCCAACAGGTTTTGGGGCTCAAGACTCCCCTTCATCAGGGCTTAAGCCAACACCCTTTGGGGCTCAAGACTCCTCTTCATTAGGTCTTAAGCCAACACATTTTGGAGGCTCAAGACTCCCCTTCATCAGGGCTAAAGCCAACAAATTTCAGGGCTGAAGACTTCCCTTCATCAAGGTTTTAGGCCAACATGTATTGGGGCCCAAGATTCCCTTTTATCAGGGCTTAAGCCAACATGTTTTGGGGCTCAAGACTCCCCTTCATTAGAGGCTAAGCCAACACATTTTGGGGTTCAAGACTCCTTCATCAGGGCTTAAGCCAACACGTTTGGGGGCTCAAGACTCTCCTTTATCAGGGCTTAAGCTAACAGATTTCACGGCTCAAGACTCCCCTTCATCGGGGTTTAAGCCAACATATTTTGGGGCTCAAGACTCCCCTTCAACAGGGCTTAAGCCACCACGTTTTGGGGGCTCAAGAATCCCTATCATAAGGGCTAAAGCCAACAAATTTAAGGGCTGAAGTCTTCCCTTCATCAGGGCTTAAGCCAACATATTATGAGGTTCAAGTCTCTCTTTCATCTGGGCCTAAGTCAACAAATTTTGGGGCTCAAGACTCCCCTTCATCAGGGCTTAAGCCAACACATTTGGGGGCTCAAGACTCCCCTTCATCAGGGCTAAAGTCAACAAATTCCGGGGCTGAAGACTTCCCTTCATCAGGGCTTAAACCAAAACATTTCGGGGCTCAAGACTTCCCTTCATCAGGGCTTAAGCCAACACATTTCAGGGCTCAAGACTCCCCTTCATCAGAGCTTAAGCCAACATGTTTTTAAACTCAAGACTCCTTCCCTTCATTAGAGCTTAGATGCTTGCAGTAAATGAAGTTATTACTGGACAACAAAAGGTAAAATAAAAGGATATCAATTTTATTGATTTGGGTCATCTTACTAAGGACTTACAGGACTTGCATTAGATCTGTGGTGTCTCATCCATTTTACACTAATCTGGGGGCTCCCCATGGCTACCTCTACAATTCGGATTTCAAGTTCTATCTCTCCCACAATTGGGTCCATCACTCTAGCAACACACACTTTGTCAAACTAAAAGCATATGCAAAGATAAAAAGTGTATCCAAATCCCAAAGCAACAAAATAATATATTGCTGGCTTCTGGTCCTTAGAAGTGGTGGCTGCTTTAGTTTACCTTTGAGGCTTTTCTTACCTTTATTTTCACTTGGTGATCCTGCCAGTAGCACACTTCCTGTCCTTGGGTGACAATGCTGCTCTTCTGTACATACAGTACTCTCATTATTTGGACTACAAAAATCACCCAACCTCCTCAGCTCTATTATGTGGGCTTTGTAATTCACAGAAGATAGCTGAAAAGGTTAATTATGTTGTTAGAGATTTCTGTTGGCGCACAGGATGTGACAAGGACACTGGATTTCTGGCAGGATCATACTGTATTTTTCTGTACTTGCTGAATGTGTTCTTAGCCTAAAAAGAAAACAAACACAGCCACCCCAGCGAAGGACATGAAAGCTAAACGTGCAGAATGAAAAAAATTTGTTTTGATTCGTTATTTAAATAATTTAGTTTAGTTAAATTGTTTAATTAATTTACAGAATTTGTTTTTTTTTTTTTGTTTTTTGTTTCATAAAGTTTTTTTTTTTTGTTTATTCGTTTTCGATTCAAATTCAAATTTATTCTATTCGAAATTTGAATTTCGGAAGACGGTTAAACATTTTCTGTTTTATTCTATTGTTTTTTCTATTCAAGATTTTTTTATTCAATTCTAGTCTATTCTTTTCAAATTTATTCTATTCGAAATTCAAATATTGGAAGATGGTTATATTCTTTTTAATCTATTGGTTTTTTTTCTATTCTATTCTTTTCTATTCTATTGTTTTTTAATCTATTCTTTTCAAATTTATTCTACTAGAAATTCGAATTTTTCGGAAGACAGTTAGATTCTCTTTTATTCTATTGTATTGAATTTTATTCCATTTTTTTTCTATTCTTTTCTAATCTATTTGATTCAAATGTATTTTATTTGAAATTCAAATTTCAGAATATGGTTATGTTCTTTTTTATTATATTCTATTGTTTTTTATTCTATTCATTTTCTCTTATGTTTTAATTAATTCTTTTTTCCTGTTCTGTTCTTTTATTTTCTATTTTATTCTAGTCTCCTCTATTCTATTACCTAATTTTTTTTTTTTCTTTTTCTATTCTATTCTGTTTTACTCTATTCTTTTCAATTCCTTTATTTTCTATTCTATTTTATTCTATTCTTGTTTTCTAATTCAATTTAGAATTTGAGTCAAATTCGATTCAAATTTTGGCCGAATTTCATTACGTTATTTCAGATTTGTTTAAATTTGTTTTTAATCGTACTTCGGAAATTCCGATACATCCGAATTTCCGAATAGCAAAAAGTTCCCCCGAATTTTGATTCGGAATGAAACGAACCGCACAGGTCTAGTGTAAGCTGTAATATGTTAACGTTACATTTTTGTTCACGGGGTTTAGATATCCTTTAACTGGGAAATAGAGCTTTAAATCTGAACTAATCAAATATTGTCTTTTTTATCCCTTTAGGAAACGTATGACATGTACTCGGTGGAGATGGAGAGGGAAGACAACGATGAGATGGACGCGAAAATTAAGAAGAAGGGAAAAGGGGGGAAGAAGGAAAAGATGGAGCAGATGAAGAAGGAGATGGACATAGTAAGTGCTGGGGTTCCAGATAAAGAACCAAACCTGTATGAAGTAATAGGTTGTTACTAAAAGCCAGCTAAAAACTATTAATAAAATATAAGAAATATAATATATTAATAATATATAAGAAAGCAATCCTTATGCTGCCCCAAGGCAGATGCCTAGTTTGCCTCAATAGCACACCAACGGGGGCATTTATAAAAAATAATTGCATTGCAATTCCCAATAAAAGTACTTATACACTAACTCTGTACAAATGAGGAGGAAAAAAAAACTGTTATTAGGCTCCTTCCTATGCTGGTAGAACTTTTTTTTATTTATTTTAAAACAGAAATGCCACATTTGGCCACAAGATGGAGGTAGGTATAAATAGAAAACCATTATGATACTTAGCTCCATCTAGTGGCTATGGACAATATAAAACTTACCGAGTCGACTCACGCCTGCTCAGCTGAGGAGGAGGAGGAGGTGTGTGCGGATGCAGGTAGCGCTGCAAAGATTTAAATATTCAAAATTTCCACACACGTCCCTAAGAGTAAAATAGGCATCAAAAAATTAATAAGTATATAAAATTTTAATAAAATAAAAAAGGGACAGCATTTTTCTAAAATGTTATTTTTTACGATGTTAGGTACCAGCCTTAGAGGCAAAAAGTATAATTGACTTATCATTAAAATTCACATCACCTGAATCAATAATAATTATTAATCATTAAAATAATTTTATTATTTATTCTACAATTATTAATAAAAAATTAGGGAACATCTTTATTAATTAAAAATTAAGAACATATTTATTGGCATAAATAAATGCTCAGACGCTCTTTCTTGTGACCCAAAGCAAAGATCATAAGGTCTCTGACCACCAGAAGCGCTTAGAGAACGCATGGAGTCTATCGATCTCTATCAAACAGACCCCGTCTGGTAGACACGCAGGGAAATAAGAGGAACAGCAAGGCCACGTTCACACCAGCTTTGTAGGGCTGTATTGGGCATCATTGCCCAGAGAAGTCCCAATCCAAGAACAAAGCTTTTGCCTCATGTCCTGTAACACAAGTAGGACAAAGTATTTGTTTGTAGCACATCACGTTCCAACCTGCCCTAATGCCTTCCTATGAGAGAGAGAGTGAGATAGAGAGAAAACGAGAGAGGGAGAGAAAACAAGAGAGAGAGAGAGAGAGCACGAGAGAGAGAGAACAAGAGAGAGAATGTGCGAGAGAGAGAGAGAACGCACGAGAGAGAGAACGCGCGAGAGCACGAGAGAGAGAACATGCAAGAGAGAGAGAGAACACATGAGAGAGAACACGCGAGAGAGAGAACGCAAGAGAGAGAGAGAGAGAGAGAAGAGCGAAAGAATGAGAGAAAGAGAAGAGAAAGAACAAGTGAGAGAGAGAGAGAGAGAACAGAGAGAACGAGAGAGAGAACACGCACAAGAGAGAGAGAGAGAACACGTGAGAGAGATAGAGCGCGAGAGAGAGAGAGCGAGAAGAGTGAAAGAATGAGAGAGAGAGAGAACAAGTGAGAGAGAGTGAGAGAGCGCGAGAAGAGAGAGAATGAGAGAGAGAGAAAGAGTGAGAGAGAACTAGAGAGAGAGAGCGAGAGAGCACGAGAGTGAGAGAGAACAAGTGAGAGAGAGGGAGAATGAGAGAGAGAGAGAGAGAGAGAGAGAAGAGAGAATGAGAGAAAGACAAGAGAGAACGAGAGAGAGAGAAGAGAGAATGAGAGAGAGAGAGAGAGAACGAGAGAGAGAGAGAGAGAGAATGAGAGAGAGAGAGAGAGAACGAGAGAGAGTTAGAGAGAACAAGTGAGAGAGAGAGAGAGAGAGAGAAGAGAGAACAAGAGAGAACGAGAGAGAGAAGCGAGAATGAGAGAGAGAGAACAAGAGAGAGAGAACGAGAGAGAGAGAGCGAGAGAGAGAACAAGAGAGAGAGCAAAAGAGAATGAGCGAGAGAATGCGAGAGAGAGCAAACAAGAGAGAGAACAAGAGAGAGGGAAGGGAGAAAAAGAGAGAGAGAATCAGAGAACAAGAGAAAGAGTGAGAGAGAATGAGAGAGAGAGAGAATGAGCGAGAGAACACAAGAAAGAACGAGAGAGAGAAGAGAGAGGGAAGCGAGAGAGAAAGAGAGAAAGAATAAGAGACCAAGAGAAAGAGCAAGAAAGAAGGTGGGAGTGAGAGAGGGAGAGAGAACAAGAGAGAGAGAGAGAGAATGAGAGAGAGAGCGAGAGAGGGAGGGAGCGAATGAGAGCAAGAAAAAAAAGGGTGAAAGAAAGAAAGTAAAGAGCAAGAAAGAAAGAAAGAAAACACGCAATGCAATGCATTATAACAACGCATTACCAAGCATGCCAGCGCACATTCACAACATGCATAATGCGCACAATTATGAATGCTGCGCGGTGTGAATGGGCCCGAAGGCCTAGCTACTGTGCAGATTCACTGAGAAGGAAGCAGGTATACATGAAGCCTCGTCCGCCTATGTGATGAGCCCCTCGCTGTTTTTTTTATTAAGTGATACAGGCAAACAATATTTTTAATAGGGATATGATTAGGTCATGCTGATCTCTTTTACATGTATAAAAAAATAATTGATGAGAATAATTAATTATCTACTCTACAGTTCCTCCATTGTTATCACTTTTCCTGAGCAGATGTTAGATGAACCTACAGACAACTCTGATACAACTATCTGAGCGGGCAATAATCTCTGTGGTTGCCAGGCAGACAGCAGGCCCCATATTTGCTTCCACCTACACAGCCGGTGGTGGACATGGAGGCGGCTGATAAAATCTTAATTTAGGGGAACAAAAGGTTGTGACCTCCGTGTTATTTAAAGAGAGCCTCCCTAAAGGATCTCTTGTGAATTGTACTCCCACTGGACAGGCATGTACTGTAAATGCCCTCCTAACTAAATCTATTAGGATTCATTATCTTTTCAAGCTATGTCCTAAAGGTGTGAGACCACAAAGTGGCATCTTTTCGACATATACATAAACAAATGATACAGTTACAAAGTATCTCGTACTCATATTGATGCTGAATAGCTTCAGTTGGGTTAAATTGCTCAGTGTCTTCTCACATCCTTTGGGAACTCCAGGAGTGAGATTGTTGCATTGATGTTCCCATCTCCGCCCCCGTTCAAGGGTCATAGTGCCAGTCCAACCAGTACTGACATTTCGGTGTTTGGCAGATGGTTGAGATCTAAATCTACTGGCAGTTTTATCTCCCTTTTTGGGGACTTTATTATTGGTGGGATGTCTATGCTGCGTTCCCAGGTCTGTAAACCTGCTGTGCCCATTATGAGGTGTTCCCACCATCCCTGTGCTGAGTTCCCGGGTCTGTACACCTGCTGTGCCCATTATGAGGTGTTCCCACCATCCCTGTGCTGAGTTCCCGGGTCTGTACACCCGCTGTGCCCATTATGAGGGGTTACCACCTTCCCTGTGCTGAGTTCCCGGGTCTGTACACCTGCTGTGCCCATTATGAGGGGTTCCACCATCCCTGTGCTGAATTCCCGGGTCTGTACACCTGCTGTGCCCATTATGAAGGGTTCCACCATCCCTGTGCTGAGTTCCGGGTCTGTACACCTGCTGTGCCCATTATGAAGGGTTCCATTATCCCTGTGCTGAGTTCCTGGGTCTGTACACCTGCTGTGCCCATTATGAAGGGTTCCACTATCCCTGTGCTGAGTTCCCAAGTCTGCACAACTGTCATGTCCATTATGAGGGGTTCCCACCGTCCCTGCATTGAATTTCCAGATCTGTACATCTGCTGTGCCCAATATGAGGGGCTTCCAAGACCACTGTGAGGAGTTCCCAGGTTTGTACACCAACTGTTTCCATTATGAGGGGTTCTCCACATCCCTGTGCAGAGTTCCCAGGTTTGCACACCTGCTGTGCCCATTATGGATTGTGCAGTATATTTACTATATATTATAGAAAATTTAACAGGAGGAGCTGTAAAGGATGGACAGGGATGCCCAAAACAACCAACTTAACAGCAGAGTCTGGAATGATGGCATGGAGATTTGTTGTTGTATCCAGGACATATACTGGAAGAAGCTGGGATCTGCTCATCTACTGCATAACCAAAACTTTTTTGGCCATTACGCCCATACAGGTTTCAATCCAGCCATTCCATTATCCAATTGTTTCAATAGCCGTGTTGCTTTCATGAAACATCAAAGCATGCATGGCACTTGTTCCGTGTCCTTATTTTCAGTTTTTTAAGGTTGAACAAAACAGTGAACAATGGGAAGGGTTGGATATTTTTTGTTCATCTTCAATAATTTTTATTGTAGAAAAAGCAGAAGCAGAACCCTTCCTGCAAATCCCTTTAATTTATTATATTGGAGAAGAGCCAGTTGATAATTGACAGTAACATAAGAAAAAGAGTGATGAAAGGCAAAAGTGGTCTTTATAAGGAGGCCAATAATAGTACTCCGGGACTCATTATGTAGATGTTAAAATATTGTTTTGAAATTTGACATCCTCTTTTGCAGAATGACCACCAGATTACCATAGAGGAGCTGGAACTGAAGTATCAAACAAGCATCACAAAAGTAAGTTGTTTCTGGGTGGAGGGGGGGGGGGGTAAAATCTATGATTGAGAGAAGCTGACTGCTGAAGGGACATAGACCTTGGTTGGGGGTTGGCTGTAGGCCGCTGAAGGCACTGATTTTGTAAAATCTGTGGCTGGGGTTAGCTGTAGGCTGCTAAAGGTACTGACTTTGCCTTGTCCTTGGTTGAGGTTGGCTGTAGGCCTCTAAAGGAACAGACATTGCCTTGTGCTTGGTTGGGGTTGGCTGTAGGCTCCTAAAGGAACAAACTTTGCCTTGTCCATTGTTTGGGTTGGCTGTATGCTGCTAAAGGAACTGACTTTGCCTGTTCCTTGGTTGGGGTTTGCTGTAGGCCTCTAAAGGAACTGACTTTGCCTGGTCCTTGGTTGGGGATGGCTGTAGGCTCCTAAAGGAACAAACTTTGCCTTGTCCTTTGTTTGGGTTGGCTGTAGGCTCCTAAAGGAACAAACTTTGCCTGTTCCTTGGTTGGGGTTGGCTGTAGGCCTCTAAAGGAACTAACTTTGCCTTGACCTTGGTTGGGGTTTGCTGTAGGCTCCTAAAGGAACTGACTTTGCCTGGTCCTTTGTTGGGGTTGGCCATAGGCCTCTAAAGGAATAGACTTTTTACAGTCTATACTTGGGTTTGGCTGTAAACCGAGGAAGGTTCAAACTTTGTATAGTTCTTGGTTGGGGTTGGCTGTAGGCCTCTAAAGGAACAGATTATGTCTAGTCCTTGGTTAGGGTTGGCTGTAGGCCACGGAAAGAACTTACTTTCTATAGTCTGTGGCTGGGGTTAGCTGTAGGCCTCTAAAGGAACTGACATCGCCTTGTCCTTCCTTGGTTGGGGTTGGCTGTAGGCTCCTAAAGGAACTGACTTTGCCTGGTCCTTGGTTGGGGTTGGCCATAGGCCTCTAAAGGAATAGACTTTTTACAGTCTATACTTGGGTTTGGCTGTAAACCGAGGAAGGTTCAAACTTTGTATAGTTCTTGGTTGGGGTTGGCTGTAGGCCTCTAAAGGAACAGACATTGCCTTGTCCTTGGTTGGGGTTGGCTGTAGGCCTCTAAAGGAACAGACATTGCCTTGTGCTTGGTTGGGGTTGGCTGTATGCTCCTAAAGGAACACACTTTGTCTTGTCCTTTGTTTGGGTTGGCTGTATGCTGCTAAAGGAACTGACTTTGCCTGGTCCTAGGTTGGGGTTGGCTGTAGGACTCTAAACACACTGACTTTGCCTGGTCCTTGGTTGGGGGTGGCTGTAGGCCTCTAAAGGAACTGACTTTGCCTGGTCCTTGGTTGGGGTTTGCTGTAGGCCTCTAAAGGAACTGACTTTGCCTTGTCCTTGGTTGGGGTTGGCTGTATGCTGCTAAAGGAACTGACTTGGCCTGGTCCTTGGATGGGGTTGGCTGTAGGCCTCTAAAGGAACTGACTTTGTCTGGTCCTTGGTTGGGGTTGGCTATAGGCCTC
Organism: Lithobates sylvaticus; assembly: GCA_028564925.1. NCBI lineage: Eukaryota > Metazoa > Chordata > Amphibia > Anura > Ranidae > Lithobates > Lithobates sylvaticus. Next base: position 14,862,116 of record CM053035.1, read on the forward strand.
TAAAGGAATAGACTTTTCACAGTCTATACTTGGGTTTGGCTGTAAACCGAGGAAGGTTCAAACTTTGTATAGTTCTTTGTTGGGGTTGGATGTAGGCCTCTAAAGGAACAGATTATGTCTAGTCCTTGGTTAGGGTTGGCTGTAGGCCACTGAAAGAATTGACTTTCTATAGTCTGTGGCTGGGGTTAGCTGTAGGCTGCTAAAGGAACTGACTTTGCCTTGTCCTTGGTTGGGGTTGGCTGTAGGCCTCTAAAGGAACAGACTTTGCCTTGTGCTTGCTTGGGGTTGGCTGTAGGCTCCTAAAGGAACAAACTTTGCCTTGTCCTTTGTTTGGGTTGGCTGTATACGGCTAAAGGAACTGACTTTGCCTGGTCCTTGGTTGGGGTTGGCTGTAGGACTCTACACAAACTGACTTTGTCTGGTCCTTGGTTGGGGTTGGCTGTAGGCCTCTAAAGGAACTGACTTTGCCTGGTCCTTGGTTGGGGTTGGCTGTAGGCCTCTAAAGGAACTGACTTGGCCTTGTCCTTGGTTGGGGTTGGCTGTATGCTGCTAAAGGAACTGACTTTGCCTGGTCCTTGGATGGGGTTGGCTGTAGGCCTCTAAATGGACTGACTTTGCCTGGTCCTTGGTTGGGGTTGGCTGTAGGCCTCTAAAGGAACTGACTTTGCCTGGTCCTTGGTTGGGGTTGGCTATAGGCCTCTAAAGGAATAGACTTTGTATAGTCTATACTTGGGTTTGGCTGTAAACCGAGGAAGGAACAAACTTTGTATAGTTCTTGGTTGGGGTTGGCTGTAGGCCTCTAAAGGAACAGATTATGTCTAGTCCTTGGTTAGGGTTGGCTGTAGGCCACTGAAAGAATTGACTTTCTATAGTCTGTGGTTGGGATTGGCTGTAAGTTGCTCAAGGAACAGACATTGTATAGCTTGTGGTTGGGGATGGCTGTCGGTTTTCCATACCCAAGTATCATCTAAAATCTCTTTTACATTAAAAAGTAATGTCCTCCATTACCCAAAAAAATATTTTGTAAATGGCTACAGCTCGTTGATGACATCTGTAATGTATAGTATAGGTTACATGACCCCCAGTGTAGCATGTGATTGGAAGACGTTGTGTTATTTTATATCTTCATTGATATAATGGTGTCCTGTCTTCCGCAGGGTCTGAAGAGCAGTTTTGCATCAGAGGTATTGCTCCGCGATGGACCTAACGAGCTCAAACCTCCGAAGGGCACCCCGGAATACGTAAAGTTTGCCCGTCAGCTGGCCGGAGGGCTGCAGTGCCTGATGTGGGTGGCAGCTGTCATCTGTCTTATTGCCTTTGGAATCCAGGCCTCGCAGGGAGACCAGACCGCGGCGGATAACGTGAGTGATGACCAGCAGCAGCAAATGACTTTTGGCCTAATTTAGGATTATAGCATAAAGATCCATCCTTGGTCTTCACCCTTATTTTACCACTGGAATTCACTGTTCACCTTAGAATGGTAATTGGTTGTTACGATATGTATGGCCTCATCCACCGCATACCATACAAGCCCAGCGTGTAAAAGGTGATAACAGCCTCAGCCTGACTCCAGGCCACGCCCCTCCCAACATGTTTCGTCCCACTCTCAGGGCTTAGTCATGGGTTATTAAGGTGAAACTTCAAACTAAACAAATATTAAAGCCCAACTTCGAGCAAAACCTTTTTTTTTTTTTCACATATTTGGACATAGTGGAGAAGGAATGTGCCTCTATCAAGTTTTACTTGCAAATCTGTGACCCCAACTGGGTGATTTTCCATTACTTCCTGTCCCTATGACACCAGTACAATTAAATGGGGGGTAACCAGGCTATGAAGACATGGACAGCCAAAAACATGGTAGGAAGTTCTAATCCTTCCTAGCTCTAATAAAACATGTTTGTGTTCCCATTGGAGAGATTTCCCTTATTCCCTCTCCTGAAAATTGGACATAGGAAGAGCCATTGATCGACTTCTCCTCACTCGTGTCTGTCAGACGCGAGAAGAGGAGAGCCGATCGGCTGCTCCTCTGACAGGGGGGGTCTGTGCTGATCGATTATCAGCGCAGCCCCCCCCCAGGATGCCCACGCTGGAACACCAGGGACGCCACCGGACCACCAGGGATGCCCAGCACCAGGTATGCCACCCTAGACCACCAGAGATGCCAGTCAGTGCCCACAATGGATGCCAATCAGTGATGCCAATCAGTGCCCACAATGGGCATCACTGATTGGCATGCATTATTGTTTGGCACTGATTGGCATCCATCAGTACAATACATTACTCTGCAATGACGCCTATCAGTCCACATCCGTGCTGCCTATCAGTGCCCATCCGTGCCGCCTATCAGTGCCCACCCTTGCCGCCTATCGGTGCCCATCCATGCTCATCCGTGCTGCCTATCCATGCCCATCCATGCCGCCTATCCATGCCCATCCATGCCGCCTATCCATGCCAATCCGTGCCACCTATCAGTGCCAATTTGTGCCACTTATCAGTGCCCATCCGTGTCGCCCATCAGTGCCCCCTATCAGTGCCCATCAGTGCTGCCTATCAGTGCCCATCAATGCCACCTCAATGCCAGTGCCCATCAATGCCCCATCAGTAAAGGAGAAAACTTACTTATTTACAAAGTTTTGAAACTGAAACAAAAAAAATAAAACATATTTTTTTTTTTTCAAAATGTTCGGTCTTTTTTTATTTGTTTAGCAGGAAAAAAAAATTCCCAGAGGTGATCAAATACCACCAAAAAGAAACCTCTATTTGTGGGAACAAAATGATAAAAATTTAGTTTGGGTACAGTGTTGTATGACCGCGCAATTGTCATTCAAAGTGCGACAGCGCTGAAAGCTGAAAATTGGTCTGAGCAGGAAGGTGTTTAAGTGCCCCCCGGGATTTGAAGTGGTTAAGTACCGAAGTTTGGCGCCATTCCCGCGAGCGCGTGCAAGTGTGACATGTTAGGTATCTATTTACTCGGCGTAACTTCATCTTTATGCAAAAAAAAAAGTGGGCTAACTTTACTGTTTTCTTTTTTTTTAAAGCACAAAACTATTTTTTTTCCCCCAAAAAAACGCGTTCGAAAAATTGCTGCGCAAATACCGTGGGAGATAAAAAGTTGCAACGACCGCCATTGTATTCTCTAGGGCAGGGGTCTCAAACTGGTGGCCCTCCAGCTGTTGCAGAACTACAATTCCCATGAGGCATTGCAAGGCTGATAGTTACAAGCAAGACTCCCATGGGCAGAGGCATGATGGGACTTGTAGTTCCGCAACAGCTGGAGGGCCGCCAGTTTGAGACCCCTGCTCTAGGGTCTTTGCTAAAGAAAAACAAAAACATATATAATGTTTGGGGGTTCTATGTAATTTTCGAGCTATAAATAAAAAATTATGATTTTTTTATGTAGGAGAGAAATGTCAGAATTGGCCTTGGGGTGGCAAGGGGTTAACGGAAAAGTCCTAACGCCCGCCATGTGGTTCTATGTCTGACCCTACGTCTCCTTCCATCTTTGTCTAGCTGTACTTGGCCGTCGCTCTGATCGCTGTGGTCGTGGTCACCGGCTGCTTCGGCTACTACCAGGAATTCAAGAGCACCAACATCATCGCCAGTTTCAAGAACCTTGTACCCCAGGTAGGCAAGACTGATCCAAAAATGGGAATGTTACTAGAATTAGAAAAATGAAACTGATTTCAAGTGAAAAAAACACTCAATATAAATAACTAGATCTTTGATTTTTGTCACCCAGTAGATTGCTCTACATTAATCACCACTATAGTAGTTTAAAAGGAAGCTCACGAGTGACACAGAATCCTCCTATAAATTCTTATTTCCTATGTTTGTCAACTCCATCTAGTGGTCATAATGCCGTATTTCCTGGTTCCGTCTATTCTGTATGAATGAATAACATTCGACCTAGGGAGGAACTAGCCCAGTAACATTCATTTCTGCCCCACTTCCACCGAACGAATGCACATGCAGTTTTACAGGTTATCACCTGCATTTCCGCTCTGCACATTCTTGTCACCTTCATTAACACTCTGCACATTCTAGTCACCTGCATTTCCGCTCTGCACATTCTTGTCACCTTCATTAACGCTCTGCACATTCTAGTCACCTGCATTACTGCTCTGCACATTCTTGTCACCTGCATTACCACTCTGCACATTCTAGTCACCTGCATTTCCGCTCTGCACATTCTTGTCACCTGCATTTCCGCTCTGCACATTCTAGTCACCTGCATTACCACTCTGCACATTCTAGTCACCTGCATTACCACTCTGCACATTCTAGTCACCTGCATTACCACTCTGCACATTCTTGTCACCTGCATTACCGCTCTGCACATTCTTGTCACCTGCATTACTGCTCTGCACATTCTAGTCACCTGCATTACTGCTCTGCACATTCTTGTCACCTGCATTACTGCTCTGCACATTCTTGTTACCTGCATTACCACTCTGCACATTCTAGTCACCTGCATTACCACTCTGCACATTCTAGTCACCTGCATTACTGCTCTGCACATTCTTGTCAACTTCATTACTGCTCTGCACATTCTAGTCACCTGCATTACCGCTCTGCACATTCTAGTCACCTGCATTACCACTCTGCACATTCTAGTCACCTGCATTACCACTCTGCACATTCTTGTCACCTGCATTACTGCTCTGCACATTCTTGTCACCTGCATTACCGCTCTGCACATTCTTGTCACCTGCATTACCACTCTGCACATTCTAGTCACCTGCATTACCACTCTGCACATTCTAGTCACCTGCATTACCGCTCTGCACATTCTAGTTACCTGCATTACCACTCTGCACATTCTAGTCACCTGCATTACCACTCTGCACATTCTAGTCACCTGCATTACTGCTCTGCACATTCTTGTCACCTTCATTACTGCTCTGCACATTCTAGTCACCTGCATTACTGCTCTGCACATTCTTGTCACCTGCATTACTGCTCTGCACATTCTTGTCACCTGCATTACCACTCTGCACATTCTAGTCACCTGCATTACCACTCTGCACATTCTAGTCACCTGCATTTCCGCTCTGCACATTCTTGTCACCTTCATTAACGCTCTGCACATTCTAGTCACCTGCATTACTGCTCTGCACATTCTAGTCACCTGCATTACCACTCTGCACATTCTTGTCACCTGCATTACCACTCTGCACATTCTAGTCACCTGCATTTCCACTCTGCAAATTCTTGTCACCATCATTAACGCTCTGCACATTCTAGTCACCTGCATTACTGCTCTGCACATTCTTGTCACCTGCATTACTGCTCTGCACATTCTTGTCACCTGCATTACTGCTCTGCACATTCTTGTCACCTGCATTACCACTCTGCACATTCTAGTCACCTGCATTACCACTCTGCACATTCTAGTCACCTGCATTACCGCTCTGCACATTCTTGTCACCTGCATTACCACTCTGCACATTCTAGTCACCTGCATTACCGCTCTGCACATTCTAGTCACCTGCATTACCACTCTGCACATTCTTGTCACCTGCATTACTGCTCTGCACATTCTAGTCACCTGCATTTCCGCTCTGCACATTCTTGTCACCTGCATTACTGCTCTGCACATTCTAGTCACCTGCATTTCCGCTCTGCACATTCTAGTCACCTGCATTTCCGCTCTGCACATTCTTGTCACCTTCATTAACGCTCTGCACATGATAGTCACCTGCATTACTGCTCTGCACATTCTAGTCACCTGCATTACTGCTCTGCACATTCTAGTCACCTGCATTACTGCTCTGCACATTTTTGTCCCTGATCATTCAGAGACACTGTAGCAAAATCCTTCTGTGAAAAAAAGTACATGATCATTGTGACACAATGTAGCAAAAATTGTCATGGGAATTTCCCTAGAATAGCTGAGAGCATGATTGAAAACACAACATTGCACTGCTGTAGAACACAAATGTACAACTAACTATATCCTGTAGTCATGAGAAAGTTAAAACTGAAAGTATAGAAATTCTTGAGCGGTATTATGATTGAATGATACAATGGCTCCCCCTACAGGCAGAATACAATATTGGCGTACTGTATATACTATGTACTGTACTGTATAAATTGAAATGGCAGTGCCCCAAAAATGACTTGGCAAAATGTATAAAATGTTCCCCCAAATATTTCTTGCTTTCTCTCTGAAAAAGTCTGCATTTAGTAAGGTTTCCTTGCTGCTGGCAATCATTTGGTTATTTAGCTTAAAATAAAATAATATTTAAGTTTTTGATGGCTGCTATAGAGTTAAAGCCATTAAAGCCTCTTTTCCATCTCTAGGATTCTGTTGGTAATATCTCTGCATACCGTCTGTGCCCATTATAAGGGGTTCCCACTATCTCTAAGCTAAGTTGCGTGGTCTGTACACCTGCTGTGCCCATTATGAGGGGTTCGCACCACCTCTGCACTGAGTTTCTGGGTCTGTACATCTGCTGTGTCCATTATGAGGGGTTCCCACCATCCCTGTTCTGAATTCCTGGGTCTGTACACTTGCTTTGCCCATTATGAGGGGTTCCCACCATCCCTGTGCTAAGTTCCCTGGTCTGTACACCCGCTGTGCCCATTATAAGGAGTTCCCACCATCCCTGTGCTGAGTTCCCAGGTCTGTACACCCGCTGTGCCCATTATGAGGGGTTCCCACCATCACTGTGCTGAGTTCCCAGGTCTGTGCATCCGCTGTGCCCATTATGAGGGGTTTCCACCATCCCTGTGCTGAGTTCCCAGGTCTGTACACCTGCTGTGCCCATTATGTGGGGTTCCCACCATCCCTGTGCTGAGTTCCCGGGTCTGTACACCTGCTGTGCCCATTATGAGGGGTTCCCACCATCCCTGCTGGATTTGTTTTGACTACGGAGGGTGTAATAGAAGGATCCGGAACACACAAGGGAGAGATTTCTCTGTTGGAGCATTTAGAAAGAAGGGGCACAAAATATAATTAAAATGTCACTTTTGGTTGGACTGACACTGAACTAGGAAAGAAAATTAAATGGGTCCTCAAAGAAATGAATAATAAGCAATATAAACCTTCTGCAGCACCATTTTGCCCAGCAAGACAAGAATAAAGGGGAACTATTTCATTGGAGACACTTGCTCCAGAGACAACTTAGAGGGGGGTTTACCCTACTTTGGAGAGATTTCCTCGTACTTCCTGTATACGGGACAGTATAGGAAAATCTCCTCAATGGCTCACAATTGGCAAAAAAAAAAAAAAGAATTAAAATTGATGTGCTTTTTATTTATTCTTGTCTCTAGCAAGCCACCGTTATACGAGATGGAGAGAAGTCTCAGATTAACGCCAACCAACTGGTGGTAGGAGACCTTGTGGAAATTAAGGGTGGAGACCGCGTCCCTGCCGATATTAGAATTATCAACGCGCAAGGGTGTAAGGTGAGACTCTGCAGCCACTTCGGGCACCCGATCTGCCCGTTAGATAAATGTCCACCATGTCTGTGAAAGTCTGTCATGGACTTTGCTTTCCAAAAAGTTGATAAAAAAAAAAAAACTTGATCCTGTGGCCTTCTTTTAGGTGGACAATTCTTCTCTGACAGGGGAATCTGAGCCACAGACTCGGTCACCAGAATATACCCACGAGAGCCCCCTGGAAACAAGAAACATTGCATTCTTCTCTACCATGTGTCTAGAAGGTAAGGAACTCCTTGGGTTGTCGAAAAAAGCCAGCATAGACTCAGGGGCGGACTGACAACTCATGGGGGCCCCCGGGCAATAGGAGATTATGGGGCCCCCAGGCAATCAGAGATTATGGGGCCACACAGTATACACACACACAGAGGAAAAAAGAGAGAGAGAGCAGCGCCGCACTGAGAGTAGTGGGTCTGATTACAGTGGGAACTGTATGTAAGGTTTAAAAGAAAGTATTGTACTCACACTTTGTTTAAAAATATCAGGCACGTAGCGGTATCTTTATTTTGTCTGAAGTCCTCGGCCGTCATCCGGTGTCATGGCTATGGTGAGGAAATCGCCTGATGAAGGAGCACGCATGCTCCGAACGCGAGCGCTTTCAACCACGCCCACCGACGTCATCAATCCTGCTGACGTGCCTATCCTGGGGCGCACTCACCTCGGAACCACGAGACGCAAGGGACCGGGGTGCGTTTCCCCACCATAGCCATGACACCGGAGGACGGCCGAGGACTTCAGACAAAATAAAGATACCGCTACGTGCCTGATATTTTTAAACAAAGTGTGAGTACAATACTTTCTTTTAAACCTTACATACAGTTCCCACTGTAATCAGACCCACTACTCTCAGAGCGGCGCTGCTCTCTCTCTCTCTTTTTTCCTCTACAACACAGAGTCTCTTCTGCTCTATGGAGCCGGCTGCCGCATTCTACAAACACACACCGTCACTCCTGGACTGAAAAAACTGTCCAAAAAACACACTAGAGTGTTTCTCCCCTTCAGCCCCCACTCTCACTCCCGCCCACCCTCAGTGTCACTCCATCTGTGACCCCCCATACTCACTCATCACTAGCTTTCGTCGGCGCTCCATCCTCCCCCTCTCCACTATACACACACATAGTATACAATCACACAGTATACACATACATGTACACATAGTATACATAGACAGGCTGAGAAGGTACTGGAGAGGTGTGGCAGCTAAAATCTTGGGATTTTTAGCCAAAAGGATGTCGGTAAGGGACATTTCAGAAAACAGATGTAAAAAAAAACTGTAAATTTTTACATACTGTCCCTGGTTTTACTGAGGCTGGCAACCTTGAGGGGGCCCCCTTGTGGCCGGGGCCCTCGGGCAGTGCCCGAGTGGCTGAATGGTCAGTCCGCCCCTGCATAGACTAAATTGTTTTCTATTTAACCACATCAATACCGGGCACTTTTCGCCCCCTTCCTTCCCAGACTAATTTTTAGCTTTCAGCGCTCTCGCACTTTCAATAAGAATTGCGCAGTCATGCTACGCATTACCCAAATAAAATTTTTATCATTTTGTTCGCACAAATAGAGCTTTCTTTTGGTGGTATTTATTCACGGCTCCGTTTTACATTTTTTTGCGATATAAGCGAAAAGAGAGCGGAAATTTGGAAAAAAAAAACAATATTTTCTTTATTCTATTTTAAAAGAAATCCAATAAAACCAAATTTTGTCATAAATTTAACCCAAAATGTATTCTGCTACCTGTTTTTGGTAAAAAAAAATCCCGTTAAGTGTATAATAATTGGTTTGCGTGATCACGGACAGATGTACGCAAATGATCATGTACAGATGTGTGCAGGTGATCACGGACATATGTGTGCAAATGATCATTGGAACATGTGATTTTACTGTTATATATGTGGGGGACATGTGTTTTGGGGATCGTTACTATGTGGGGACATGTGTTTTGGGAACATGTGTTTTGGGGATCGTTACTATGTGGGGACGTGTTTTGGGGATCAACCAGGTTTTTTCGCAGAATACAGAAAACGAATCTTATAGAGTATGAACAGCATGTAATACACCATTTATTGATAGTTTTTTTAATGACGTGGGTTTAGTGACACTTTAGTGAATTTTTTTTCACACTAAATTTTCTTGTGTGGTTTTGTAGGTGTAGCCACAGGAGTAATTATTAACACCGGTGACCGAACCATCATTGGCTGCATTGCCAGCTTGGCTTCCGGAGTGGGTAACGAGAAGACCCCCATTGCCATAGAGATTGAGCACTTTGTGGACATCATCGCGGGGCTGGCTATCTTCTTTGGTGGTACCTTCTTTATCGTTGCTATGGTTATCGGCTACCCCTTCCTCAGGGCTATGGTCTTCTTTATGGCTATCGTGGTGGCGTATGTCCCTGAAGGTCTCTTGGCCACTGTCACAGTAAGAGGATTTGATATACTCAAAATAAATGAAATATGAGGAACAAATTATTATTTTTTTTTTTTCACCCACATAGTTATTCTCCATTGCTTTGTTGGCCTCAAATAACTTGTTGGCCTCAAAACTGTTGAAAAAAGGTCAATGAGCTTGTGCTGTTTCCTATTCAGCGACACTTCTCTATGCTCCATCAGGTGTGTCTCTCTCTCACGGCCAAACGACTTGCCAGAAAGAACTGTGTCGTGAAGAACCTTGAAGCTGTGGAGACTCTTGGATCCACATCAGTCATCTGCTCAGACAAGACGGGAACCTTGACCCAGAACCGGATGACTGTGTCTCACTTGTGGTTTGACAATCAGATCCATACAGCTGACACCACTGAAGATCAGTCAGGTAACCATCATAACCATTTTTCCTTGGCATCCTAAAAGTTGGCGCTAGATGTGGATACCTGTGGGCAAAGTGGTTGTTGAGTCTTAGATTTGAGGAGTCTTAACACTCAACATTCTGATTCAAGCTCAGATTGCACATAGTTTTGGCTATTAGTCAAATCATAGGTTACAAGCACATTTGTGGTCACCACAATGCTTCCTAGAGATCATTTTTTATGTTCTACATTTCAGGACAAAGCTTTGACCAAACATCGGATACATGGAGAGCTCTGAGTAAGGTGGTCACTCTTTGTAACCGTGCCTCTTTCAAGGGTGGACAAGATGGAGTACCTATACCCAAGGTGAGTATCAATGAACTCTACGGTATGAAACATCCTTCCAACCTTAATATTCGCCTACTTGGACCAATATACCAGAGTTTATTCTGGATATATCGACGACATAGCCCAACCTTTGTCAACGTTTTCAACACAGAGGAACCATTGAAATGAATGAATGAATGAATAATTTGAACTAATTTGAACTACAATGCGAACTGAATCGCCTCAAGGCTCAGACTCAGGGAACCCCTACTAAAAACTACTATATCTACAACTCATGATACATTAGTGTAAAGGTCAGTTAGAAGAATGCTGCTTACATTTGTGGTCATTGGAAATAATCCCCCCCCCCCCTTACAGACAGCTAAAAAGATCAATGGTGTCAGTGGGCAGAGGCGGCTCTCTAATTAAGCAAATTAGTCGGTCGCCTTAGGCCTCGCACTCCCAGGGGCCTCGCGGCTGCCTAATTTGCCTGACGTGTGTGGGAGTTGGAGGGAAAGTCCACTTGAATTATTTTTTCCCGTTTTGGGCATAAGTGGGTCTTAGATTTGCCTAAGGCCTCACAAAGCCTAGAGCCGCCTCTGTCAGTGGGAACCTATCAAAAAGGCAGAAATTGCTCAAAGAACCCCTAGCAACCTTTGGTGGAACCCTAGGGTTCCATGGTAGAGAAACCCGGACGTACAGTAGACAGTAGTTGTGAACTGAACAGATGCTTAGCTTGTCAGTTCATTCAGAACTCATTATTAAATTAGTGGTGTTTTGAGTTATGGGTACACAGGCCAAAAGTTGACTTGACATACAATTTCCTGCCTATTCCAAAGTGGTGGACTTTATTAAAGAAAAATAAATTTTCCTTAGTTTGTTGGCTTTTGATACATTACTTTAAAACTCTTTCACATGGAAACATATGTCAGACTAATATCTTTGAAATTTGAAGGCGAGATAGTTGAAGCCAGTCTATTACTCAAACCCCTACCTGGCATGTTATGTTGTTGCTATATGAGAATTCGGACTGACCAACCCCTTTGCACTCTTCAGCGTATTGTGATTGGCGATGCCTCCGAGACCGCTCTGCTGAAATTCTCCGAGCTGACTGTTGGCAATGCCATGGAATACAGAGAGCGCTTCAAGAAAGTGTCAGAGTTACCCTTCAACTCAACCAACAAGTTTCAGGTGAGTGGACGATATTCTGGCTATCCTTCTCCCCATGAAATGGCTTAGTCTGTAGTTCGTGGGAATGGTCTCAGTGCATTCAACCGTCCAATCCCTGTGCATGGGAAACCCAAAAAGTTTATCAAAAGGCATTGAAACAAATAATATCCTTCAAGGACAGAAGATCCTACATAACTTATAGAAATTAAACAAAGTCTAATGCGGCGTACACACGGTCGGAATTTCCGATGGAAACAGTCCGATGGGAGCTTTTCATCAGATTTTCCGACCGTGTGTATGCCCAACAGTCTTTTTCTGTCGGAATTTCCGACGGACTTTGAATTGAGAGCCTGTTCTCAATTTTTCCGACTGAAAACCTTTCTATCGGATTTTCCGATCGTGTGTATGCAATTCCGACACGCAAAATTCCGACGCATGCTCGGAAACAATTCGACGCATGCTCGGAAGCATTAAACTTCTCTTTTATAGTGCCGTCGAACGTGTTTTATGCGCTGTGTTATTGACCGTCGGAATTTGGTGTGACCGTGTGTAGGCAACACAGCTTGAGCGGAATTCCATCGGAATTCCGACGGGAAAACCATCAGAGCTTTTTCCGACGCGAATTCCGATCGTGTGTACGCGGCATAAGTCCGGGGTGTCAAACTCAATTTCGTTGCGGGCCGTATCAGCATTATGGTTGCCCTCGAAGGTTCAGTTGTATCTGTTAGCCCCCGTACACACAGTCGGAAATTCCGACGGAAAATGTCCGATCAGACCATGTTGTCTGAAAATCCGCCCGTGTGTGGGCTCCATCTGACTTTTTCCGTCGGAAAAAAAATTGGGATCCTGCTCTCAAATTTTCCGACAACAAAATCCGATCAGACTTTTTCCGATTGTGTGTAGAGAATTCCGACGGACAAAGGGCCACGCATGATCAGATCAAATTATGAGACCAAAGCTATTGGCTACTAGCCTCTACGTAGTTCCGTCGTACGCAACGAACGTCACCACGTTCAGAATGATCAGATTTTCGGACAACTTTGTCCGACTGTGTATATGCAACACCAGTGTCGGACAAAATCCGTCGGAAAAAATCTGACGGATTTTGTGGTCGGAATTTCCGACCGTGTGTACGGGGGCTAAGACTAGATGTCCAGAGCACTGCTCCCCCCCACCATCAGAAGATAAGAGTCCCCCACGTATACTCGAGTATATACGGTAAGCATTGGCCAAAGAATTTTCATCTTTACTTGGCCAAGGTAAAAATACTTGGATACAGATGGACAAAGGCTTACATTCAAGGTCTGTTTGAGATTTTTATGAGTTTTTTCTCAGGTTCTTCTGTTCTGTCCTTCCAACCTACTACTGACCTTCTCCTAAACACCATAAAGCTGCTTCAAGCTGCTTTTGGGCTCCAGATGACTTGTATGAAGTTCTGACATGACCAGAACCATATACACAAGCCATTAGAGCAAAAAGTAAAAGAGAATATTTTGTTGCTAACTAAACTGAAATGTTTTCCTCTCCAGTTGTCCATCCATGAGCTCCAAGACCCTCTGGACCTGCGTTATCTTCTCGTCATGAAGGGAGCTCCAGAGCGTATTTTGGAAAGGTGTTCCACCATCATGATCAAAGGACAGGAACTCCCTCTGGATGAGCAATGGCAAGAAGCTTTCCAGACAGCTTACATGGACCTCGGAGGACTGGGAGAGAGAGTGCTGGGTAAGGAAAGAACGAGAAGCCAACATGGCGGGGATCATCCTAAAAAAAACAGTGAGGAATAGACAGGTGCAACGCGTTTCGTTAAAAATCAAAATTCGGACAACTTCTATGTTATTCGGAGATACGGGGTGTATCCAAATTTCCGAATCACAATAGCAATGAATTTCAACTGATCCAAAACAAAATATAACAAAACGAATTATCCAAATAGAAAATTAATTCTAAACTTATCTGTTTTATTCTATTCTATATATTTTTTTTTTGCATGCGCGTTTCTAAAATCCTCCCCACCTCTTCCGAAATTTGAATTTAGACAACGAATATAAAGAAATTTAACTAAACAAAATTATTTAAACCACTTGGTGCCCAATATACGTCATATGACGTCCTCTACTTCCCCGGGGGGTATATCTGAATGATGGGTGTAGCTACAGACATCATTCAGATATCGGCTTTTTCAGACGGCGATTCCCTTCACCATAAGAACGATCATATCGGCTGTTCCTCCGCTTGATCGTTCTTACGGGCGGCGGGAGGGGACGTCCCCCCCTCCCGCCGCCCTCCGGTGCTTCTACCGACTCACCGCTTCTATCGGTGAGTCGGAGAACGGATCTGCCACCCCACGGATGGTGATCATAGAGATTTCCGGAGGACCAGATGGTCGCCGGAGTCTCTATGATCGTTGGGAGGCCGGGCACGATGTTATGACGTCACGCCCGGCCTCTGCCGTCAAATAACGGCGGCGGCTCGGCTGGGAAGCCGTGATCGTTTTTTTTTATTTTTTATTTTAGGCTTCCCAGGTGAGATGTGGGGTCTTATTGACCCCCCAGATATCATTGTAAATAGGTCCAATCGTGCCATATTCCTATTACAAGGGATGTTTACATTCCTTGTAATAGGAATAAAAGTAATCAATTTTTTTTTTTTTTTTTTTAAAGTCAAACTAAAAAAATAAAAGTAAAATTAACAATAAAAAAAAAAAAAAATTAAATCGCCCCTGTCCCCGTGAGCTCGTACGCAGAAGCGAACGCATACGTAAGTCCCGCCCACATATGAAACCGGTGTTCAAACCACACATGTGAGGTATCGCCGCAAACGTTAGAGCGAGAGCAATAATTCTAGCCCTAGATCTCCTCTGTATCTCAAAAGATGTAACCAGTAAAAATGTTTAAAGCGTCACATATGGGAATTTTTAAATACCAAAGTTTGGCGCCATTCCACAAGCACGTGCAATTTTGAAGCGTGACATGTTGGGTATCTATTTACTCGGTGTATCTTCATCTTTCACATTATGTAAAAAAATTTGGCTAACTTTACTGTTTTTTTTTTTTTTTTAAAGCATGAAACAGTTTTTTTTTTTTTCTGAAAAAAGCGCATTCGAAAAATTGCTGCGCAAATACCGTGCGAGATAAGAAGTTGCAACGACCACCATTGTATTCTCTAGGGTCTTTGCTAAAAAAAAAACATATATAATGTTTGGGGGTTCTATGTAATTTTCTATCAAAAAAATTATGAATTTTACATGAAATTTCAGAATTGGATGCGAAGTGGGTAAATAACGACTCGAAACAAAACAAAAATTTTTTGGTTCTGCACATGTCTACATGTGACAATAGTGGGCAGACCCTCCCACATAGCTCAGTGCCCCACCATGACCTCTCTCAGTACCTGCTAGACATGTGCACAATAGAAAAATTTGTTTAGTTTCGTTTCGTTTCTGTTCGTTTCCGTTGATTCGTAACGATTCGTAATTTCGTAAGTCGTCGGTGTTCGTATTCGGACTCGTTCGTATTTTCGGAAGAGTTATTTTTTCGTTGATTCGTTTTTCCGTTAGTCTAATTTTCGTTTATTCGAAATTCGTATTTTCGTTATATTTTGTATTCGGACGCATTCGTATTTTCGTCGATTTAGTTACATTCGTACTTTAGATTGATTTATTCGTACTTTCGTAAGATTGATTTATTCGTACTTTCGTAACATTGTTTTCGTAATTCGTAATCGGAGCATAATTTATAATTTTATGTAATGTGTATGCTATTATTACATTGTAAGAGACACGGAAAATTACGAATCAACAAAAAGAAAAAAAAAAAATTACGAATGTACGAATTTTTTTTGTTCAATCCATTCGAAGCACGTTAAGCAGCGCCATTGTAAGAGACACGGAAAATTACAAATCAACAAAAAAAAGTTACGAATGTACAAATTTTTTCGTTCAATCCATTCGAAGCACGTTAAGCAGCGCCATTGTAAGAGACACGGAAAATGACCAAAAAAAAAAAAAGTTGTACGAATTTTTTCGTTCAATCCATTCGAAGCACGTTAAGCAATTGTAAGAGACACGGAAAATTACGAATCAACAAAAAAAAGTTACGAATGTACGAATTTTTTCGTTCAATCCATTCGAAGCACGTTAAGCAACGCCATTGTAAGAGACACGGAAAATGACGAATCAACAAAAAAAAAAAAAGTTACGAATGTACGAATTTTTTTCGTTCAATCCATTCGAAGCACGTTAAGCAGCGCCATTGTAAGAGACACGAAAAATTACGAATCAACAAAAAAAAGTTACGAATGTACGAATTTTTTCGTTCAATCCATTCGAACCACGTTAAGCAGCGCCATTGTAAGAGACACGGAAAATTACGAATCAACAAACAAAACAAAAAGTTACGAATGTACGAATTTTTTCGTTCAATCCATTCGAAAGAACGTTAAGCAGCGCCATTGTAAGAGACACGGAAACTTACGAATCAACCAAAAAAAGTTACGAATGTACAAATTTTTTCATTCAATCTATTCGAAGCACGTTAAGCAGCGCCATTGTAAGAGACACGGAAAATGACAAATCAACAAACAAAAAATAAAAGTTACGAATGTACGAATTTTTTCGTTCAATCCATTCGAAGCACGTTAAGCAGCGCCATTGCAAGAGACACAGAAAATTACGAATCAACAACAAAAAAAAAAAGTTACGAATGTACGAATTTTTTCGTTCCTTTTGATTTTCGTTATTTTTGAATCTTTGTTCGGTATTTTCGTTGTTTCTGTTTTCGTTTTTCGGATTTTCATTCTTTCGTAGTTTCGTTGTTTCTAATTTAATTATTTCGTATTTTCGTTGTTTTTTCATATTCGTTAGTCTCGATAATTCGTTATTCGGTCAAATTTTTACTAAATCATTCGTTCATTCGTACGATAACGAATGAACGAATATAACGAATTTGAACGGAAAACGAATTCGTAACTAAACGAATTGCACATGTCTAGTACCTGCTGAATGCAAGCAGGTTCTGCGATTACATCTTGTAGAGATACCATGAAGGGGATTTTCTTTTCTTTTTTTCCTTCTTCTTGGAAAATGTAAGTTTCACTTATAATCAGGGGTCAAGTCCTGGGGAAAAAAGTGTGGGAACTCCCACCCAAGATCCACTCGCAAGTATGCAGGAGACTGGGGGGGGGGGGGGTGATGAGACAGAAAATCAGGGAGGGGCCGGCGGGGAGGAGCGCATCACGAGAGGTCTGACTAAATACAATCTCTTAGCAGCAGGGACCTGATCTACCCGTCAGCTAGCTGTGATTGACAGGCTGCCGAAGCTGTCATGGGGCCCCCTACTGGCAATGCCTGAATGGTCAGGTGTGCGGCACTTACTATTGCGAGCTGTGTCGGCAGCTGCTGGTGTAACACCTCCACACAGCTCACATACTTCAAAGTCTTGCAGGACACGGCTGCTAATGGGAACTGAGTTC
Organism: Lithobates sylvaticus; assembly: GCA_028564925.1. Lineage (NCBI taxonomy): Eukaryota > Metazoa > Chordata > Amphibia > Anura > Ranidae > Lithobates > Lithobates sylvaticus. Next base: position 14,879,301 of record CM053035.1, read on the forward strand.
CTGTTGTGGAAAAAGTACAGGAACTCCGTTCCCATGCGTTCCCGCAGGACTTGAGCCCTGCTTATAATCTTTTTCATTTTTATTTTTAGGATTCTGCCACCTGTACCTGAATGAGAAGGAGTTCCCTCGCGGATTCAACTTTGACACCGAAGAAATGAACTTCCCCACCAGCAATCTCTGCTTCGCCGGACTCATCTCCATGATTGACCCCCCCAGGGCCACCGTACCCGATGCCGTCATGAAATGCCGAACTGCCGGAATCCGAGTAAGGGGGGGGGGAAAAAATGGGACTCATTTATTAAAAAAACATCTATGCTTTCCACAGCAGCCAATTAGAAGTCAGTTTTCATCATCTAACCTGTTCTAGAAAACAAAGGCAAAATCTGATTGGCTGCAATGGAAATTGAAAACTCATGTAGCCGCTTGCTGTATTATTATTTTTTTTTTTTTAATTCTTTCATGAATTTTATTTTGTAATTGCAAGGTATAGACTTTATAAATAATAATAATAATAATAAATTTGCGACTTAGGTCATCATGGTCACTGGAGATCATCCAATCACAGCCAAGGCCATCGCCGCCAGTGTGGGCATCATTTCCGAGGGCAGCGAGACGGTGGAAGACATTGCTGCCCGCTTGCGCATTCCAGTGGAGCAGGTCAACAAACGGTAAGGGCAGCAAGCCTGTCGTATTCTTGGCAACGCGACTTCATTAATAAAGTGAATCAGTCATGACAGAAATATGGGAGGTTCTGATATCGGCTTCATTTTTAATGGTGTCATCTTTAGAACTTTCATCTTTATTTCACGGCTTAGTGAACCAAAACAAGTTAATGGGTCAGTCCACCCAAAAGTGATATATTGGGAACTTCATAGACGTGACCTCTGCACTGTGCCCAAAATGAGGGGTTCCCACCATCCCTGTGCTGAGTTTCAGGGTCTGTACACCTGTTGTACCCATGATGAGGGGTTCCCACCATCCCTGTTCTTAGTTCCCAGGTCTGTACACCCGCTGTGCCCATTATGAGGGGTTCCCACCATCGCTGTTCTTAGTTCCCAGGTCTGTACACCCCGCTGTGCCCATTATGAGGGGTTCCCACCATCCCTGTGCTGAGTTCCCGGGTCTGTACACCTGTTGTGCCCATGATGAGGGGTTCCCACCATCCCTGTTCTTAGTTCCCAGGTCTGTACACCTGCTGTGCCCATTATGAGGGGTTCCCACCATCCCTGTTCTTAGTTCCCACGGGTGTACACCTGCTCTGCCCATTATGAGGGGTACCCACCATCCCTGTGCTGAGCTCCTGGATCTGTAGACCCGCTCTGCCCTTTATGAGGGGTTCCCATCATCCCTGTGCTGAGTTCCCGGGTCTGTACACCTGTTGTGCCCATGATGAGGGGTTCCCACCATCCCTGTTCTTAGTTCCCAGGTCTGTACACCTGCTGTGCCCATTATGAGGGGTTCCCACCATCCCTGTTCTTAGTTCCCACGGGTGTACACCTGCTCTGCCCATTATGAGGGGTACCCACCATCCCTGTGCTGAGCTCCTGGATCTGTAGACCCGCTCTGCCCTTTATGAGGGGTTCCCATCATCCCTGTGCTGAGTTCCCGGGTCTGTACACCTGTTGTGCCCATGATGAGGGGTTCCCACCATCCCTGTGCTGAGTTCCCGGGTCTGTACACCGCCTGTGCCCATTATGAGGGGTTCCCACCATTCCAGTGTTGAGTTCCCGGGTCTGCACACCTGCTGTGCCCATTATGAGGGGTTCCCACCATCCCTGTGCTGAGTTCCTGGGTCTGTACACCTGCTGTGCCCATTATAAGGGGTTCCCAGCATCCCTGTGCTGAGTTCCTGGGTCTGTACACCTGCTGTGTCCATCATGAGGGGTTCCCACCATCCCTACTGGATGTTTTATACATATTTTATCACGCTGAAAGTAATAGGAGGATCTGGAACACACAAAGGGTGGGGAGAACCATGACTCCCAGCTGTGCAGGAGCAGAGCAGGGAGATCTCGCTGTTGGGGTACTGAAGACATCTAAGAAGCTGGGGGCTGACTCAATCCACTAGACTCAACCTATAATTATAATATCGCTTTTGGGTGGAGTGACCCTTTAAGATCAAGGATACCGATAGAATGTAAAAATAAATCAGAATGATCCTTGTCTCCGCAGTGACGCTCGGGCCTGTGTCATCAATGGCGGACAGCTGAAGGACATGTCTAGCGAGGAGCTGGTGGAGGCTCTTAAGCTGCACCCCGAGATGGTCTTCGCTCGGACCTCCCCCCAGCAGAAACTCATCATTGTGGAAAGTTGTCAGAAGCTGGTAAGTCACCGGCGCCCACGATCTGTACATTGTCTTCTCTCTGTATTGTTAGTTGTTGCTGAATGGCGGGAAGGATGAGACTTACACTCCACCGATTGGCCGACCTTCATTCTCCACAACTAAAATTGTCTTCTATTCCAGGGAGCCATCGTGGCCGTGACAGGGGACGGTGTCAACGACTCCCCCGCCCTGAAGAAGGCGGACATCGGTGTTGCTATGGGAATCGCTGGGTCGGATGCGGCAAAGAACGCAGCTGACATGATCTTATTGGACGATAACTTCGCCTCCATCGTCACAGGAGTAGAACAAGGTGAGAGGAGGATACAATGTATCCTGTATATAAAGTACATACTGTATGTCCCCACAGCAGTGGCACAGGACCTTCATTGTATACTGAGTCATAGTTTTCTGAGCCCCCAGGTGTCCGTGTGCCATTGGGAGCCCCCTAAATGCCAATGTGGCATAGGTCTGGTACTGCAAGACAGTTTCATCATAAGATTGATTTGGGACCCCTAACTGTCTGTGTGACATTGCTGTTAGACCTGCAAATGGCAGCAAGTCCTTGTTCTAGGATCTCCAAGTGTCAGCCAGTCCTTGTTCTAGGACCTCCAAGTGTCAGACAGTCATTGTTCTAGGACCTCCAAGTGTCAGCGAGTCATTGTTCTAGGATCTCCAAGTGTCAGCAAGTCCTTGTTCTAGGATCTCCAAGTGTCAGCAAGTCCTTGTTCTAGGACCTCCAAGTGTCAGCGAGTCATTGTTCTAGGACCTCTGAGTGTCAGCCAGTCATTGTTCTAGGACCTCCAAGTGTCAGCGAGTCATTGTTCTAGGACCTCCAAGTGTCAGCGAGTCATTGTTCTAGGACCTCCAAGTGTCAGCGAGTCATTGTTCTAGGGCATCCAAGTGTCAGCGAGTCATTGTTCTAGGATCTCCAAGTGTCAGCCAGTCATTGTTCTAGGGCCTCCAAGTGTCAGCCAGTCATTGTTCTAGGGCCTCCAAGTGTCAGCCAGTCATTGTTCTAGGACCTCCAAGTGTCAGCCAGTCATTGTTCTAGGGCCTCCAAGTGTCAGCCAGTCATTGTTCTAGGACCTCCAAGTGTCAGCGAGTCATTGTTCTAGGACCTCCAAGTGTCAACGAGTCATTGTTCTAGAGCTCCAAGTGTCAGCCAGTCATTGTTCTAGGACCTCCAAGTGTCAGCAAGTCATTGTTCTAGAGCTCCAAGTGTCAGCGAGTCATTACTTTGAGACCCCTTTGTGGCAGCATGTCACCCCCTAAATGCCCCCTAAATGCCAATGTGGCATAGCTCTGGTACTTCAAGACAAATTCATCATAAGATTGATTTGGGACCCCTAACTGTCTGTGCGACATTGCTGTTAGACCTGCAAGTTTCAGCGAGTCATTGTTCTAGGACCTCCAAGTGTCAGTGAGTCATTGTTCTAGGACCTCCAAGTGTCAGTGAGTCATTGTTCTAGGACCTCCAAGTGTCAGCCAGTCATTGTTCTAGGACCTCCAAGTGTCAGCGAGTCATTGTTCTAGGACCTCCAAGTGTCAGTGAGTCATTGTTCTAGGACCTCCAAGTGTCAGCCAGTCATTGTTCTAGGACCTCCAAGTGTCAGCGAGTCATTGTTCTAGGATCTCCAAGTGTCAGCCACTCATTGTTCTAGGCCCTCCAAGTGTCAGCCAGTCATTGTTCTAGGACCTCCAAATGTCAGCGAGTCATTGTTCTAGGAGCTCCAAGTGTCAGCGAGTCATTGTTCTAGGACCTCCAAGTGTCAGCCAGTCATTGTTCTAGGACCTCCAAGTGTCAGCCAGTCATTGTTCTAGGACCTCCAAGTGTCAGCCAGTCATTGTTCTAGGACCTCCAAGTGTCAGCGAGTCATTGTTCTAGGACCTCCAAGTGTCAGCGAGTCATTGTTCTAGGATCTCCAAGTGTCAGCCACTCATTGTTCTAGGCCCTCCAAGTGTCAGCCAGTCATTGTTCTAGGACCTCCAAGTGTCAGCGAGTCATTGTTCTAGGACCTCCAAGTGTCAACGAGTCATTGTTCTAGAGCTCCAAGTGTCAGCCAGTCATTGTTCTAGGACCTCCAAGTGTCAGCAAGTCATTGTTCTAGAGCTCCAAGTGTCAGCGAGTCATTACTTTGAGACCCCTTTGTGGCAGCATGTCACCCCCTAAATGCCCCCTAAATGCCAATGTGGCATAGCTCTGGTACTTCAAGACAAATTCATCATAAGATTGATTTGGGACCCCTAACTGTCTGTGCGACATTGCTGTTAGACCTGCAAGTTTCATCGAGTCATTGTTCTAGGACCTCCAAATGTCAGCGAGTCATTGTTCTAGGAGCTCCAAGTGTCAGCGAGTCATTGTTCTAGGACCTCCAAGTGTCAGCCAGTCATTGTTCTAGGACCTCCAAGTGTCAGCCAGTCATTGTTCTAGGACCTCCAAATGTCAGCGAGTCATTGTTCTAGGAGCTCCAAGTGTCAGCAAGTCATTGTTCTAGGACCTCCAAGTGTCAGCCAGTCATTGTTCTAGGACCTCCAAGTGTCAGCCAGTCATTGTTCTAGGACCTCCAAGTGTCAGTGAGTCATTATTCTAGGACCTCCAAGTATCAGAGAGTCATTGTTCTAGGGCCTCCAAGTATCAGCGAGTCATTGTTCTAGGACCTTCATGATAGACCCCATGTCTCAATATTCCAAGACCTCTACGTGTCAGTAAACTGTAACTCTGCCCCCCCCCCCCCCCAAGCACCATTGTGTCATTGTTCCGGACCACCCAAGTGTCAGTGTTTTGTACACTCTGCACAGCATTAAGTAAAACGCAGGAAATATTTTTTCTATTATTAAACAAACAACCTCTCTGGTTCCTCCAGGACGTCTGATCTTTGACAATCTGAAGAAGTCCATTGCCTACACTCTGACCAAGAACATCCCGGAACTGGCCCCCTATCTCATCTACATCACGGCCAGTGTCCCTCTACCTCTGGGCTGCATCACCATCCTCTTCATTGAGCTTTGTACTGATATTGTGAGTATTGTCTGGTGCCATACACTGCATCACACCCCCCCCCCCCCTCCCCCACTAAACCTCTGCCATATGTCTGTAATCTCTAAGACCGAGACTAAGAGGGATCCGGCAGAAGGGCTTCATCAGCATGGCAGGGATTACATGCCTGGAATATTCTCAGGTTGTCTGTACAACGATCGATGTAGCGAAAGTGATTCCAGCAATCTGAGCATCGCACGTCACAACCTTGAAGTTGGAGATTGCTGGAACCTTAATTAGATATATTTCAGTACTATTGGTATATTGGGCAGAAAGGTTTGATGGTGTCCCAATGGGGCATTTAGGTGGTAGATGGGCTGCTCTCACGTACCAAGGGACTGAACGGCAGCAACCTTGGACTATAGAAGATCTAATAGTCTGGAAATCAAAGCTCCACACCCAGGTGTTGGAGCCCATATGAGATTCTATCCCAAATACAGCCAACGCATTTCGGGGACCACACATCGTTCCCCTTCATCAGAGAATAAAACTTACAAAATCATTTCACTCTGATCAGTTGCTTAAACTTCTTATTGGGAGAACTCGGCAAAAATCAGCAGTTGATGGAAACGGGTTGCTGGCAGCGGGTTGTGTGCTCCTGTGCCCCCCAGGTGTCGAAATGCGCCTATTTTTTTATGCCGTATGGACCAAAAGCACCAGGCCTATTGAGGGGCACAGAAGAGTTAATAAAAGGATCATCCTTATCCCTTAGGGGTCAACAAGCCCACTGAACATTTAGGGTTCATTTATTCTTGCTTCGACTTTAACACACATTATAGTGCCTACCACTTCAACATGCTTTTTTTTTATGTGTTATTGATGCTTCTGTGATGCTTTATTGAAGCTTTATTAAAGCTTGGCAAATGCCCTGTGTGTGTTGATTTTCTAATTGTTTTAAAGGGGCCCAGTAGAACCCCGGCTCAATAGCACCCCCACTCAGCAGATCCCCAGCTCATTAGTACCCTTGTTCAGCAGATCCCCAGATTATTAGTACCCTTGATCAGCAGTTTCCCTGCTCAGTAGTACCACCAGCTCTGCTGATTCCCCGCTCAGTAGTACCCCCAGCTCTGCTGATTCCCCACTCAGTAGTAACCCCCAGCTCTGCTGATGCCCGACTAAGTAGTACCCCCAGCTCTGCTGATTCCCCGCTCAGTAGTAACCCCAGCTCTGCTGATTCCCCGCTCAGTTGTACCCCCAGCTCTGTTGATTCCCCGCTAAGTAGAACCCCCAGCTCTGCTGATGCCCGACTAAGTAGTACCCCCAGCTCTGCTGATTCCCCGCTCAGTAGTAACCCCAGCTCTGCGGATTCCCCGCTCTGTAGTATCCCCAGCTCTGCTGATTCTCTGCTCAGTAGTAACCCCCAGCTCTGCTGATTCCCCGCTCAGTAGTAACCCCCAGCTCTGCTGATTCCCCGCTCAGTAGTAACCCCCAGCTCTGCTGATGCCCGACTAAGTAGTACCCCCAGCTCTGCTGATTCCCCGCTCAGTAGTAACCCCCAGCTCTGCTGATTCTCCGCTCAGTTGTACCCCCAGCTCTGTTGATTCCCCGCTAAGTAGAACCCCCAGCTCTGCTGATTCCCGACTAAGTAGTACCCCCAGCTCTGCTGATTCCCCGCTCAGTAGTAACCCCAGCTCTGCGGATTCCCCGCTCTGTAGTATCCCCCAGCTCTGCTGATTCTCTGCTCAGTAGTAACCCCCAGCTCTGCTGATTCCCCGCTCAGTAGTAACCCCCAGCTCTGCTGATTCCCCGCTCAGTAGTAACCCCCAGCTCTGCTGATGCCCGACTAAGTAGTACCCCCAGCTCTGCTGATTCCCCGCTCAGTAGTAACCCCAGCTCTGCTGATTCCCCGCTCAGTTGTACCCCCAGCTCTGTTGATTCCCCGCTAAGTAGAACCCCCAGCTCTGCTGATGCCCGACTAAGTAGTACCCCCAGCTCTGCTGATTCCCCGCTCAGTAGTAACCCCAGCTCTGCGGATTCCCCGCTCAGTAGTAACCCCCAGCTCTGCTGATTCTCTGCTCAGTAGTAACCCCCAGCTCTGCTGATTCCCCGCTCAGTAGTAACCCCAGCTCTGCTGATTCCCCGCTCAGTAGTAACCCCCAGCTCTGCTGATTCCCCGCTCAGTAGTAACCCCCAGCTCTGCTGATTCCCCGCTCAGTAGTAACCCCCAGCTCTGCTGATGCCCGACTAAGTAGTACCCCCAGCTCTGCTGATTCCCCGCTCAGTAGTAACCCCAGCTCTGCTGATTCCCCGCTCAGTTGTACCCCCAGCTCTGTTGATTCCCCGCTAAGTAGAACCCCCAGCTCTGCTGATGCCCGACTAAGTAGTAACCCCCAGCTCTGCTGATTCCCCGCTCAGTAGTAACCCCAGCTCTGCGGATTCCCCGCTCAGTAGTATCCCCAGCTCTGCTGATTCTCTGCTCAGTAGTAACCCCCAGCTCTGCTGATTCCCCGCTCAGTAGTAACCCCAGCTCTGCTGATTCCCCGCTCAGTAGTAACCCCCAGCTCTGTTGCTTCCCTGCTCAGTAGTAACCCCCAGCTCTGATGATTCCCGACTCAGTAGTACCCCCAGCTCTGCTGATGCCCCACTCAGTAGTACCCCCAGCTCTGCTGATGCCCCACTCAGTAGTACCCCCAGCTCTGTTGATTCCCCACTCAGTAGTACCCCCAGCTCTGTTGATTCCCCGCTCAGTATTAACCCCCAGCTCTGCTGCTTCCCCGTTCAGTAGTAACCACCAGCTCTGCTGATTCTCCTGCTCAGTAGTAACCCCCAACTCTGCTGATTCCCCTGCTCAGTATTAACCCCAGCCCTGCTGATGCCCCACTCAGTAGTACCCCCCCAGCTCTGCTGATTCCCCGCTCATTAGTACCCCCAGTTCTTCTGATTCCCTGCTCAGTAGTAACCCCCAGCTCTGCTGATGCCCCACTCAGTAGTACCCCGAGCTCTGCTGATTCTCCGCTCAGTAGTAACCCCCATCTCTGCTGATTCCCATGCTCAGTAGTAACCCCCATCTCTGCTGATTCCTCTGCTCAGTAGAAACCCCCAGCTCTGCTGATGCCCCACTCAGTAGTACCCCCAGCTCTGCTGATTCCCCGCCCAGTAGTACCCCCAGCTCTGTTGCTTCCCTGCTCAGTAGTAACCCCCATCTCTGCCGATTCCCATGCTCAGTAGTAACCCCCAACTCTGCTGATTCCCCTGCTCAATAGTAACCATCAGCTCTGCTGATTCCCCTGCTCAGTAGTAACCCCCAACTCTGCTGATTCCCCTGCTCAATAGTAACCCCCATCTCTGCTGATTCCTCTGCTCAGTAGAAACCCCCAACTCTGCTGATTCCCCTGCTCAATAGTAACCACCAGTTCTGCTGATTCCCCTGCTCAGTAGTAACCACCAGCTCTGCTGATGCCCCACTCAGTAGTAACTCCTAGCTCTGTTGATCCCCCACTCCATAGAAACCCCCAGCTCTGCTTATCCTCTGGTTTGCTGATGCTCCTCTCTCTCCAAGCCCTGTTCACCTCTCACTATATTGTTCCCACGCTGCTCACCACGTGTGACATCTGCTAGTTTCTCCTGCTCCGGTTCCCCCAGCTCTGCTGATCCTCTGCCACTCAGTCCTCTCTCTGGACCCCACTCACCTTCCTTTATAGCGTTCCTATGTTGCACACCACGTGTGTCATCTGCTAGTTGCTCCACTCCAGTCCATTCCCCTGCTCACCTTCCTGCTGCTCCACACCAGATGTGACGTCTCCACCAGACACTCCCAGAATATATACTCATCAACCGGAAGTGACTGCTGATGATGTCTTTCTGGTTCGCTTGTTGGTTTCCCAGTGCATCCTGGGATATCTCATACCTCCAAAGCTTCAGGTGCTGTAAGGGAGTGTTGTCATAGACTTCTATGGCGGCTTTGGAGACTCTTTGAAGCACTAAGAAAGGGACATGGGGGGATACTTTTTTGAAGCAAAGCAAATACAACCTGTGAACAGAACTGTAAGGAAACCATTTTATTTAGTGACACAGGCTTTGATTGGCATTCACCCTGCCGAAAAAAAAACGTTTCAAATGCCACGTTTTGAGGCAAGTGTAAATGAGGCCTTAAAGTTACCAAAAGACACCTTAATTTTGCGCCTTCCTCATGGATAAATGCATTGGAGTCACCAATGCATTTATCCAAAATTTTGCTGAAATATCCTGATTTTCACCAAGATTTCAGGTGGAGCGAAATCTCTGAATTTTGCTCATCCCTCAACTGCAATCGTTTTCATGAGTGGCCGTACAACACAAACTGGTTGGGTTGCCTGCTGGTTAGAAAGAAACGATGTGCAATCAACGCCAATGAAAATCCATCGTAGTCCCAATTGCTTGCTGAATGTTTTCTGGTTTTAAGGCTTCAAACTCCATGAATGAATGAATCAAAGGAAATGCTCTTCTTTCCCTCTAGTTCCCCTCGGTGTCTCTGGCCTATGAGAGAGCGGAGAGTGACATCATGCATCTCAAACCAAGGAACCCGCGCCAGGACCGTCTGGTGAATGAGGCTCTGGCCGCCTACTCCTATTTCCAGATCGGTAAGTAGGGGGGGGGGGGGGGGGAGAGAGACAGCGGGGGGGTCCAAGGTTTATGGAGGCTCGAAGAGTGCGGCCATCTATGAATGGCGATACGATGCCACCAACCTAGTCTGGGCAGTCTTTAATATTGATTGGACCCTGAGCAAAACTTTTCTTGCCCCCCCCCCCCCCCCCCATGCAGTTTCGCTCTCCACCTGCTCTGAGACATACAATAAATAGTAGCTACACTCAAAATCCATTTACTGACTCAGATCAGGCAGCTATTGTGATTGGTTGCCAGAGGTTACAGTGTATCCTTACCACTCACTGACTGGTTGCTAGAGGTTACAGTGTATCCTTACCACTCACTGACTGGTTGCTAGAGGTTACAGTGTATCCTTACCACTCACTGACTGGTTGCTAGAGGTTACAGTGTATCATTACCATTCACTGACTGGTTGCTAGAGGTTACAGTGTATCATTACCGCTCACTGACTGGTTGCTAGAGGTTACAGTGTATCCTTACCACTCACTGACTGGTTGCTAAAGGTTACAGTGTATCCTTACCACTCACTGACTGGTTGCTAAAGGTTACAGTGTATCCTTACCACTCACTGACTGGTTGCTAGAGGTTACAGCACACTTTGCGGCTCACTGATTACATTATTGAGCAGCATTAGTAGCAGCACTTCACACTGAGATATTTTGACACAGCACAGGACTAAAACCTCAAGGGATGAGGGAATTTAAACCAGGATAGTTGGCAAATTTGAGGCAGCTGCTTTGGGCCCCAAAACAATGACAGGGCCCAGGGCAGCTGCCCCTTTTGCCCTGCCTTAAAAATGTCCCTGAACCTAGTCCTAGTGATTGGATGGTAGAGGAATGAAAATTTGGGTTAGAACCTATGTGAGAGTTCAAGATGTGTCCCCATAGAGGAGATTTATCTTCTCTTCCTGTTCTGTATGAAACAGCCTCACCTGGACAGGACAGCCCTTATTAACCCCTTCCGCCCTGTAATATGGCAGCTGGGCGGGAGCCTGATTGTCCTGGGAGAACGTCATATGACATCTTGCCAGGATCAGGCCCCACGGGCCACGATCTGTCACCCGCTGTGACACAGCCTAAGGCCCCTTTCACACTTATACGACTTGTCCCACGATTTGGGATTGCAAAGTAGCATGACAAGTCGTTCCCCAATGATTTCCAATGACAGCCATTCATATTAGTACGACTTCAAGTCGTTCCGACTTCAAAGTAGTCCCTGCACTACTTTGGTCCGATTTTGATGCCACTTACACAGGCATTCCTAGAAATCGCGGCAAAAATCGCACAACTTTGAAGTTGCACAAGTGTGAAAGGACTGTAAGACAGATCACTGTACCGGCCCGCTGTCAGTACCATGTGATCGCTGCGGCCAACCACAGCAGATCACATTACAATTGTACACAAGGAAAGGCTTTGATTCATGCCATTTGTTGGGTACTATTGTGATGAGCTCTGTGATTGGTCACAGTGATCACATGGTACAGACCGGGCCAATCACAGCCCATCTGTACTATGTGATTAGCTGTGGCCAATCACAGCTAATCACAGTAGAAAAACTCTAAATGTGTAGTCTTAATTCAGAAAATGGTTGCTTTTAACAGTAAGATTCAGTTATAAGCAATCATAGTGTGTAAAAAAAATGAATAAATACAAATAAAATTAAAAAACATCCTGATCACCTCCCTAGAGTAATAAAGTGTTACTAACTATGGTAAATTAAACAAAATAATTTAGAAACACTTTTTAAATGTTGTTTTACTATGGTAACACTTTACTGCTCTGGTCACTGTATGTAAAAATAAATTGTAAAAAATTAAAAGTAATAAAAAAAAAATTAAACAAAATACAAAATAATTTAGAAACGTTTTTTAAATGTTGTTTTGTTTTTTACATTTTGTCATCATTCGGTGTCCCTGATCACCGCCACATCAGTTAAATGAGACATTGTACTGCACTGGTGACAGTATATAAAAAAAAATAAAAAAAATTGTGAAAAAATACTTATTTTTTTTATTTTTATTTTTTTTAAACCTCTTCGTTTCCTGAAAAATTGTGACAAAAAAAATGACAACTTCAAAAAGCCTCTTTTATCTTATATGTTATATATATATATATATATATATATATATATATGTGTATATATGTATATATATATATATATATATATATATATATGTATATATATATATATATATATATATATATATATATACTAAATATCTTGGACTATCTACTTTCCAAAAAGGGGTCATTTTATTTGTACTGTCCTGGACTTTTCAGGCCTCAAGAAATGAGATCGGCCGTCAGTACATCAGGATTGATCAATTTTAAAAAATAATAATAATAATAATAATAATAATATACACCGATTTGGGTTATTTTCACCAAAGAAATGTAGCAGAACACATTTTGACCTACATTTTTGAAAAAAGATTATTTCTTTGCTAAATTTTATAACGGAAACACAGTAAAAAACCCTTTTTTTATTTTTTTTAAATTTGGTCTTTTTCATTTATTTTGCAAAAAAAAAAAAAAATATATATAAAACCCCAGTGGTGATCAAATACCACCAAAAGAAAGCTCTATTTGTCTTAAAAAAAAAAAAGATAAATTGTTAGTTTGGGTACAGTGTTCCATGGCGGCGCTGAAAATTGGCCTGGGCAGGACAGGGGGTGAAAGTGTCCTGTATTGAAGGAGTTAATAAAGCATAATAAATAAATAATAAATACATGACAGGTGAACACCCATAAAATTATTTTCTCTCTCTTACGGTTTTCTCTCCCGCCAGGCGTCATTCAGTCCTTTGCAGGGTTTGTGGACTACTTCACCGTCATGGCTCAGGAAGGTTGGTTCCCGGCATACTGCCTGGGTCTGCGTGGGCATTGGGAGAATGAGCACCTACAGGACTTAGAAGACAGCTATGGGCAGCAATGGGTAAGGTGAAATGCATAAAAAAAATGTTTTTTTTATATACTATTACTTTATATTTTATGTATATATATATATATATATATATATATATATATATCGTATATACAGTATAAGCCGACCCAAATATAAGCAGAGGTACCTAATTTTACCACAAAAAAATGGGAAACCGTATTGACTCGAGAAATGCGCAGCTACTGTAAGTGGAAAAGAGGGTCAACTGTGCCCATTTGCAGCCTCACTGTGCCCATTTGCAGCCATAGGTCCCCCGAACTTCAAACTCTAGCTGCAGCCAAAATTTGGGGTCTCTGGACCCAAAGGGTCCTGAAATGACATTGCTGCAGATGGACACAGTTGACTGACTTTGGGGCCCCGTATCTCGGGGCCACTTGGTGCTAGGAACTAGCACTACAACATTATCCAAAGCTGGGGTTCCTAGCACCAAGTGGCTCTTGAGATACGGGGCCCCATAGTCGGTTCTGAAAATGTCATTCTCTGCTGCAGAAAAATGCTTGACTCGAGTATAAGCCGAGGGGGGCATTTTCAGCTCAAAAAATACTCAAGTATATACGGTATATATATATATATATATATATATATATATATATATATATATATATATATATATATATAACATGCCTATACTTATCTGCTCTGTGTAATGGTTTTGCACAGAGCAGCCCTCATCCTCCTCTTCTGGGGTCCCCCGCCGGTGCTTCTGGGTCCTTCCTTCTGCCGAGTGACTCATGCATGCTCGCTCCCAAGCCGGTTCTGTGTGTCCATTGGCACACAGAGCGTGGCTCGGCCCCGCCCCTCCCTCTCTTATCACTGGCTGTGATTGACAGCAGCAGGAGAGCCGCTGCTCCGGTGCACATCACTGGATCAGGCTCAGGTAAGTATTTGGGGTTGGGGGGGGGGGGGGGGGCTGTATACAAGAGCCTTTTAGAACATGGGTGCTCAATCTGCGACCCTCCAGCTGTTACGGAACTACAAGTCCCATGAAGCACTGCAAGGCTGACAGTTACAAGCATGACTCCCACAGGCAGAGGCATGATGGGACTTGTAGTTTTGCAACAGCTGGAGGGCCGCCCGTTTGAGACCCCCTTGCTTTAGAATATGGATGCTCAACCTGCGACCCTCCAGCTGTTGCAGAACTACAAGGCCCATCATGCCTCTGCCTGTGGGAGTCATGCTTGTAACTGTCAGCCTTGCAATGCCTCATGGGACTTGTAGTTCCACAACAGCTGGTCGAGGTTACAGGTTGAGCAGCCATGTTCTAAAGGCTTCTGTATGCAGCAATGCCTCATGGGACTTGTAGTTCCTGAACACCAGGAGGCCCACAGGTTGGGCAGCCATGATTCAGAACCACTTGAACTGCAGGAGAGAACAATCAAGTCTCCCACTAGGCCAGACAGGGCTGTGCTGTGTGGCAGAGCTGTGTAAATTTCAGGACTGGATGGACAGAAATAAAAACCCTCTCATCCCTCTTATGCCTTTTACCTTTCAGACCTTTGGCCAGCGACTCTACCAACAGTACAACTGCTACACCGTCTTCTTCATCAGCATTGAGGTGTGTCAGATCGCTGATGTGCTCATCAGGAAAACCCGACGTCTGTCCGTCATCCAGCAAGGATTTTTCAGGTAGAAGTCGCTGTTCTCTGTACTAGCCCCACAGGCAGCCAAAGCTCTTATATCTTACTGAGGGTGGAGCGGGGAAACTATAAAAACCTCTGCCAGGTGTCCCCACCGGGGAGATTTCCTTTCACTTCCTGTCACAGTGATAGAAAATCTCTCCAGAGGGACCACATGCTGCAATCACATTATTTTCACTAAAATGTGATACTTCTGTACATGGGAGGAGTCTGTGATACCTCTGTACATGGGAGGAGCCTGTGATACTTATGTACATGGGAGGAGTCTATGATACTTCTATACATGGGAGGAGTCTGTGATACCTATGTACATGGGAGGAGCCTGTGATACTTATGTACATGAGAGGAGCCAGTGATACTTATGTACATGGGAGGAGCCTGTGATACTTCTGTAAATGGGAGGAGCCTGTGATACTTATGTACATGGGAGGAGCCTGTGATACTTATGTACATGGGAGGAGCCTGTGATACTTCTGTATATGGGAGGAGTCTGTGATACTTATGTACATGGGAGGAGTCTGTGATACTTAAGTACATGGGAGGAGTCTGTGATACTTATGTACATGGGAGGAGTCTGTGATACTTATGTACATGGGAGGAGCCTCTGATACTTATGTACATGGGAGGAGCCTGTGATACTTATGTACATGGGAGGAGCCTGTGATACTTATGTACATGGGAGGAGCCTGTGATACTTCTGTAAATGGGAGGAGCCTGTGATACTTATGTACATGGGAGGAGCCTGTGATACTTATGTACATGGGAGGAGCCTGTGATACTTCTGTATATGGGAGGAGTCTGTGATATTATGTACATGGGAGGAGTCTGTGATACTTAAGTACATGGGAGGAGTCTGTGATACTTATGTACATGGGAGGAGTCTGTGATACTTATGTACATGGGAGGAGCCTCTGATACTTATGTACATGGGAGGAGCCTGTGATACTTATGTACATGGGAGGAGCCTGTGATACTTATGTACATGGAGGAGTCTGTGATACTTACGTACATGGGAGGAGCCTGTGATACCTATGTACATGGGAGGAGCCTGTGATACCTATGTACATGGGAGGAGCCTGTGATACTTATGTACATGGGAGGAGTCTGTGATACCTATGTACATGGGAGGAGCCTGTGATATTTATGTACATGGGAGGAGTCTGTGATATTTATGTACATGGGAGGAGTCTGTGATACTTATGTACATGGGAGGAGTCTGTGATACTTATGTACATGGGAGGAGTCTGTGATACTTATGTACATGGGAGGAGTCTGTGATACTTATGTACATGGGAGGAGTCTGTGATACTTATGTACATGGGAGGAGTCTGTGATACTTATGTACATGGGAGTTTTTAATTTTTTTTATCTTTAATCAATTTGCAAAGATTTCAAATAAACTTCTTTCACGTTATCATTATGGGGGATGGTTTGTAGAATTTTGAGGAAAATAATGAATTTAATCCATTTTGGAATAAGGCTGTAACATAACAAAATGTGGAAAAAGTGAAGCGCTGTGAATACTTTCCGGATGCACTGTATGTTGCTAAGGGTTACAGCTAATCATTCCTCCATATTCTCTCCTAGGAACAAAGTTTTGGTGATCGCCATCGTCTTCCAGCTGATCCTGGGTAACTTCCTCTGCTACTGTCCGGGAATGCCCAACATTTTCAACTTTATGCCAATCCGGTAAGAGAATGGGTTCTTTGGGTGAAAGTATAGTCACTGAGGGGTTGATTTACTAATGCTTAGTTCAAACTATATATATATATATATATATATATATATATATATATATATATAAAAAATATATTAACTAAAAAAACGATATATATATATAAATATACAAATGAATGGAAAAAAATTAATGGAAAAAAATATTAACTAAAAAAAACTATATATATATATAATATATTATATATATATATATATATATATATATATATATATTTTTTTTTAGTTAATATTTTTTCCATTAATTTGTATATATTATATATATATATATATATATATATATATATATATATATATTACAAATGAATAAAAACAATATATTAATATATATATATATATTTTTTTGTTATACATTTACAAATTAATAAAAAAAAAAATAGATTAACTAAATAAAAACATTCTTAATAACAACAAATTCCTGCGTTGACTCATTTCTATTCCATGAGCACAGCTAAAACTAGCTTTTTGCATAAAGCTCCATGTCATATAGAGATATAGAGGGAGAATAAATTCTGTAATCTGATTTTTGTATATCTTTTAGGTGGCAGTGGTGGTTCGTTCCTCTTCCATTTGGAGTCTTGATTTTTGTCTATGATGAAATCCGTAAACTTGGAGTCCGCAGACATCCCGGAAGTGAGTACAGCAGACTGAACTTTAGGCAGGACTACAGCCGATCATTTTTAAGCTTTTTTAAGCATGTGGATGGGTTAGGACTATTTTGGGACCAGTGACATTTATACAGCGATCAGAGCTAAAAATAGCCACTAATTACTGTGTAAATGTCACTGGTAAGGAAGGGGTTAACACTAGGGGGCGATCAAGGGGTTAAACGCGTTTCTTCAGCGTTTTCTAATTGAAGGGGGGATGGGCTACCTAGGACATGACAGAGATCACTGCTCCCGATGATAGGAAGCAGTAGATCCCTTGTTTACGCGATTGCGGGCATCGAGTCCACGGGACCCGCGGCGCGCGTGTGCGCCCGTTAGCCCGGGATTGCGAAGGGACGTACGGGTACGCCCTTTTGCGCACCTGTGCCATTCTGCCGACGTACATTGGCGTGCGGCGGTCGGGAAGCTGTTAATGTGCTTCTTCTTGAGCCACTCCTTTGTTGCCTTAGCCGTGTGTTTTGGGTAATTTTCATGCTGGTAGACCCATCCACGACCCATTTTCAATGCCCGGGAGGGTCTCACCCAAGAATATTTTAGATTCCTAGATTACTTAGACACAAAAAAACGTTCTTCTGACGTTCTGTTTTTTCTCTCCCCAGGTTGGTGGGACAAGGAGCTGTACTATTAGACACTTTCCGGGCCGCATCCTACACCCTCTGCAGGTAAAGACACAGGACAGCCGGGCCTGTCTCGCGTGGAGCCTGTTCTGGATTTTCACCGTTGATTTTATATCTGACTATATAGAACGAAAAAAAAATATAAAAATCAGTAAAATCTCCTGTATATATAGTGAGAGATCTGGGAAGATGATTTCAGAAGCGGCACGGCCTTGTGTGCTTTTCTACCTGAGCTGCAGTCCTGATCCGTCCAATAAGAGGTGTCCAGCACTGGCAACCGTCCCGAGTTTGGGGGCGATCAGTCACCCATTGTACATGGTAACCCCTCCTCTATTCTGCTGACCCTGCCTATTGCCTGCCTATTCCTCCCTACAGGAAAAGGATTTGGGGGGGGGGGGGGGAGTTATATTTTAAGTGACATTACTGTGCTGTATAATGAATGTTACAAGGTATTCAAATAAATTATTACACGAAAAATCTGGTCTGTTTCTTTGAATTTTTCAAAACTACTGTCAGTGCTTTTTTATTTTGGGAGGGGGATTTTTAGTACTTTTGTGTAACTTTCGTTTTTTTAACGCTTTTATTTTTTTAAGGTGGCACCGATACTAAGCATTTGCACGAGTATCGATACACGTGCAAATGCTCCAATACCTGAAACTGATCATTTCAGGTTCGGTTCTTTCAGCTGTCAGCGGGATTCCCCCACTGACAGCTGAAATGTAAAAAAAAAAAAAAAAAAAAGTTGTCACTTACTGGTTGTTAGGGAGCGGGGCCGCCACGTCCTTAACAACCAATGATTTATTCAGCTGACGGTGGCAGCTGAAGTGTAAGCAAAGTCCCAGCAATTGGAGCTGTCAACAAAAAAAAAGAAAAAAATCAGCCAGGCAATGTTTAACAACAACATTGCTCAGCCCTGAAACAGAAAGAAAAAAAGAAACATTGTTTCTTTTTTGTATCTTTCTGCTTATTCATCTACAGATCAAAAGGGATGAACTTCCATCTGCAGATGAAGTCAGTTTAACCACTTACCCACTGGGCACTTAAACCCCCTTCCTAACCAGACCAATTTTCCGCTTTTCGGTGCTCTCACACTTTGAATGACAATTACTCAGTCATGCAACACTGTACCCAAATTAATTTTGTGTCCTTTTTGTCACACAAATAGAGCTTTCTTTTGGCGGTATTTAATCACCGCTGGGTTTTTTATTTTTTGCGCTATAAATCAAAAAATACAGAAAATTCTGTAAAAAAAAAAAAAAAAATTCTTTGTTTCTATTAAAATGTATTGCAGAGTATTGCAGAGTATTGGCGAGTATTGGCGAGTATTGGCAGAGTATTGGCAGAGTGTTGCAGTGTTGCACAGTGGTGGCAGAGTATTGCACAGTGGTGGCAGTGTATTGCACAGTGTTGGCAGAGTATTGCACAGTGGTGGCAGAGTATTTCACAGTGTTGGCAGAGTATTGCACAGTGGTGGCAGTGTATTGCACAGTGCTGGCAGAGTAGCTGTCACTGACCAGTGCTGTGGGCACTACACATCCAGCCCACAGCGCTGGTCCCATCTCTCCCCCTCTCCGCTTCTCCCCTCTCACTGTACCGATTTGACGGGGCGATCTCGTGGTAAACGGCCGCTATCAGCGGCTGTTTACCATGATCCGTGATGCGCCGGGCCCTCGGGACCCGGCGGTCACGGATGTTCCCGAGTGGGAGCAAGTTTCTGGGAGGACGTCTGTAGGACGCCCACCCAGAATAAGCCGACCGCGCTGTAGCTGTCTTTCGGCTATGGCCCAGTCGGCATGTGGTTAAAGCAACCTGTCAAGTAAATAAAATGTATTAAATGTTCCTCTGTTTATTATTAACCTCCATTATTAACCCTTAATTTACTCTAATCAACCATAATTAACTCCTTAGGCCCCTTTCACACGAGGCGGGCTCCGCTTGCACGGAGCCCGCCTCTGTCCGCCGGCTCAGCGGGAGATCTCTCCGTTGATCTCCGCTGAACCGGCGGATGACAAGCCTCTCTCTGCTCACTGAGCGGGGAGGGGCTTGCGAGCGCCGCTCATCTCTATGGAGAGATCGGATGAAAACGGACAGTGTGTCCGTTTTCATCAGATCTCACCCGATCCGATCCGCCAGCTACGGATCTGGACGTATAGCCATACGTCTGCTTTTGGCGGATCGGACCGGGTCGGATGTCAGCGGAGATGTCTCCGCTGACATCCGACGCTCCATAGACTAACATGGAGCGCCCCCTTTTCAGATCCGCCGTCAAAACTGACAGGCGGATCTGAACGGTCCGACCGTGTGAAAGGGGCCTTATGCTCTTTCTCCATTTGTTTTTTTTATTGCTGATTTTTGTTGTTCACTTCTATTTTTATAAACAATTAATAATTTAAAAAATTATTTTGGTTTGCTTTGTTCGTTAATATTTTTACACCTTTAATATATATTTACACGTTTCACGTTGAAAAAAAGCGCAAAATGAAAAAAATTATACATTTATAAATAACTTTTCAATGCTTTGTACCATTGCTGACAGCTGAAGTGTAAACAACAGTTGCAGTAGGTATCGGTAATTGGTATTAGCGAGTACTAAAATAGAAAGTATCAGTACTAAAAATAAAAATGGTGCCAGTACATCCCTATTTTTTTTTTAACACATAAGGGACAAAAAGTCCCCCCATGTGATGCATTTTTGGTGGCATTTTACACATTGCTTCTGGGGCAGTAATAAGACGGAGTGGACGTTCACTCATCTCACTCACCCAGACACCCAAACTGGGAAACGACTCATTGCCCATTCTGGTCCTTCTCAAGGGGGTGTGCTGCTACCAGATATAGCCTTTGTCAGGCACAGGAGAAGGGACACCAAGCCACCTCCTATCCCTACAAGGGGGACCTGGAGGGCAATCTTGTAGAGAGAGTCCAGGCAATGCATCTCCTCTGGTCAGAGGAAACAAAAACTGACCGGCTCAGCAGAAGGACTTTCTTTTAAAAAAGTGTATTTGGTGGTGTGTTTCCTGTTCCTGTTGGAGGAGGTGCCAATAGCTTAGAGGACTTGACAAAGGGGGGCATGCCCCCGAAAAATGCTGTTGTGCCAATATCTTACAGGACTTGACAAAGGGTGGGGATGAATTAAGAATATTATGGGCCTGGTGCTGATGATTATTGTGGGGCTTTTTATTTAAAAAAAATAAAAATTAAAAAAAATGATAATTAAAAAGTGCAAACAATTTTTTGTTATAACAAA
Organism: Lithobates sylvaticus; assembly: GCA_028564925.1. Classification (NCBI taxonomy): domain Eukaryota; kingdom Metazoa; phylum Chordata; class Amphibia; order Anura; family Ranidae; genus Lithobates; species Lithobates sylvaticus. The sequence continues at coordinate 14,900,090 of CM053035.1, forward strand.
TTTAATTAAATAGAGAGAGGGAGGATGAGAGAGAGAGAGAGAGAGAGAGAGAGAGAGAGAGAGAGAGAAAGGGCATGAGAGAGGGTGAGGGGTAAGGGAGGGAGGATGAGAGATAGAGGGGGGATTAAAGAGAGAGAATGTGAATGAGCATACGTGGAAGTGACAGCAACACAGCCCGGCCAAGGCAAGTGACCGAAGGCACAGAACCCGGAAGGAAGACCGGGTAAAGATGGAACAAAAGTGCCCATTCTAGAGCTGGTAACATTGAGGATATTCAATATAAAATTGTAAAGAACTGTTTTTGTGTGCAAGAGGCATAGAGGAGTATAGATGGTATAAAAAGTGGGAAGTATGTGCAGGTGAGGGAGAGAAGTGTGAAGGGTATAACAGTGGGCACTATGTACAGGAGAGGAGTATGGAGGGTATGACAGTTGGCAGTATGGAGAGAAGTGTGGAGGGTATCACAGTGGGCAGTATGTACAGGAGAGGAGTATGGAGGGTATGATAGGGTCAGTATGTACAGGAGAGGAGTGTGGAAGGTATTATGAGGGTGGTATGTACAGGAGAGGAGTCTGGAGAGAAAGATAGTTGGCAGTATGTACAGGAGAGGAGTGTGGAAGGTATTATGAGGTTGGTATGTACAGGAGAGGAGTGTGGAGAGAAAGATAGTTGGCAGTATGTACAGGAGAGGAGTGTGGAGGGTATGACAGTGGGCAGTATGTACAGGAGAGGAGTGTGGAGGGTATGACAGTGGGCAGTATGGAGAGGAGTGTGGAGGGTATCACAATGGGCAGTATGTACATAAGAGGAGTGTGGAGGGTATGGCAGTGAGCAGTATGCACAGGAGAGGAGTGTGGAGGGTATGACAGTGGGCAGTACGTACAGGAAAGGAGTGTGGAGGGTATGACAGTGGGCAGTATGTATAGGAGAGGAGTGTGGATGGTATGACAGTGGGCAGCATGTAAAGGAGGAGTGTGGAGGGTATGGCAGTGGGCAGTATGTACAGGAGAAGAGTGTGCAGGGTATGACAGTGGTCACTATGTATAAGAGAGGAGTGTGGATGGTATGACAGTGGACAGCATGTAAAGGAGGAGTGTGGAGGGTATGGCAGTGAGCAGTATGTACAGGAGAGGAGTGTGGATGGTATGACAGTGGGCAGTATGTACAGGAGAGGAGTGTGGAGGGTATGACAGTGGGCAGTATGTACAGGAGAGGAGTGTGGAGGGTATGACTGTGGGCACTATGTATAGGAGAGGAGTGTGGAGGGTATGACAGTGAGCAGTATGTACAGGAGAGGAGTGTGGAGGGTATGACAGTGGGCAGTATGTACAGGAGAGGGGTGTGGACGGTATGATACTGAACAGTATGTACAGGAGACAAGTGTGGAGGGTATGATGGAGCCGTATGTACAGGAGAAGAGTGTGGAGGATATGACAGTGGGCAGTATGTACAGGAGACGAGGGTGGGGGGTATGACAGAGGGTAATGTGTACAAGAGAAGAGTGTGGAGGGTATGACAGTGGGCAGTATGTATAGGAGAGGAGTGTGGATGGTATGACAGTGGGCAGCATGTAAAGGAGGAGTGTGGAGGGTATGGCAGTGGGCAGTATGTACAGGAGAAGAGTGTGCAGGGTATGACAGTGGTCACTATGTATAAGAGGAGTGTGGATGGTATGACAGTGGACAGCATGTAAAGGAGGAGTGTGGAGGGTATGGCAGTGAGCAGTATGTACAGGAGAAGAGTGTGGAGGGTATGACAGTGGGCAGTATGCACAGGAGAGGAGTGTGGAGGGTATGACAGTGGGCAGTATGCACAGGAGAGGAGTGTGGAGGGTATGACAGTGGGCAGTATGCACAGGAGAGGAGTGTGGAAGGTATGACAGTGGGCAGTATGCACAGGAGCGGAGTGTGGAGGGTATGACAGTGGGCAGTATGCACAGGAGAGGAGTGTGGAGGGTATGACAGTGGGCAGTATGCACAGGAGAGGAGTGTGGAGGGTATGACAGTGGGCAGTATGCACAGGAGAGGAGTGTGGAGGGTATGACAGTGGGCAGTATGCACAGGAGAGGAGTGTGGAGGGTATGACAGTGGGCAGTATGCACAGGAGAGGAGTGTGGATGGTATGACAGTGGGAAGTATGCACAGGAGAGGAGTGTGGAGGGTATGACAGTGGGCAGTATGTATAGGAGAGGAGTGTGGAGGATATGACAGTGAGCAGTATGCACAGGAAAGGAGTGTGGATGGTATGACAGTGGGCAGTATGTACAAGAGAGGGGTGTGGCCAATATGATACTGAACAGTATGTACAGGAGACAAGTGTGGAGGGTATGATGGAGCCATATGTACAGGAGAAGAGTGTGGAGGATATGACAGTGGGCAGTATGTACAGGGGACGAGGGTGGGGGGTATGACAGAGGGTAATGTGTACAAGAGAGGAGTGTGTAGGGTATGACAGTATAGGAGAGGAGTGTGGATGGTATGACAGTGGGCAGCATGTACAGGAGAAGAGTGTGGAGGGTATGACAGTGGTCACTATGTATAGGAGAGGAATGTGGAGGGTATGACAGTGAGCAGTATGTACAAGAGAGGAGTAAGGAGGGTATGAAAGCTGAGGAGGATGTAGGAATCTGAAAAGGACAAATGTAAAGGTTTGTGGAAGGATGTTTAGGGACTGCGTAGTGGTTAAGCGGGCCATACATGGATTGGAATTAAGCCAATTAAGCAGAGACCAGCCATAGTCGATCTATGTATGGGCTAGCTGGTTGTACACAAGTCAGTCTATTAATCGACTTGAGTACAACCAGCCTGTCAATGTTTTTCCAAAACAATCAGTGCTGCCAGCTATAGTTAGCAACACTGATCATTGTATTGTGTGGGTAGGGAAGGCTCCCCACTGGCAGAACACAATAACATGGCGGTAGTGATTCCCCCATCCACAGGTCAGCAGGTGAGAGGGTGTGTGTGGGGACATGCTGGGGAGAGAGGTCTGTCAGCAGAGGGTGTGAGGTGATCATGGAGGGATATCAATCAGCGGGTGGGGGGGGGGGGGGGAGTAGCTGGGAGTGATATCTTTTGGAGTCGGTCTGTCATCTGCAGGTTGGGAAATGGTGATAAAAGTTGAAGGGAGGTGGCTAACATGGGAAGTGGCTGGGGAGTGACCTGGTTGGTGGAGAGTGACCAGGTTGGTGGGGAGTGTGAAATGGATGATGTTTCAAGTTTCTTTCACATTTGCAGTAATGCTTACTGCCCTCCGAAAAGTGATCTGTGGTGTATTGCTTTTCAATGAGTGGCATAGCAGCAGCTGACAGGCTGCTCACCCATGCTCATTAAACTGGCAGCTTCTGACAGGCTGCGCAAGGAGCCCCGTATCTCCAGGACCATAGGCGATTTTGACCAGTAGTGGGGTAGACCTTCAGCTACCTACCCCTCTAAATTTGGGCTCTATGGGACCCCTGGTTGCAGAGCCATGACCCTTGAAGTCAATCTTTTTTTTTTTTTTTTTTTAAATGGGCCCATCTTA
>CM053035.1:14908608-15021108 GCA_028564925.1 Lithobates sylvaticus
AAATGGAGGGGGGGGGAGAGCTTTGAAATGGAGGGTGGAAGAAGCTTTGAAATGGAGGGGGGGGAAGCTTTGAAATCAGGGGGGGGGGGGGGAAGCTTTGAAATCAGGGGGGGGGGGGCTCTGCTGATTTTATTATCCAATCATGTGCAAGCAAAAATTCTGTTTTTTTTTTATTTTCCTTGCATGTCCCTCTCAGATCTACAGTGACTGCACTTCCAAGTGCACTTGTAGGGCAAAGTGGATTTGCCTTTAGTAAATAACCCCCAGTAACCGGTCATGGGCCACAATGAGCATAGCGGGCAGATGACAGGTCCGTGTCCACTCTGAACATGTCTACTCAATGGGCCCATGGATCCGATCCGCCGAAGTGGAAGGGAGCGGATCCTCTCTTTTTATTTAAACATATTGGACTGGAGGTAGGCAGGTGTAAAACGGACACAAATCCGTTTACATCTGCCGCTCCATGGGAGGTAAATGGAGGGTCTGATTGGATCCGCCTGAAAAACAGGCAGAATCGATCGAACCGATCGTGTGAAGGGGCCTAAGGCAGCTTTCACATTGATGTGCTGCGGTTTATCCACACTGCGGGTGCTGTGCAGTGCGCACCTGCGGGGGGGGGGGGGTAAACACTTTGCCATAGACTTCTATTATATCCTGCAGGTGTGGGGCACTTTCATAAAGCACACCAACCCCACAGGTAATAACAAAAGAAAAAAAAAAAAAGTCTATGCCTCGGTGCAGGCAACCCGCAGGTGCATTGTGCGGCACCCGCAGAACAGTTTGAAAGCAGCCTAGTAACCACTGCAGTACAGATCTGCCCATATATACACACTGACCTTTAATAATCCTTTTCCATTGAGGAACCTCCCTCGCTACAGGCATCTCCGGCTGTTGGTGTCCCATGCAGAGTGCAATCGATATCACTCCGCCTGTGACAGGAGTCGGCGCCATACAGGAAGCATCAGCTTATGTGGGTCTGCCCCCCCCCCCCCCCCTCACAACCATGCTTCCTCTAGCACCGGCTCAATTCAGAATATTGATGCTCTGGGATGGTGAAAAAATAAATAAAATTAATTAAAAAAAAAAAAACACTTATGGCAGTGACCAGCCCCCCCAGCTGCCCACAGGCTACTTTCACACTGAGGCGCTGGCGGTAAAGAGGCGCTATATTTAGCGGCGCTTTACCGTAGTTTTAGCTGCGCTTTTCGGCCGCTAGTGGGGCAGTTTTAACCCCCGCTAGGGGCCGAAAAAAAGGGTTAAAAGCGCCCGCAAAGCGCCGCTGCAGCTGGTTTGGAGCGCTGCCCCCATTGTTTTCAATGAGAAGGGGCGCTTTAGGAGCGGTAAATCCACCGCTCCTACAGCGCTCCAAAGATGCGGCTTGCAGGACATTTTTCAGTGTTCTGCAAGCACACTGCTCCAGTGTGACAGCCCTCGGGGCTTTCACATTGGAGTGCACTGAGCGGCTCTTTTAGGGCGCTTTGCAGGCGCTATTTTTAGCACTTTAGCACCTGCAACGCGCCTCAGTATGAAAGGGGCCTAAATTGCTAAAAATAGCGCCTGCAAAGCGCCCTAAAAGAGCCGCTCAGTGCACTCCAATGTGAAAGACCCGAGGGCTGTCACACTGGAGCGGTGGCGCTTGCAGGACGCTGAAAAATGTCCTGCAAGCCGCATCTTTGGAGCGTTGCATTTACTGCTCCTGAAGCGCCCCTTCCCATTGAAAACCATGGGGCAGCGGTCCAAACCCGCCTCCAAAGCGCCATCGTTTTGCACAGAGTGGACCCGATCGTCCTCTTCTGGGGTCCCCCGGCGGATTTCGTGGGTCCTCCCCGCATCAGATAACCCCCCCAGGAGAAGCTCTCTCTCGAGGGGGTTACTGTGCAGATGCGCACCCGAGTCCAGAATTTGCGTCCATAGACACGAATGCCGGATTCGGCCCCGCCCCCGCCGGGTCACTGGATTTGATTGACAGCAGTGGAGCCAATGGCTGCGCTGCCACTAATCTATCCAATCAAGAGCCGGGACCCTGTGAAGAGAGGGAAAGCATGTCCCCGCCGAGGGAATTAGGGGGGCTCAGGTTAGTAAAATGGGGGGGAGGGTTGGGGGCCATGTTTCATATTAAACCCTAAATAGGAGTGTAACATGAAACATGGGAGGTTATTTACTAAAGGCCAATCCACTTTGCACTACGAGTGCACTTGGAAGTGCAGTCACAGTAGATCTGAGGGCGGACAGGCAAGGAATATAAAAAAACAGCATTTTTGCTTGCACATGATTGGATGATAAATTCAGCAGAGCTTCCCCTCATATCTACAGCGACTGCACTTACAAGTAGTGTAGTGCAAAGTGGATTTGCCTTTAGTAAATAAACCCCCCTGGTATCAAAGTTGGAGAAGACCTTACTGAAGGATTAGCAGCCACTTCTTACCACCTAGACTTCCATACAAAAAGGCTCAGTGTGGCTCCCAAAACTCACCGATACTCTTTAATGAAGGAGAGAGGAGAGGAAGAGGAGAGGAAGAGGAGAGGAGGGGAGGGGAGGGGAGAGGAGTCGTCGTAGATTTCTCACCTAGACATGACGAGCTCTGCGGTCGCCCATCCCATGGCTGCCACCATTATCTTATACTCTCCTTTCCCAGCATTCCTGGACATCACTAAATGCAGCCCCAGGAGGTCCGCGAGGTCAACGGTGGCCTTCATGAACTCCTAAGAGGGGAAAAAAAAATAAATAAATAAAAAAAAAACCCCACACACCACAGAACAACAACAGTCACATGAAACCGAAATTTCATAAAACAAACAGACAAAAGCAAAAAAATAATAAAATAAAAAATACATATAATAATAATAATAATAATAAAAATAAAAAACATGGGAATATTGATGAACTCTGGAGAGGATGAAAGAGGACAATTTCTACTCCGAAGAAGTTTGTCTATTTCTGGAGTGTCTATTGAAAATGATTTGGTTTTCTATTTTTCCCTTTTTTGAGAACAAATATAAAAATATTTTTTGTTAAAGCGACCAAAAAAAATAAATAAATGGGTGAGAACAGAGAGGAGAACAGAAGAGGATGAATGGAGGGCATAGGAGAAGAGGAGGGGCCGCTGTCTCACCCCGATGAAGTCGTACGCTCCCACCGCTCCTTCCCATGTTGGGAAAAATGTCGCCAAGAAGAGCATCTGTAATACAGGAGAAGAGAATCGTATCTATGAGTACAAGTGATGTGACATCGATGGGAAGCCCAAATCACCAAAATTACATTGCATCGTGTCTGCGGTCTCTGGCCCTCTCCTGTATCATGTCTCTGACCCTCTCCCGTGTCTGCAGTCTCTGACCCTCCCCCGTATCGTGTCTGCAGTCTCTGACCCTCCCCCGTATCGTGTCTGCAGTCTCTGACCCTCCCCCGTATCATGTCTCTGACCCTCTCCCGTGTCTGCAGTCTCTGACCATCTCCCGTATCGTGTCTGCAGTCTCTGACCCTCTCCCGTATCGTGTCTGCAGTCTCTGACCATCTCCCGTATCGTGTCTGCAGTCTCTGACCATCTCCCGTATCGTGTCTGCAGTCTCTGACCATCTCCCGTATCGTGTCTGCAGTCTCTGACCCTCTCCCGTATCGTGTCTGCAGTCTCTGACCATCTCCCGTATCGTGTCTGCAGTCTCTGACCATCTCCCGTATCGTGTCTGCAGTCTCTGACCCTCCCCCGTATCGTGTCTGCAGTCTCTGACCCTCCCCCGTATCATGTCTCTGACCCTCTCCCGTGTCTGCAGTCTCTGACCATCTCCCGTATCGTGTCTGCAGTCTCTGACCCTCTCCCGTATCGTGTCTGCAGTCTCTGACCATCTCCCGTATCGTGTCTGCAGTCTCTGACCATCTCCCGTATCGTGTCTGCAGTCTCTGACCATCTCCCGTATCGTGTCTGCAGTCTCTGACCCTCTCCCGTATCGTGTCTGCAGTCTCTGACCATCTCCCGTATCGTGTCTGCAGTCTCTGACCCTCTCCCGTATCGTGTCTGCAGTCTCTGACCCTCCCCCGTATCGTGTCTGCAGTCTCTGACCCTCTCCCGTATCATGTCTCTGACCATCTCCCGTATCGTGTCTGCAGTCTCTGACCATCTCCCGTATCGTGTCTGCAGTCTCTGACCCTCTCCCGTATCGTGTCTGCAGTCTCTGACCCTCTCCCCGTATCGTGTCTGCAGTCTCTGACCCTCTCCCCGTATCGTGTCTGCAGTCTCTGACCCTCTCCCCGTATCGTGTCTGCAGTCTCTGACCCTCTCCCCGTATCGTGTCTGCAGTCTCTGACCCTCTCCCCGTATCGTGTCTGCAGTCTCTGACCCTCTCCCCGTATCGTGTCTGCAGTCTCTGACCCTCTCCCCGTATCGTGTCTGCAGTCTCTGACCCTCTCCCCGTATCGTGTCTGCAGTCTCTGACCCTCTCCCCGTATCGTGTCTGCAGTCTCTGACCCTCTCCCCGTATCGTGTCTGCAGTCTCTGACCCTCTCCCAGTATCGTGTCTGCAGTCTCTGACCCTCTCCCCGTATCGTGTCTGCAGTCTCTGACCCTCTCCCCGTATCGTGTCTGCAGTCTCTGACCCTCTCCCCGTATCGTGTCTGCAGTCTCTGACCCTCTCCCCGTATCGTGTCTGCAGTCTCTGACCCTCTCCCCGTATCGTGTCTGCAGTCTCTGACCCTCTCCCCGTATCGTGTCTGCAGTCTCTGACCCTCTCCCCGTATCGTGTCTGCAGTCTCTGACCCTCTCCCCGTATCGTGTCTGCAGTCTCTGACCCTCTCCCCGTATCGTGTCTGCAGTCTCTGACCCTCTCCCCGTATCGTGTCTGCAGTCTCTGACCCTCTCCCCGTATCGTGTCTGCAGTCTCTGACCCTCTCCCCGTATCGTGTCTGCAGTCTCTGACCCTCTCCCCGTATCGTGTCTGCAGTCTCTGACCCTCTCCCCGTATCGTGTCTGCAGTCTCTGACCCTCTCCCGTATCGTGTCTGCAGTCTCTGACCCTCTCCCCGTATCGTGTCTGCAGTCTCTGACCCTCTCCCCGTATCGTGTCTGCAGTCTCTGACCCTCTCCCCGTATCGTGTCTGCAGTCTCTGACCCTCTCCCCGTATCGTGTCTGCAGTCTCTGACCCTCTCCCCGTATCGTGTCTGCAGTCTCTGACCCTCTCCCCGTATCGTGTCTGCAGTCTCTGACCCTCTCCCCGTATCGTGTCTGCAGTCTCTGACCCTCTCCCCGTATCGTGTCTGCAGTCTCTGACCCTCTCCCCGTATCGTGTCTGCAGTCTCTGACCCTCTCCCCGTATCGTGTCTGCAGTCTCTGACCCTCTCCCCGTATCGTGTCTGCAGTCTCTGACCCTCTCCCCGTATCGTGTCTGCAGTCTCTGACCCTCTCCCCGTATCGTGTCTGCAGTCTCTGACCCTCTCCCCGTATCGTGTCTGCAGTCTCTGACCCTCTCCCCGTATCGTGTCTGCAGTCTCTGACCCTCTCCCCGTATCGTGTCTGCAGTCTCTGACCCTCTCCCCGTATCGTGTCTGCAGTCTCTGACCCTCTCCCCGTATCGTGTCTGCAGTCTCTGACCCTCTCCCCGTATCGTGTCTGCAGTCTCTGACCCTCTCCCCGTATCGTGTCTGCAGTCTCTGACCCTCTCCCCGTATCGTGTCTGCAGTCTCTGACCCTCTCCCCGTATCGTGTCTGCAGTCTCTGACCCTCTCCCCGTATCGTGTCTGCAGTCTCTGACCCTCTCCCCGTATCGTGTCTGCAGTCTCTGACCCTCTCCCCGTATCGTGTCTGCAGTCTCTGACCCTCTCCCCGTATCGTGTCTGCAGTCTCTGACCCTCTCCCCGTATCGTGTCTGCAGTCTCTGACCCTCTCCCCGTATCGTGTCTGCAGTCTCTGACCCTCTCCCCGTATCGTGTCTGCAGTCTCTGACCCTCTCCCCGTATCGTGTCTGCAGTCTCTGACCCTCTCCCCGTATCGTGTCTGCAGTCTCTGACCCTCTCCCCGTCTCGTGTCTGCAGTCTCTGACCCTCTCCCCGTATCGTGTCTGCAGTCTCTGACCCTCTCCCCGTATCGTGTCTGCAGTCTCTGACCCTCTCCCCGTATCGTGTCTGCAGTCTCTGACCCTCTCCCCGTATCGTGTCTGCAGTCTCTGACCCTCTCCCCGTATCGTGTCTGCAGTCTCTGACCCTCTCCCCGTATCGTGTCTGCAGTCTCTGACCCTCTCCCCGTATCGTGTCTGCAGTCTCTGACCCTCTCCCCGTATCGTGTCTGCAGTCTCTGACCCTCTCCCCGTATCGTGTCTGCAGTCTCTGACCCTCTCCCCGTATCGTGTCTGCAGTCTCTGACCCTCTCCCCGTATCGTGTCTGCAGTCTCTGACCCTCTCCCCGTATCGTGTCTGCAGTCTCTGACCCTCTCCCCGTATCGTGTCTGCAGTCTCTGACCCTCTCCCCGTATCGTGTCTGCAGTCTCTGACCCTCTCCCCGTATCGTGTCTGCAGTCTCTGACCCTCTCCCCGTATCGTGTCTGCAGTCTCTGACCCTCTCCCCGTATCGTGTCTGCAGTCTCTGACCCTCTCCCCGTATCGTGTCTGCAGTCTCTGACCCTCTCCCCGTATCGTGTCTGCAGTCTCTGACCCTCTCCCCGTATCGTGTCTGCAGTCTCTGACCCTCTCCCCGTATCGTGTCTGCAGTCTCTGACCCTCTCCCCGTATCGTGTCTGCAGTCTCTGACCCTCTCCCCGTATCGTGTCTGCAGTCTCTGACCCTCTCCCCGTATCGTGTCTGCAGTCTCTGACCCTCTCCCCGTATCGTGTCTGCAGTCTCTGACCCTCTCCCCGTATCGTGTCTGCAGTCTCTGACCCTCTCCCCGTATCGTGTCTGCAGTCTCTGACCCTCTCCCCGTATCGTGTCTGCAGTCTCTGACCCTCTCCCCGTATCGTGTCTGCAGTCTCTGACCCTCTCCCCGTATCGTGTCTGCAGTCTCTGACCCTCTCCCCGTATCGTGTCTGCAGTCTCTGACCCTCTCCCCGTATCGTGTCTGCAGTCTCTGACCCTCTCCCCGTATCGTGTCTGCAGTCTCTGACCCTCTCCCCGTATCGTGTCTGCAGTCTCTGACCCTCTCCCCGTATCGTGTCTGCAGTCTCTGACCCTCTCCCCGTATCGTGTCTGCAGTCTCTGACCCTCTCCCCGTATCGTGTCTGCAGTCTCTGACCCTCTCCCCGTATCGTGTCTGCAGTCTCTGACCCTCTCCCCGTATCGTGTCTGCAGTCTCTGACCCTCTCCCCGTATCGTGTCTGCAGTCTCTGACCCTCTCCCCGTATCGTGTCTGCAGTCTCTGACCCTCTCCCCGTATCGTGTCTGCAGTCTCTGACCCTCTCCCCGTATCGTGTCTGCAGTCTCTGACCCTCTCCCCGTATCGTGTCTGCAGTCTCTGACCCTCTCCCCGTATCGTGTCTGCAGTCTCTGACCCTCTCCCCGTATCGTGTCTGCAGTCTCTGACCCTCTCCCCGTATCGTGTCTGCAGTCTCTGACCCTCTCCCCGTATCGTGTCTGCAGTCTCTGACCCTCTCCCCGTATCGTGTCTGCAGTCTCTGACCCTCTCCCGTATCGTGTCTGCAGTCTCTGACCCTCTCCCGTATCGTGTCTGCAGTCTCTGACCCTCTCCCCGTATCGTGTCTGCAGTCTCTGACCCTCTCCCCGTATCGTGTCTGCAGTCTCTGACCCTCTCCCCGTATCGTGTCTGCAGTCTCTGACCCTCTCCCCGTATCGTGTCTGCAGTCTCTGACCCTCTCCCCGTATCGTGTCTGCAGTCTCTGACCCTCTCCCCGTATCGTGTCTGCAGTCTCTGACCCTCTCCCCGTATCGTGTCTGCAGTCTCTGACCCTCCCCCGTATCGTGTCTGCAGTCTCTGACCCTCTCCCCGTATCGTGTCTGCAGTCTCTGACCCTCTCCTCGTATCGTGTCTGCAGTCTCTGACCCTCTCCCCGTATCGTGTCTGCAGTCTCTGACCCTCTCCTCGTATCGTGTCTGCAGTCTCTGACCCTCTCCCCGTATCGTGTCTGCAGTCTCTGACCCTCTCCCCGTATCGTGTCTGCAGTCTCTGACCCTCTCCTCGTATCGTGTCTGCAGTCTCTGACCCTCTCCTCGTATCGTGTCTGCAGTCTCTGACCCTCTCCTGTATCATGTCTGCAGTCTCTGAGGTGCAGAGCGCCCCCTCTTGTCAGTTCCCCCTCACCTTGCAGAGTTGTACACAGAGGTAGGTGGCTCCGGCCTGCACACATCTCCAGAAGGCGTTGTACTCCGACCTGTAATACACACAGAGAGTCAGTCAGGGGCCCCTCACCCAGCCCGGGGCCCCACCATCGCCCCCTCCCCTCCTCCACTCACAGGCCGCTGCACTTGTAGGTGATGAAATAAGGGAAATAGGCCAGAGCGAAACAATTCCCGAAATGGAAGAGCGTCATGGCGACCCCTCGCTACAGACCTTCCCGGCCACCGTCACCTTCCGTCCCCCACCGCGCCTGCGCCGTACCCTCCTGTCACCTTCCGCCCCAAACTGCGCCTGCGCCGTACCCTCCTGACAGCCCCTACTGCGCCTGCGTTCTACTTCACGTGTCCTCTGTGACCGGGCGGACAGTGCGCCTGCGCGTCATGTGACATCATCTGACGGCGTCAGGGAGCGCGTCACGTGACAGAGTCCACAGCGTGGAGCTGGTTGCCGGGCAACCGCGGCTGTCCTTGTTTGGCCAATAGAAAACCGGTCACCGTCCATAACACCTTAAAAGGGCATCACACTTCCACCTCTGTGTCATGTATGGCCCAATGAATGGCATTCTTATATGTCTGTGCCTTCCTGTCCTACACTGTGATTGGTCACAAAGGATACAAGGAGTGTCACCTGAGATGCAATTGCTTTTATTTTAGCAGTTATTACTGACTGGGTCAGATAAGACACCAGTGCTTCTAGTGTGGCCTATCCTGCAACTGGATTTATCTCAGCAGTTCTTCTCTACTGGCTGAGTCAGAAAGAACATAATTGTTTCCACACCTCCCAACTTTAAGAGATGGGAATGAGGGACACCTATCAGCAAAAGTAGGCAGGCACAGGACACACCCCCTGCCACGCCCTCTTAAAGGGGAATTGTACAAAGAAATGATTGGTTAAACCCAGAAAGGCTTTTTTTACCACTATTATTCCTTTTTATTGGATTTCGGGATTTACAAATACAGCAATTTATAAATCAGATGAAAGGTTTAGCGCCGGGAAACACTTTCTGAAAGATAAAAAGTGCATTTTATATACATCTATATAGATCAGACCAAAATGAGGGACAGATGAGGAGACGGAGGGACATTTTGCTCGGAATCGGGGGCAATCCCTCCAAATCCGGGACAGTTGGGAGCTATGTGTTTCTAGCGTGGCCTATGCTGAAGTCGGTTTTATCTCAGCAGCCATTCTTTACTGAATGGGTCAGATGGGACAAGTACTTCTAATGTGACGTAGTCTGACACCAGATTTATGTCAGCAGTTACTTTTTACAGTTCTGTTCCTGTGATTAGTCAAATAGGAAACAAGGAGCTCTTCCAGTGTGGCCTATGCTGCCATTGGTTTTATCTCAGCAGCCATATTTTACCAGTCCGTACTCTGATGGGTCCGATGGGACACAAGGAACAATTCTAGTGTGGCCTACACTGCAACTGCATTCATCTCAGCAGTTCTTTACTGACTGGGTCAGGCAGGACACGAGCGCTTCCAGTGTGGCCTACGTTGTAGTTGTTTTTTTCTCAGCAGTTATTCTTTACTGGCTGGGTCAGAAAGAACATAACTGTTTCTAGCGTGGCCTATGCTGCAGTTGGTTTTATCTCAGCAGCCATTCTTTACTGAATGCATACCTCTCAACATTTCGAGATGGGAATGAGAGACGCCCACTAGCAAACGTATGAAGGAATAGGACACGCCCACTGCCACACCCCCTTAAAGGAGAATTACAGTTCTGTTCCTGTGATTGGTCAAAAAGGACACAAGGAGCTCTTCCAGTGTGGCCTATGCTGCCATTGGTTTTATCTCAGCAGCCATATTTTACCAGTCCGTACTCTGATGGGTCAGACGGGACACAAGGAACAATTCTAGTATGGCCTACGCTGCAACTGGATTCATCTCAGCAGTTCTTTACTGACTGGGTCAGGCAGGACACGAGCTCTTCCAGTGTGACCTACGCTGCAGTTGTTTTTTTCTCAGCAGTTATTCTTTACTGGCTGGGTCAGAAAGAACATAACTGTTTCTAGCGTGGCCTATGCTGCAGTTGGTTTTATCTCAGCAGCCATTCTTTACTGAATGCATACCTCTCAACATTTTGAGATGGGAATGAGAGATGCCTACTAGCAAACGTATGTAGGAATAGGACACGCCCCCTGCCACACCCCCTTAAAGGAGAATTACCCCAAAAAAGGTTAATTAAATCCACAAGGACTTTTTTTTACCACTACTATTCCTTTATACTGACTTTAAATATTTACAAATGCAGCAATTTAGTAATCAGATGAAAGGTTTAGCACTGGGAAACACTTTTTGAAAGATAAAAAGTGCATTTTATATACAACTCTATGGATCAGACCAAAATGAGGGACAAATGAGGGACAGAGAGACAGAGGGACATTGCTCCAAATCAGGGACAGTCCCTCCAAATCCGGGACAGTTGGGAGCTATGTGTTTCTTGCGTGGCCTATGCTGAAGTTGGTGTTATCTCAGCAGCCATTCTTTACTGAATGGGTCAGTCGGGACACAACTACTTCTAGTGTGACCTATTTTGGCACCAGATTTATGTCAGCGGTTACTTTTTACAGTTCTGTTCCTGTGATTGGTCAAATAGGAAACAAGGAGCTCTTCCAGTGTGGCCTATGCTGCCATTGGTTTTATCTCAGCAGCCATATTTTACCAGTCCGTACTCTGATGGGTCCGACAGGACACAAGGAACAATTCTAGTGTGGCCTACACTGCAACTGGATTCATCTCAGCAGTTTTTTACTGACTGGGTCAGGCAGGACACGAGCTCTTCAAGTGTGACCTACGCTGCAACTATTTTTTTCTTGATTCATCAGAAAGAACATAACTGTTTCTAGTGTGGCCTATGCTGCAGTTGGTTTTATCTCAGCAGCCATTCTTTACTGAATGGGTCAGGCGGGACACAAGCATAGCTCCCAACTGTCCCTGATTTGGAGGGACTGTCCCTGATTTGGAGGGACTGTCCCTGATTTGGAGTAATGTCCCTCTGTCCCTCATTCCTCCTCATCTGTCCCTCATTTTGGTCTATATAGATGTATATAAAATTTACTTTTTAGCTATCAAAAAGTGTTTCCCAGAGCTAAACCTTTCATCTGATTTCTAAATAGCTGCATTTGTAAATTTCCAAAAGCCAATATAAAGGAACAGTAGTGGTTAAAAAAAAGCACTTGTGGGTTTAACCAATCGATTTTTTTTGTACAATTCTCCTTTAAGGGGGCGTGGCCAGGGGGTGTGTCCTGAGCCTGCATGCTTTTGCTGATAGGTGTCCCTCATTCCCATCTCAAAAATTTGGGAGGTGTGGTCTAGTACTTCTAGTGTGACCTATTCTGCCACCAGATTTATGTCAGCAGTTACTTTTTGCAGTTCTGTTCCTGTGATTGGTCAAATGGGACACAAGGAGCTCTTCCAGTGTGGCCTATGCCGCCATTGGTTTTATCTCAGCAGCCATATTTTTGTGCTTTCCTTCCTCTGTCAACCTGTAAATTTTTTTTAGAATTCGTATAAATAAAAATAAAAAAAGGATAGAGGTGATTTAGGTGGATGGGGGGAGGGGTGGGTGCGTTGTTTACGTGGTCATAGTTCTGTTTTTTTTTTTAATCAAATCCATCTCTCCACCCCAAGGGTTCCCGTCTCATCACCCGCAATAACCACTTTCCCTGCCGAGCCCCACATACCGACTTTCCTTCCAAAAAATAAAAAAAAAGTATCAATACAAAAAGAAATCTAATGCGGCGTACACACGGTCGGAATTTCCGATGGAAACAGTCCGATGGGAGCTTTTCATCGGATTTTCCGACCGTGTGTATGCCCATCGGTCTTTTTCTGTCGGAATTTCCGACGGACTTTGGATTGAGAGCCTGTTCTCAATTTTTCCGACGGAAAACCTTTCTATCGGATTTTCGGATCGTGTGTATGCAATTCCGACACGCAAAATTCCGACGCATGCTCGGAAACAATTTGACGCATGCTCGGAAACAATTTGACGCATGCTCGGAAGCATTAAACTTCCCTTTTATAGTGCTGTCGAACGTGTTTTATGCCGCTGTGTTATTGACCGTCGGAATTTGGTGTGACCGTGTGTAGGCAACACAGCTTGAGCGGAATTCCGTCAGAGTTTTTTCCGACGAGAATTCCGATCGTGTGTACGCGGCATTATATTTTTGGCCTCCTTTACATTTGCAGTTAGGGGGGCGCACATGTGCTGCAAACCATCGTGGTGCGGTAAAATGTCCCCACACAAAGTTTAATTCCTCAACCGGAACAAAGCACAGTCCCCCGGCTCGATCAACTTCAGTTGCTAGGGGTAACGACTGGCAGGATAACCCGTGAACAGGTGATCCCGGACGAGCCCCCAAATGTAGCCATGCCCCCCCGCAGGGGTTGTTGAATATTGTTGTTCAGACATCACCTTGCCCTGCCTTGCATCCATCTTTCAGCCACTCAGAGACATAGAACAGTTCATAAGCTTTGTTTTATTTTTATTTTGGAGGGGATTGAACTTGGTTGGGATTGGGAAATTATGGGATGCCCAGAAAGCTTCAGTATAACTTGTTTGGGACTACGATATACACGCCTGTATATACACTCCAGCACAACTCTTGCTTAACCGCTTCCCGACCGGCGCACGACGATATACGTCGGCAGAATGTCACGGACAGGCATAAGGGCGTATATATACGTCCCCTTTAAGATGCCGCCGTGCCATCGGCCGCGCGCGCTCGTGCTGGTCGGTACCCCCCGGGAGGCCGGTCCCGCGGACTCGATCGCCACGGGGACACCCGCGATGGTCTCACGGCAAGGCACGAACGGGGAAAATGCGGAAATAAACAGCATCTCCCCGTTCTGCCTAGCAACTAGTGACGCCGATCTCTGCTCCTTGTGATTGGAGCAGAGATCAGCATTCACTAGCTGACAGCCACGCCCCCACACAGTAAGAAACACACACCCTAGGCATACTTAACCCCTACACTGCCACCCCCTGGTTAACCCCTGCACTGCCAATGTCATTTATACAGGAATCAATGCATTTAAATAGCATTGATTGCTGTATAAATGACAATGGTCCCAAAAATGTGTCAAAAATGTCCGATGTGTCCGCCATAATGTCGCAGTCACAATAAAAATCGCAGATCGCCGCCATTACTAATAAAAAAAAATTATTAATAAAAATGCTATAAAACTATCCCCTATGTTGTAAACGCTATAACTTCTGCGCAAACCAATCAATAATCGCTTATTGCGATTTTTTTTTACCAAAAATATGTAGAAGAATACGTATCGGCCTAAACTGAGGAAAAAATATGTTTTTTTATATATTTTTGGGGGATATTTATTATAGCAAAAAATAAAAAAGAATGCGTTTTTTTTTTCAAAATTGTCGCTCTTTTTTTGTTTATAGCACAAAAAAATAAAAACCGCAGGGGCGATCAAATACCACCAAAAGAAAGCTCTATTTGTGGCAAAAAAAGGACGTCAATTTTGTTTGGGAGCCACGTCGCACGACCGTGCAATTGTCAGTTAAAGCGACGCAGTGCCGAATCGCAAAAAGGGGCCTGGCCCTTTGGCTGCAAATTGGTCCGGGGCTGAAAGTGGTTAAGACCTCTTTTCCTTCACTCCTCCGGCACTTCACTTGCTGCAGATTCCCGGACCTGCTAGCACCACATGGTTAGGCCTGACACTAACTCAGCTAAACCTCAGTGAATTGCCTTTTGCTGGCAGGGGCCCGGGGCCTTATGATGTAGAAATCGTTCCGGTGCTAACTGTCCTCAACTCAGCTACTGATCCCAGTAAAACCTCTTTAGGCCCTGCCAGCCCCCTTGGCGGCAGCTGCCTCTTTCCACTTCCCCTTTTTACCACAGTCCACTCTTCTGGTTCTGCACCCATCTCAAACTGCAATCTCCCAGTTCTCTCAGGCGCGCCTCCCCAGTCCTCCCGACTGTCCTTCACTCACCAGCCCTCCTGACTGCGACAGGTTGCCCTCCCTGGAGTCTCTCAGCAGAGCTCTCTCCTCCTGTCCTCTCTTTGCTCTCTCATGTGCCTCTGTTCCAGGATCTCTTCTCTCCTCCTGGCTGCACCCGAACCCCAGGCCCAGGGTCACCCCCCCAGACTGGGGAGCTCCCCGCGGGCCTATACAGCCTCCACACTCTCTTACTTCATCTCTTCCACCCGACCCCCCCCCCCCAGCTGGGCTAACCCTGGGTATTTGAGGAGGCCTGCCCCCTGCCAATCCAAGTTGGGGATTGGTCAGGGCTCCCCAGAACACCCCAGGCAGACCCACCTCTCCTCCTCTCTTTCTAGCACCTTCTAGAAAGAAGAGGGGGGTGACAGTGATGCCACCTGTGAGTCACCCAGCCCTGCTCTGAGAAAGAAAAATCTAACCTCTAGTACCTACCTAACTAGAGGGTGCTACATGTGTAATAATAATAATGTGAGACTGTGGGGGGACATTAGAGTGTAAGCTCCTCTGGTGCAGAGGCTGATGTGATTGGCTCAATGTTCTCTGTACAGCGCTATGGTATATGTCAGAGCTATATAAATGTATAATAATAATAGTGTGTGATGGTGGGGGAGGGGACATTAGAGTGTAAGCTCCTCTGGTAAGGAGACTGATGTGACTGGCTCAGTGTTCCCTGTACAGCACTGCAGTATATGTCGGACCTATAGTGTATAGCAGTTAGGATACTTATTGAACAGACACCAAACTGAATGATAGCAGGAAAATAACTTTATTACTCCAGAACAGGAAGACAGTCTTTTTTTTTGTTTCTGGAAAAGCCAAAAAAATGAACGGTCAGGAATCCTTAGAATATCACGCAGGCTCCAGGATCGCAGATCAGCTTTAGTTGGATGCGATGGTCTGAGAAAACCAGGAGAGAAAAAGAAAATGTTAAAATTTACATTTTATATATTGTTGTTCATTTTTATTATCTCTTCTAGATGGATTACCATTCGCTTACTTTAGCAATATAAGAAAGCGTTATCTATTGTCCTGATGAAGCGGAAGCTGCACGAAACACGTAGACGGATAGAGCTGATTTGGACACTTTACTTTGGACCAGGGGATTTTTTTTTGTAATTGGTTTTATAATGTATATTTGATAAAATATAAACTTCCTGCCAATTGCTGTTTATACACCACTGGTAAGGCATATTTAACCGCTTCCTATCCAGCCTATGGACAAATAGTGGCCGAGCGGGAGCTCTGCCATTCCAGGTAGACATCACATCTCCCAGTCACGTGCTTCACGCACGCCCTAGGGATCACACTCTAGCACAATCTGTAACCAGACACAGCGTATGACAGATGATTGTCCCGGGCCGGCCCCAGTACCATGTGATTGCTGTGACCAATCAAAGCAATCATATGACAGTTGTACACAATGAATGGCTTTCATTCATCGCCATTCATTGTGTACTATTGTGATGATCTCTGTGATTTGGTCAGACAGGGCCAATCACAGTGCATCTGTACCATGTGATGGCTATGGTCAATCACAGCTATCACAATAGTAAACACTAGGGTTGCACCAATACCGTTTTTTTTTATCTGCACGTACGAGTACCGATACTTTCGGTCAAGTGCTCGCAAATAATGAGTACCAATACTTTGCAGTGCGATTTGCATCAATACGAAAAAAATTGGAGCAAATCGCACTGCAAAGAATCACATGTGATTTGAACCGGAATGCGGTGCGATTCCTGCCCGAAACACAAGTGATTTTTCCCCACTGCTCCTGTGTGTGTATAGAAAGGGAAAAGTGCCACCTAGTGGGCATTTTATTAAAAATGTTAGAACTCACTGTACATATCTGGCCATATCCATATCCGGTGTCCCGATCCCGCCAATGATAGCAAATCAGGGCCGCTGGAGGTGCTCACAGGGATGGAGGAGAAGTTCTGGGACCCCATGGGTATAGGGCGGAGGTGATGTCAGTTTGGGGGCAGACCGCCTCTACATCTCCTCCAGCCCTGTGAGCACCTCCAGCGGCCATGATTTGCTATTATCGGCAGGACCGGGACACCTATGTAGATTATTTTCCCTTTCTATACACACACAGGACAGGAGCTAGGGTTGCCACCCGTCCGGGATTCACCAGGACGGTTCAGGTGTTGAATCGTGTGTCCAGGTTTTTAGGCTACCTCAATTAGGCATGTGCAATTCGTTTTGTTCCAAATTAGTTTTTCTTAACGAATTTCGACAAATTAGTTGAATCGGAACTATCCGAATTAAAGGAAACCTGTTTAACGAATTTTTCAGAAAATTCGTAAAATCAAATATTCGAAAATTCATAAATGAAAAAATCTGGAAATTCGAAAATTTGGAAATAAGAAAATCCGGAAATTTTAGAATGAATAAATTGGGAAAATCGGCAATTCGAAATTCGAAAATGAGAAAATCCTAAAATAAGAATGAAAATTCATAAGAACGAAAATTCAAAAACCCGAAAATTCTAAAATCTAAAATAATAGCTAATAATAACCTAACTATTACTAACTATTAAATTATAGGTATTTGAATTTCCTTTCAAATTTGGCTGTTAGTGAACGTAACGAATACGAATTTATCCAAAGTTACAAAATTATCCGAAATAACGAATGCCCCTAAACAAATGGAACATAACAAATCAATAATAATAAATAACAATAATAATAATAATATATTTTTTTTATTATTATTATTATTTATTATTAATTTGTCACGTTCCATTTGTTTAGATGGGGCATTCGTTATTTCGGATAATTCGTAACTTTCGATTTATTCGTATTCGTTACGTTCGCTAACAGACAAATTTGAAAGGAAATTCCAATACCTATAATTTAATAGTTAGGTATTATAAGTTAGTTAGTTATTATTTCTGATTATCGTTCTTCTTTTCGGATTTTAGTTTTTTTTAATTTTTGTTCTTATTTTCAGGTTTTTGAATTTTCAGATTATCGGATTTTCAAATTTTCGCATTTTTGAATTTCAGATTTTTCTGAATTATTGGAATAATGAAAACCGCCTCTAAACGAATGGAACATAACGAATTTGATTTTTCCGAAGTTATGAATATATTGTAAACAACGAATTTCGATCATAACGAAGGACCCGAAAAACGAAAAAGAATAAATTTATGAAATGAAAACGAACACATTTTCTGGCAGTGCACATGTCTACTTTGCATCATCTAAACAAATCGAACATAATGAATCAATAATAATAAATAACAATAATAATAATAATAAAAAACTTTTTTTATTATAACTATTTATTATTAATTCGCTACGTTCCATTTTTTTAGATGCGGCATTCGTGTTGCATACACACGGTCAGACAAATTTGTCGGAAAATCTGATTGTTCCGAACGAGGTGACGTACAACGTAGAGGCCAGTATCCAATTGCTTTCGTCTCCAAATTTCTTCTGAGTAGGGATGAGCCGAACACCCCAGCACCCAGTCCGTGCGAGCTTTAGAACCCTATTAGTTATAATGGATGCAAACATTCGAAATCAAAAGTGCTAATTTTAAAGGCTCATATGCATGTTAATGTCATAAAAAGTGTTTGGGGACCTGGGTCCTGCCCCAGGGGACATGTATCAATGCAATTTTTTTTTTTTTAAAAACGGCCATTTTTTCAGGAGCAGTGATTTTAATAATGCTTAAATTGAAACAAAAAAAGTGTAATATTCCTTTAAATTTCGTACCTGGGGGGTGTCTATAGTATGCCTGTGAAGGGGCGCATGTTTCCAGTGTTTAGAACTGTCTCTGCAAAAAGTGTCATTTTTGCAGAAAAGCAAGCTATTTAAAATCACTCGCGGCTAATGTTAATTGACGGCTCCCGTAATACAGAGAACAGTCATTCATTGAAAGTCATTCATAAAAAAAAAGTCATTGATAAAAAATAAAAAAAATGAAAAAAAAAAAAAAAAAGCGTAGGGGTCCCCCAAATTCAATAACCAGGCCCTTCAGGTCTGGGATGGATATTAAGGGGAACCCCAGCCAAAAAAAAAAATGGCGTAGGGTCCCCCTCAAAATCCATACCAGACCCTTATCTGAGCACGCAACCTGGCAGGCCGCAGGAAAAGAGGGGGGGACGAGAGCGGCCCCCCCTCCCGCCTGAACCGTACCAGGCCACATGCCCTCAACATTGGGAGGATGCTTTGGGGTCCCCCCCAAAGCACCTTGTCCCCATGTTGATGAGGACAAGGGCCTCTTCCCCACAACCCTGGCCATTGGTTGTGGGGGTCTGCGGGCGGGGGGCTTATCGGAATCTGGAAGCCCCCTTTAACAAGGGGACCCCCAGATCCCGCCCCCCCCTGTATGAAATGGTAAGGGGGTACAAAAGTACCCCTACCATTTCACCAAAGAAGTGTCAAAAATGGTAAAAATGACAGGAGACGGTCTTTGACAATTCCTTTATTAAAATCTTCTTTCTTCTTTCTTAATCCTTCGGTTTCTTCATCTTCTCCTTCCGTCATCTTCTTCCATCTTCTTCTTCCATTTTCTTCTTCCTCCGATCCGCTTCTTCTTGCGCTGGTCTTCTCGTCCTTCTCGTCCGGCATCTTCTTCCATGGCGTCGGTGTCGGTGTCTCTTCTTGGGCCACTCCTCGCAATGGGAGGCTCCCGCTGTGTGAGGCTTCGCTGCGTCTGACAGGTCTTTTATAATGGAGGGCACCTGGTGACCCCGCCCCCTCTGACGCACAGGGACATCATGGGGAATTCCCTATGGCTTTCCCCATGACGTCAGAGGGGGCGGGGGTCACCAGGTGCCCTCCGTTATAAAAGACCTGTCAGACGGAGCGAAGCCTCACACAGCGGGAGCCTCCATTGCGAGGAGCGGCCCGACAGAAGAACAGATGCCGACGCCATGGAAGAAGATGCCGGACGAGAAGGACGAGAAGACCAGCGTAAGAAGAAGCGGATCGGAGGAAGAAGAAAATGGAAGAAGAAGATGGAAGAAGATGCCGGAAGGAGAAGATGAAGAAACCGAAGGATGAAGAAAGAAGAAAGAAGATTTTAATAAAGGAATTGTCAAAGATTGTCTCCTGTCATTTTTACCATTTTTGACACTTTTTTGGTGAAATGGTAGGGGTACTTTTGTACCCCCTTACCATTTCACACAGGGGGGGGGCGGGATCTGGGGGTCCCCTTGTTAAAGGGGGCTTCCATATTCCGATAAGCCCCCTGCCCGCAGACCCCCACAACCAATGGCCAGGGTTGTGGGGAAGAGGCCCTTGTCCTCATCAACATGGGGACAAGGTGCTTTGGGGGGGACCCCAAAGCATCCTCCCAATGTTGAGGGCATGTGGCCTGGTACGGTTCAGGCGGGAGGGGGGGGGGGTCGCTCTCGTCCCCCCCTCTTTTCCTGCGGCCTGCCAGGTTGCGTGCTCGGATAAGGGTCTGGTATGGATTTTGAGGGGGACCCCACGCCATTTTTTTTGGCTAGGGTTCCCTTAAAATCCATCCCAGACCTCAAGGGTCTGGTATGGATTTTGAGGGGGACCCTACGCCATTTTTTTTTTGGCTGGGGTTCCCCTTAATATCCATCCCAGACCTGAAGGGCCTGGTTATTGAATTTGGGGGGACCCCCACGCTTTTTCTTTATCAATGAATGACAGTTCTCTGTGTTACAGGAGCCATCAATTCATTAGCCGCGAGTGCTTTTAAATAGCTTTTTTCCTGCAAAAAATGACACTTTTTGCAGGGAAAGTTCTAAGCACAGGAAACCTGCCCCCCTTCACAGGCCACCTATAGACACCCCCAGATGTGATACTGCAATGCTGTACTAACAGCATGCACACACATATCCCCAGAAATAAAGCACATATTGTCAGCAGTCAGCAACACACTGACACGCTGACACTTAAACACAATATGCGAGGCCGCCGCCGCGGCGGCCTCTTATACCGTGGGGCGTGTACTAAAGCCCCTGAGCTATAAATATAGTTCTGGGCTCGCCGAGCGAGCAAACGCCCGATGTTCGATTCGAACATGGGTTCGAATCGAACACCGGGCCCATCCCTACTTCTGAGCATGCGTGGCACTTTGTGCGTCGGAATTCTCTACACACGATCGGAAAAAGCCTGATCGGATTTTGTTGTTGGAAAATTTTAGATCCTACTCTCAAATTTTTTCCGGTGGAAATTCCGACGGAAAAAGTCTGTTAGAGTCCACACACGATCGGATTTTCCAACAACATAATTCGATCTGACTTTTACCATCGGAATTTCCGACCGTGTGTACTGTTAGTATGTGTTAGGTACTGACCGTGCTGATCCAGCTGTTATAGTCAGAGACTCTGGTGAAGACGGAGGGCTTTTTGTAGTAGTTACAACCCAGAGATGAGCCGAAGCTAACGACACCATGAAGCTCCCAGCCGCCTTGGGAATTCTGGCAGTTCAGGGGTCCGCCGGAGTCACCCTGCCGGAAAATAAAGTTTAAGTTTTAACACAGGAGAGGAGGACGATATTATGGAACCCATCGAAATGGGGGACAGTCTTGTAAAGAGTCATAAAGGAAGAGGTTCTGCGTCAACATATGTCCACATCCTGTATGTCGGGGGGTCTTTCTGAGCAAAGGGCCAATTCACGGGCCAGGCTATGGCCATTGGGAGTAGAAATTGTCCTGGCATCAATGGGAGTATCTTTAGTAATAGGAGGAGGAATAGTGCCCCATTGTTGGTGTCAGTGGGAGAAATTGCACCCCATCAATAGTGTCACTGGGAGGAATAGTACCCCGTTGTTGGTATCAGTGGAAGTAATAGTGCCCCGTTGTTGGTGTCAGTGGGAGGAATAATACCCCAGTGTTGGTGTCAGTGGAAGGAATAGTGCCCTATTGTTGGTGCCAGTGGAAGGAATAGTACCCCGTTGTTGGTGTCAGTGGGGGGAATAGTACCCCGTTGTTGGTGTCAGTGGGGGGAATAGTACCCCGTTGTTGGTGTCAGTGGGAGGAATAGTGCCCTATTGTTGGTGCCAGTGGATGGAATAATACCCCATTGTTGGTGCCAGTGAAAGGAATAGTGCCCTGTTGTTGGTGTCAGTGGGAGGAATAATGCCCCATTATTGGTGTCAGTGGGAGGAACAGTACCCTGATGTTGGTATCAGTGGAAGGAATAGTGCCCCATTGTTGGAGTCAGTGGAAGGAATAGTGCCCCATTGTTGGAGTCAGTGGAAGGAATAGTGCCCTGTTGCTGGTGTCAGTGGGAGGAATACTACCCCGTTGTTGGTGTCAGTGGAAGGAATAGTGCCCTGTTGTTGGTGTCAGTGGGAGGAATAATGCCCCATTATTGGTGTCAGTGCGAGGAACAGTGCCCTGATGTTGGTATCAGTGGGAGGAATAGCGCCCCATTGTTGGAGTCAGTGGAAGGAATAGTGCCCTGTTGCTGGTGTCAGTGGGAGAAATACCCCATTGTTGGTGTCAGTGGGAGGAATAATGCCCCATTGTTGGTGTCAGTGGGAGGAATAGTGCCCCATCGTGAAATGCGAAATGCGTTAGAGACTTGGCTTGGGAGGAGGCAAAGCTGAAGCCTTTTTGACACAAATACAACTGGGCAGCTTCCCTGTGTGCACTTTAACCTTTCACTTTTTGTACAGTAGGTTAGTTGTATTCATTGATTTTATTCCACTTTAATGGCAAAGATGGAATGCTACTTAAAGTCCAGCATTCATCACTGTCACAGGAGGATGAACTAGCTGAAGACTTATATCTGTCCTCAAGCTGCAGTTGCATTGAAGGCACCTTGAAGTGGTAAAGTGGCCTTTAACCAATATTATGTCCTTTAAGAATTCCTCAAGTTCTATATAGAACCTAAGTAATGCTAGCACTGCCTGGTGAGTGAGGACCATAGAGTCTTATCTGGTAGTACGTACATAGCAGGATGACACAATGCCGTCTCCTCCGGCGCAGATCATGTTCTTCTTCACGCTTACTCCCCACCAGTCACGCTGAGAGCAGGTGTCGTGGCCCACAACCAGGAGAAGACCTTGCTGCAGGGCATCTGCACCAGGTCCGTCGGCTAAAATAAAAATCCAATTTCATCTTATTAACATCAGTAATAAATCTTTCTTCTTTTTACTTTTTAAAGTATATTTCCAACTTCTTTTTTTAGAAAGAAAGAACATAGTCAGAGTCACATTTATAGCACCCCTTTTCTAGGGTGCTTTTGTGCTTTTCTGTGTAACTTTCCGTATTATCTGAACATATGGCTAAACAAATGTTTACAAAACTGGAAACTGCCTTCTCCCCGTACTTGTAACAGATAAATATGGACATGAGCAGGGCTGCCGATAGGGGGGTGAGCCAACCCTCCCACACCGGGCCCCGCTGGGTCAGCAGGAGGGCCTGGGTTCAGCTAGGAACCAGCATTAGTTTGATTGGTTAGGGGTGCCATTCATTTGACCATCAGGTAGGCAGTACAGCCCCCCACCCCAGCTATGCACAGCTGGGACCTTGATGAGACTAGCAGAATCTTTAGCTGGACTGCCATGAAGGGCAGCAGCCCCTCTGGTTGGGAACCTTTCCTCCTGGGGAGGAACACTGCTTTCCGTGGCCCAAACTATTTATGCATGTCAGGGCTGGGCTCAGCCCTTCCTTCTCTGAGCTGGCCGCTCAGCTGTCGGCTAATTGCTAGCTCCCATCTCTCTCCACAGTTACTCAGCTGTTGATGATCCTGCTCGTCAGTCCTGCCTACTTAAGCCATCCAGTCCAGAGGAGCTCGGCCTTCGCCTTGGTCAACATCACAAGAAACTATCTCCTGCAGTCCAGTTTAAAGACTGGCTTTGCTGACATCCCTTCTGGCTCCAGATCCTGCTTGCTGTTCAACTACTTTGATCCCTGACTTCTGGCTTGGCTGACTATCCATTCCGGTTACTAAACTTTGGCTATGTTTTGACTACGTTTGTTCTTTTTACTTTCATTATTAAACATGTGTGATTTAACTGTAATTCTGTCTCAGTCTGATTTCATGGTTTCTGACAATGCACTCCCCAGCCACCTTCTAGGAAAAACTCCCCAGTGATTGGCTGGGGTTGCATAAATATCCAGGCTACTCATTTGACTCTCCCACCCACTAAATTCTGTAAGCCTCCAGAAAACAGGGGGGAGCAACCAAACTTGCAGCCTGCAGAGCCCTGAGAAGCCCAAAGTAATCACCTGCTGCTCTGCTGATTACAGGAGAGCCACAGAAATCGAAATTTGCCTTACCAAACATAGCAGCTTATCTGAGAGGGTGCTAAAAAAATAAGGTCTGATGAACCCTCAAATGTCATTGAGAGAATAGGGAGGCGGGGCTGAACACCGTGCCATCCTAACTTTCCTTAAAAGTCACCAACAAGATGGTCAGATTAAAATCTGCTGTCTGTGATAAGCAGCCAAGGAAGACAGCACATTTGACAAAAAAAACAAACAAAACCCACCAAAAAAGTACACCTAGAAGGAATGCAGGGCATCCTAAAGCCTAACTAGCCAGGGTCTTCATAGGAATTCTGAGGAGGTTCTGTCATGAATGATTCCACCACAAATGTTCTGCAAAATACACATCTATGAGGCTAGGGTTAATGACCTAGGACTGAACTCGTCATAGCAAAACCTAATGCATTTTCCATAATTCCTATGGTCATGGAGTTACCTTCCTAAATTGGTTACATTGATGTAGAAGATGATGAAGTAGAAGATACTATTCAGTTACACAACTATATTACAAGGTCAAGAAGACTAGTAAGACACATTAGAGCTCCTAGAAGAACTATACAATTATGTATTTTCAGAAGGAGAGGACAGTAGTTTTAGTAAGTTACCTCTAAGTTAATTAAAGCCAAGGCTCACTTACTCTGAAGGTTCCCCCAGCCGGTGACATAGCAGCCAAAATTGTGTTCAAGGATGACGCCAGCAGGGGGCAGGCAAGCGGGCTGGATGGTGTCGCTGAATTCTACTGGCTCTGCCAGCTTAAGGAGGGAGATGTCATTCCTAGTGGATGCAAGGTAAAGTATTGACTATGGAACTGTGCAATTTAAAGGACCAGTAAAACTTTACTTTCATAACCTTTACCTTCATGTAAAAGAGAAACTGATACTATACATAATTATATATGTATTGTAGTTTCCATATGTATGCAGAACTGGAGATGGTTGACATTCTATAAAGATGAACATCCCCTCTATGAAGAAGCTCCTGTAGTGTAAAATCAGCTACATTCCTGTCTGGGAGTGACAGCGAGAGATGCAGACATTTTTAAAGGTCACCATGTGTTTGTAAAGGGTTAGCTGCTCAGGTAACAGCACTAGTGATGGTCCCTTTCAGTCTGTTGGTGCTTAGATAGGGCCAGAAAAACTTAAATAAGATTTACTTTCATGAAAAAGAGCAACTGATACTATAAATAAATATGTAGTTGTATGTCAAATTTTCTTATTTTTGTAGAACTTTGTAGAACCATCATTCTTATTTTATGCTGGATAATGAATAATACTCCCCTCTCTGAAGAAGCTACTGTAGTGTAAAATCAGTTACATTCCTGTCTGGGAGTGACAGAGTGTCAGTTACATTCCTGTCTGGGCGTGACAGCGAGTGTCAGTTACATTCCTGTCTGGGCATGACAGCGAGTGTCAGTTACATTCCTGTCTGGGCATGACAGTGAGTGTCAGTTACATTCCTGTCTGGGCATGACAGCGAGTGTCAGTTACATTCCTGTCTGGGCATGACAGTGAGTGTCAGTTACATTCCTGTCTGGGCGGGGCAGAGAGTGTCAGTTACATTCCTGTCTGGGCGTTACAGCAAGTGTCAGTTACATTCCTGTTTGAGCGTGACAGCGAGTGCCAGTTACATTCCTGTCTGGGCATGACAGCGAGTGTCAGTTACATTCCTGTCTGGGCATGACAGTGAGTGTCAGTTACATTCCTGTCTGGGCGGGACAGAAAGTGTCAGTTACATTCCTGTCTGGGCGTTACAGCAAGTGTCAGTTACATTCCTGTTTGAGCGTGACAGCGAGTGCCAGTTACATTCCTGTCTGGGCGTGACAGCGAGTGTCAGTTACATTCCTATCTGGGCATGACAGTGAATGTCAGTTACATTATTGTCTGGGCATGACAGCAAGTGTCAGTTACATTCCTGTCTGGGCATGAAAGCAAGTGTCAGTTACATTCCTGTCTGGGCGTGACAGCGAGTGTCAGTTACATTCCTGTTTGAGTGTGATAGCGAGTGTCAGTTACATTCCTGTCTGGGCGTGACAGCGAGTGTCAGTTACATTCTTATCTGGGCGTGTCAGCGAGTGTCAATTACATTCCTGCCTGGGTGTAACAGCAAGTGTTAGTTACATTCCTGTCTGGGCGTGACAGCGAGTGTCAGTTACATTCCTGTTTGAGTGTGATAGCGAGTGTCAGTTACATTCCTGTCTGGGCGTGACAGCGAGTGTCAGTTACATTCTTATCTGGGCGTGTCAGCGAGTGTCAATTACATTCCTGCCTGGGTGTAACAGCAAGTGTTAGTTACATTCCTGTCTGGGCGTGACAGCGAATGTCAGTTACATTCCTGTCTGGGACTTAAAATGGACTTTATATGGACTTAACAGACGTTCATACATACACTCATGACATTCCCTATTATTCAGAAATGTTTTATCATGAAACAGCATTGTTTGTGTTTGTTATGTAGGAGGTTACCCATTGGACAGAACATTGGGGTTCCATTTGGGATGGTTAATGAGCTTAGTGACGCTGATGGTCTTGATGTTGGATTCGGCTTGTCTCAGGTTGTGTCTTCCGAGCTGAACTCTGTACACTCTGGAGGTGCTGTAAGCAAAGAAATGATAGGATACATTAAAGCTGTGGTGTAGCTGGTCGGGCATTGCATTCACAGCTTTGTGGCAGTGAAGCATCTGCACTCATTTAACCTTTCCACCTGGTGTCAGTTGGTCCCATAGACTCCCTGAGGAGCCATGAGTTGAGGTTCCTCTCCTGGGTGCCATAACAGCACCAGCAGTAGTCTGCCCCATACCTTCCTTAATGCCTTACCGCAATGGACCCCAATAGCAGACCTTTCCCACAAGGTTTAATTTCCAGAAGACATTCTCATTAGAGCAGGGGCCTTCAAACTACGGCCTGTGGGCCACATCTGGCCCTCTACAAGATTTTATCTTGCCGGTGGTTAGGGTCAATGGTGTATCCTTCATGTGCACAGCTTGAGAATTAATGTCAGCATAGGCTACCTGTTATAACCTGATGTAAGGGGGACTCTAATGGAGTCCCTGATGTAGTGGGAGACTCAAATGGGGACCCTAAAACATGGAGAATTCTGATGAGGACTTTACTGTAAAGGGGGTCTCTGATTTGGACCAAAAATATAATGGGGGGCTCTGATGGGGACCCTGATGTGAAGGGGAGTTCTGATGGGGACCCTGATGTGAAGTGGAAATCTGATGAGGACCCTGATATAAGGGGGGATTCTGGTGGGGACCCTAAGGTAAGGGGGGGATCTGATGGGACCCCTAATGTAAAGGGGGAATCTAATGGGGACCCTGATATAAAGAGAGGCTCTGGTGGGGACCCTGATGTAAGGTGGGACTCTAGTGGGAACCCTGATGTAAGGGGAGACTCTGGTTGGGACCCTGATGTAAGGGGAGACACTGGTAGGGGCCCTGATGTAATGGAGGACTCTGATAGGGACCCTGATGTAAGGGGGAGTCTGATGGGCACCCTAATGTAAGGGGGGACTCTGGTGCCAAAGATGTTTTTGGCCCACCAATATTTGTAAAATATACAATGTGGGCTTCATGCCGAAAAGTTTGGAGATCTCTGCATTAGAAGGAAGAATCCATACTTGACCCCAATGGTGATGGCACAATCCTTCAGTCGTAAACAGAGCAGAGAGCCGAGTAGAGGATCTCACATCTTAAGGGTTTTGTCACCCCATACCCAAGGGATTAGAAAGATTCCATAGTGCTGCACCTCTGCTTCCTTGCATCCCCCCCCAAGCTTCCAGAAGCTGCACCCTCAAAGGATTACATTTTTGCTGTTGTGATCTTTGCACTTCTTTCCATGGCCAACCAACCACATAGACAGTCTCCCGCCAAACTAGAACTAGAACCCCTTTTCCCAAGATGCCCTACATGGGCAAGGCTGGCACTTTCTTGTTATCTATGGTATACCCCACTCACTACTCTAGGGACCTCTAGTGGCTACCTAGGCACCTACATTGCCTACTCTTCACTATAGGGTTCCCAATCCTAACTATGGCAATATTTAGCAGCCAATTTGCGGAACTACACAGGACTCCATACACCTTCTCCATATAATTATCTACGTATAAACTGAAGACTCTGAGGCTGGGTTCAGGACAACAGTTCATTCTAAATGGCATTGGCACACCAAGGAACCTTCTTAATCAATCACAATATTGCTGTTTTCAAGTCTTTTATTCATTGCCATGGCTTATGCCGCGTACACACGGTCGGAATTTCCGATGGAAACAGTCCGATTTTCATCGGATTTTCCGACCGTGTGTATGCCCAACGTTCTTTTTCTGTCGGCATTTCCGACGGACTTTGGATTGAGAACCTGTTCTTAAATTTTCCGACGGAAAACCTTTCTATAGGATTTTCCGATCGTGTGTATGCAATTCTGACACGCAAAATTCCGACGCATGCTCGGAAACAATTCGACGCATGCTCGGAAACAATTCGACGCATGCTCGGAAGCATTAAACTTCCCTTTTATAGTGCTGTCGAACGTGTTGTATGTCGTGGTGTTATTGACCGTCGGAATTTGGTGTGACCGTGTGTAGGCAAAACAGTTTGAGTGAAATTCCGTCGGAATCAGGTTGCCCATTCAATTGAAGGGGCTGTCTTAACGCAACACACATTTATCTACTTCATCCTCTATTCCTTTAGTAACCCAACCCCAAAATGTTTAGTAAAAGTTCCACAAGAGTGCATACAGACCATCAGGCCGGGTTCACATATCGCGGTTCCCAGCATGGGGTCCGGCGCGTGTCTGTTTAGGTGCGTTTCAGGTCTGAATTTTTCCTGAATTCGCACCTGAACTGGACGCTAGACATGTGCGATTAGTTTCGTACGAATCGAACATTCGTACGAATCCGAAATACGAATTTTTATGCATACGAATTCCGTACGAAATACGAAATTTCGTTACGAATTTCGGATCCAAATTAACAGAAATGTGACTGGTGTTAATAATGCATAAGAATTCTGTACGAAATACGAAATTTCGTAAACTAATTTCCGTTCCAAATTAACAGAAAGTATCAGAAATGTGACTGGTGTTAATAATGCATAAGAATTCTGTACGAAATTTCGTTTACGAATTTCTGTTCCAAATTAACAGAAAGTATCAGAAACGGGAC
Source organism: Lithobates sylvaticus (assembly GCA_028564925.1). Lineage (NCBI taxonomy): Eukaryota > Metazoa > Chordata > Amphibia > Anura > Ranidae > Lithobates > Lithobates sylvaticus. Next base: position 14,937,220 of record CM053035.1, read on the forward strand.
TGGTGTTAATAATGCATAAGAATTCTGTACGAAATACGAAATTTCATTTACGAAATACGAAATTTCGTAAACGAATTTCCGTTTTAAATTAACAGAAAATATCAGAAACGTGACTGGTGTTAATATGCAGAAGAATTCTGTACGAAATTTCGTTTACGAATTTCTGTTCCAAATTAACAGAAAGTATCAGAAACGGGACTGGTGTTAATAATGCATAAGAATTCTGTACGAAATACGAAATTCCGTTTACGAAATACGACATTTCGTATACGAATTTCCGTTTTAAATTAACAGAAAGTATCAGAAACGGGACTGGTGTTAATATGCAGAAGAATTCTGTACGAAATTTCGTTTACGAATTTCGGATCCAAATTAACAGAAACGTGGCTGGTGTTTATGCACAAGAATTCTGTACTAAATTAGAAATTTCATTTACGAAATACGAAATTTCATTTACGAAATACGAAATTTCGTAAACTAATTTCCGTTCCAAATTAACAGAAAGTATCAGAAACGTGACTGGTGTTAATAATGCATAAGAATTCTGTACGAAATTTTGTACGAATCCGAACGGAATTTCGTATACGAATTACGAATTTTTTTTAATACGACAACTACAACAAATTTTTTGACGGTTCCCATGTCTACTGGACGCACAGGACCCTTCTGCAACCTGGATGGCGGCCGCCCCCTGGACCTGTGTGACCTGGCTCCATTAAGAGCAACCCCTTTTACACTGGACCACCATATCCATCACATACCTGATGCAGTGACCTGCGGTCAACACCCATTCAGATGAGATGAGAGATCCACCACAGGTATGATACCAGTATCCTCCAGAAGTGTACTGGAGTGACACCTACAAGTAAGAAATAAAGGCGCTTTGTTAATAGTAAATACCATAGACTCCAGGACTACAGGCCAAACACAGCAAATGCAGCGGTACCTCCGTAGGGGCTGCCGAAACTTGTGGGCCACCTGTTACCCTGCCCAGCCCAGCATTCACTTCCCAATCACCTTGGAGACAAGGTACTTGTTTTTGTATTTTTATTGAGGGATTTGAACTTGGATAGGGATGGCAATATATGGGATGCCCAGTAGAACAAGCAATTGGTTGATTGGATATCAATCCGTTGGGACAACTCTACATGCTTTGCTCCCCGGTGGTAATCACTTTGGTGACAGGATGTGATGACACAGAGCTGGCACTAGAGGGAGACAGTCTCACTGCAGCAATGTTGCAGAGTGTCTTCTGATACTGAAGCTCCCGGCTACATTATGCAAAATTTATTTGAACAAAATGTAACAAACATTTTACCGGTCAATACAAAGTCCCTATAATGTAACCTTTGAGTGTATACAATGTATAGATCTGCTGCTTACCTGCCAAGGCCAACTGTGTGGCACGGCGTCCTCGCCATTCACCACCCTGGATGTGGCCGGCTTGTAGGTGGGAACACCACAGCCATAAGCTGGATAAAAGCATAAAAGGGAAAAAATCAGCACCACATGCACATAAACGTTAATGGCATCCCACTCTTATGCCCCGTACACACGGTCGGAAATTCCGACAGAAAATGTCCTATCGGACCATGTTGTCGGAAAATCCGCCCGTGTGTGGGCTCCATCTGACTTTTTCCTGCTCTCAAATTTTCCGACAACAAAATCCGATCAGACTTTTTCCGATCGTGTTTAGAGAATTACGACGGACAAAGTGCCACGCATGCTCAGATCAAATTACGAGACCAAAGCTATTGGCTACCAGCCTCTACGTAGTTCCGTCGTACGCAATGAACGTCACCACGTTCAGAATGATCGGATTTTCCAACAACTTTGTCCGACCATGTGTATGCAACACCAGTGTCGGACAAAATCCATCGGAAAAAATCTGATGGATTTTGTGGTCGGTATTTCCGACCGTGTGTACGAGGGCTTAGTCCATAGGGTTCAATATTGAGTTGGCCCGCCCTTTGCAGCTAGAACAGCTTCAACTCTTCTGGGAAGGTTGTCCACAAGGTTTAGGAGTGTCTATGGGAATTTTTGACCATTCTTCCAGAAGTGCATTCGTGAGGTTTAGGCACTGATGCTGGATGAGAAGCCCTGGCTTGCAGTCTCCATTCTAGTTCAACCCAAAGGTGTTCTGAGGTCAGGACTCTGTGCAGGCCAGTCATGTTCCTCCACCCCAAACTCACTCATCCAACTCTTCTGGGAAGGCTGTTCGCAAGGTTTAGGAGTGTGTCTATGGGAATGTTTGACCATTCATGTTTGACCATTCTTCCAGAAGCCCATTTGTGAGGTCAGGTACTGGCTCACTGTCTCCGCTCTAATTCATCCCAAAGGTGTTCTATCGGGTTCAGGTCAGGTTTCCTCCAACCCAAACTCCCTCATCCATGTCTTCATGGACCTTGCTTTGTGCACTGGTGAGCAGTCATGTTGGAACAGGAAGGGACAATCCCCAAAACTGTTCCCACAAAGTTGGGAGCATGAAATTGTCCAAAATGTCTTGGTATGTTGACGCCTTTAGAGTTCCCTTCACTGGAACTAAGGGGCCAATCCCAACCCCTGAAAAACAATCCTACCCCATAATCCCCCCTCCACCAAATGGTTTGGACCAGTGCACAAAGCAAGGCCCATAAAGACATAGATGAGCGAGTTTGGGGTGGAGGAACTTGACTGGCCTGCACAGAATCCGGACCTCAACACAATAGAACACCTTTGGGATGAATTAGAGTGGAGACTGCAAGACATTGCAACATTCCCATAGACACACTCCTAAACCTTGTGGACAGCACTGATGGCTGTATGGAATTTATCGGGGGGGGGGGGGGGGGTGACATGTATGGAGTTTCTCAGGGGGGGTGGCTGTATGGAATTTCTTAGGGGGGGGTGGCGGTATGGAATTTCTCAGGGGGGGGTGGCTGTATGGAATTTCTCGGGGGGGGGGGGGGGGGGGGGGGGGGGGTGGCTGTATGGAATTTCTCAGGGGAGGGGGGGTGGCTGTATGGAATTTCTCAGGGGAGGGGGGGTGGCTGTATTTTTTGGAAATTTCTCAGGGGGGGGGGTTGGCTGTATGGAATTTCTCAGGGGAGGGGGGGTGGCTGTATGGAATTTCTCAGGGGGTGGCTGTATGGAATTTCTCAGGGGGGGGGGGGGGGGGGTTGGCTGTTTGGAATTTCTCAGGGGAGGGGGGGGTGGCTGTATGGAATTTCTCAGGGGGGGGTTGGCTGTATGGAATTTCTCAGGGGAGGGGGGGGTGGCTGTATGGCATTTCTCAGGGGGGGGTGGCTGTATGGAATTTCTCAGGGGAGGGGGGGCTGGGGGGGGGGGGGGGGGTGGCTGTATGGAATTTCTCAGGGGGGGGTTGGCTGTATGGAATTTCTCAGGGGGGGGGGGTGGCTGTATGGAATTTCTCAGGGGGGGGGGTGGCTGTATGGAATTTCTCAGGGGGGGGGGGGGCTGTATGGAATTTCTCAGGGGGGGGGGTGGCTGTATGGAATTTCTCAGGGGGGGTGGCTGTATGGAATTTCTCAGGGGGGGTGGCTGTATGGAATTTCTCAGGGGGGGTGGCTGTATGGATTTTCTCAGGGGGGGTGGCTGTATGGAATATCTCAGGGGGGGGGTGGCTGTATGGAATTTCTCAGGGGGGGGGTGGCTGTATGGAATTTCTCAGGGGGGGGGGGGGGGGGTGGCTGTATGGAATTTCTCAGGGGGGGTGGCTGTATGGAATTTCTCAGGGGAGGGGGGTGGCTGTATGGAATTTCTCAGGGGGGGGGGGGTGGCTGTATGGAATTTCTCAGGGGAGGGGGGGGTGGCTGTATGGAATTTCTCAGGGCGGGGGTAGGTTCCTGATTGTGACAACAGTGGGTTGGAATGGACACTGATTGTCTCCAAAGAAAGCCTTTGTGATAAGGTGGCAACACGTCAGCACAATCGGGAGATAGCGATGGAGAGTTGTCACCCTATTACAAGAAGTGCCTAAACAGAGACCTTCATGGCAGGATCACCAGGGATTATTGTAATGAAAAAGCAGATTTATATATGGTTAAAAAATGACTTATGAAATGACAGGAACGTGTTAGCATTTAAATCTACTTTAAATATCCATTGAAGAGATGTTTTTGCAGTGACAAAGGCAAGCTGACAGAATGAGGAACCCAGAATTAGAGAGATACCCTCAACAGTTATATAACAGTAAATATAAAAGTAAAATGTTGCTCTATGGCAAAAATAGTAAAAAAAAATAAGAGTAAAATAAAATGAAATACACACTAAAAAGCAAAAACTTAAAAATATGGAACTATGAAGCCATCAAAGGGTAAGACAAACCTCCAAATCATAAAAACCAAATGCAAAACTGCGCTTATCTCAATAAAAATTAAAATTAATTAAAAATAAATAAATAGTAAAAAAAGAAAAAGAAAAAAAAATCAGAGTAAAATAAAATAAAATACACACTAAAAAGCAAAAACTTAAAAACTTCTATCTGGAACTATGAAGCCATCAAAGGGTAAAACAAACCTCCAAAACATAAAAACCAAATGCGAAACTGCGCTTATCTCAATAAATGAAAAGTAAATGAAAAATAAATAAATAGTAAAAAAAGAAAATAAAAGAAAAAAAAATCAGAGTAAAATTAAATAAAATACACACTAAAAAGCAAAAACTTAAAAACTTCTATCTGGAATTATGAAGCCATCAAAGGGTAAGACAAATCTCCAAATCATAAAAAACAAATGCAAAACTGCGCTTATCACAATAAAAGAAAAATACATTAAAAATGAAATAAGTAGCAAAAAAAGAAAAAGAAAAGAAAAAGAAAAAAAAATCAGCGTAAAATAAAATGCACACTAAAAAGCAAAAACTTAAAAACTTATATCTGGAATTATGAAGCAAAACCAAAACATAAAAAACAAATGCAAAACTGTGCCTATCTCGAGAAAAGACAAATAAATTAAAAATAAATAAGTAGCAAAAAAAGAAAAAGATAAAAAATAAGAGTACCGGTAAAATAAAATAAAATACCCACTAAAAGCAAAAATTTTGAAACTTTTATCTGGAACTACGAAGCCATAAACTCTAAGGGTAAGACAAACCTCCAAATAGTATTAACCAAATGAAAAACTGCACTTATCTCAAGAAAAGACAAATACATTAAAAATAAATAAGTAGCAAAAAAAGAAAAAGAAAAGAAAAAAAAATAAGAGTAAAATTAAATAAAATTCTCACTAAAAGCAAAAATTTTAAAAACTTTTATCTGGAACTACGAAGCCATAAACTCAACAGGTAAGACAAGCCTCCAAATAGTATAAACCAAATGAAAAACTGCATTTATCTCAATAAAAGACAAATAAATTAAAAATAAATAAGTAGCAAAAAAATAAAAATAAAAAAATAAGAGTACCGGTAAAATAAAATACTCACTAAAAGCAAAAATGTAAATTTTTTTATCTGGAACTACGAAGTCATAAACTCAAAGGGTAAGACAAACCTCCAAATAGGACGAACCAAATGAAAAACTGCACTTATCTCAATAAAAGAAAAATAAATGAAAAATAATTAAATGAATAGCAAAAAAAAAAATTTAAAATAAAAAAAATAAGAGTCAAATAAAATACACACTAAAAATCAAACATTTAGGAAACTTTTATCTGGATTTTTCTTTTATTGAGATAAGTGCAGTTTTTCATTTGGTTCGTCCTATTTGGAGGTTTGTCTTACCCTTTGAGTTTATGGCTTCGTAGTTCCAGATAAAAGTTTTTACATTTTTGCTTTTAGTGAGTATTTTATTTTATTTTTTACCGGTACTCTTATTTTTTTATTTTTATTTTTTTTGCTACTTATTTATTTTTAATTTATTTGTCTTTTATTGAGATAAGTGCAGTTTTTCATTTGGTTTATACTATTTGGAGGCTTGTCTTACCTGTTGAGTTTATGGCTTCGTAGTTCCAGATAAAAGTTTTTAAAATTTTTGCTTTTAGTGAGCATTTTATTTAATTTGACTCTTATTTTTTTTTCTTTTTCTTTTTTTGCTACTTATTTCTTTTTAATTTATTTGTCTTTTCTCGAGATAGGCACAGTTTTGCATTTGGTTTTTATGTTTTGGTTTTGCTTCATAATTCCAGATAGAAGTTTTTAAGTTTTTGCTTTTTAGTGTGTATTTTTTTTTATTTTACGCTGATTTTTTTTAATTTTATTTTCTTTTTCTTTTTTTGCTACTTATTTATTTTTATTTATTTGTCTTTTATTGAGATGAAGCCATAAACTCAAAGGGCAAGAAAAACCTCCAAATAATCTAAACCAAATGCAGCCCTGCGCTTATCTAAAAAAAAAAAAAAAAAAATACATGAAAAATAAAATAAATAAAAAAGCCCTGCAACTTGTGTACACCTGAACACAAGACTCGTACACCACTTTTTAAATTGTTTCTCTTTTAAAAATGAAGACAAACCTCCGACAGCCAACAGCAGCAAGGCAAGTAGGGAATCCATGATCCTCGGTCAGACCCTTCGAGGCCAACAGTCCCGGAGGCCCTATTTATCCAAACTATTTCCATCGATCGGTTGACATTCGGAGTGCTAAATATATCACTTATCTCCTCCAAAAAAAAGCATATTTATTTATTCCCGAAATATATTTTATCACAGTCCTTTATTTGCACTGGCCTTGGTGGTTGTAGAGCAAAGAGCACCGACTTTAACACAACACCCGGCCAGACTTTTTTTTTTTCTGTTTGGTATTTTATATCTCTTTGTTACAAGTTTGTTTCAATTAATATTTTTTATTTATTATTTATAAAAAAAATAAAAAAAAATAAAAAAAAAACTCACTCTGTTTATTTAGTTCTAACAATATACAAGATTTCCTCATTACCAAAGAATAATGTGTTACAAACGTTTCTAATACGTCCAAGTAAATAAGAAGGTTGATGTTTTTATACATCTTTTGTACTTCTCTAATCTTGCGCTCTACTGTATAATAAATTTTGTATACTGTCTTTGTCGGCTGTGGGGGGGGAAAAACAAAACAAAAATAACAACAATGGAAAATAAAATATAAAACAGAAAAACGGGATACCGTATATACTCGAGTATAAGCCAAGTTTTTCAGCACATTTTTTTTGTGCTGAAAATGCCCCCCTCGGCTTATACTGGAGTCAATCACATTTTCCGAACCGACTTTGGGGCCCCGTATCTTGGGGCCACTTGGGGCTAGGAACCCAGAATGTGGTGTGCAAACCCAGTGGAATCTGCACCACAACATATCCAAAGATGGGGTTCCTAGCACCAAGTGGACCTGAGATACGGGCCCCCAAATTCGGTTCGGAAAATGTCATTCTCTGCTGCAGAAAAGTGCTTGACATTTTCCAAACCGACTTTGGGGACCCGTATCTCGGGGTCACTTGGTGCTAGGAACCCCAGCTTTGGATATGTAGTAGTGCTGGTTCTACTGGGTTTGCACACCAAATTATGTTTTTTTTGGCACCAAGTGGCCCCAAGATACGGGGCCCCAAAATCGGTTCGGAAAATTTAATTCTCTGCTGCAGAAAAGTGCTTGACATTTTCCGAACCGACTTTGGGGCCCCGTATCTCGGGGTCACTTGGTGCTAGGAACCCCAGCTTTGGATATGTTGTACTGCTGGTTCTACTGGGTTTGCACACCAAATTATGTTTTTTTTGGCACCAAGTGGCCCCGAGATACGGGGCCCCAAAATCGGTTCGAAAAATGTCATTCTCTGCTGCAGAAAAGTGCTTGACATTTTCCGAACCGACTTTGGGGCCCCGTATGTTGGGGTCACTTAGTGCTAGGAACCCCAGCTTTGGATATGTTGTAGTGCTGGTTCTACTGGGTTTGCACACCAAATTATGTTTTTTTTTGGCACCAAGTGGCCCCGAGATACGGGGCCCCAAAATCGGTTCGGAAAATGTAATTCTCTGCTGCAGAAAAGTGCTTGACATTTTCCAAACCGACTTTGGGGCCCCGTATCTCAGGGGGCCACTTGGTGCTAGGAACCCCAGCGTTAGATATGTTGTAGTGCTGGTTCCACTGGGTTTGCACACCATGTTATGGGTTCCTAGCACCAAGTGGTCCCAAGATACGGGGCCCCAAAGTCAGTTCGGAAAATGTCATTCTCTGCTGCAGAAAAGTGCTTGACATTTTCCAAACCGACTTTGGGGCCCCGTATCTCAGGGGGCCACTTGGTGCTAGGAACCCCAGCTTTGGATATGTTGTAGTGCTGGTTCTACTGGGTTTGCACGCCTTATTTTTTTTTGGCACCAAGTGGCCCCGAGATATGGAGCCCCAAAATTGGTCAATTGTGTCCATCTGCAGCAATGTTATTTCGGGACCCTTTGGGTCCAGAGACCCCAAATGGCTGCAGCTAGGGGGGCATCTAGAAACCCTTAACTACCAAGTTTGGCACAGTGAGGCTGCAAATGGAAATTGTTGACCCTCTTTTCCACTTACAGCAGCTGCGCATTTCTCACCCTAGGCTTATACTCGAGTCAAGCACTTTTCTGCAGCAGAAAATGACATTTTCCGAACCGACTTTGGGGCCCCATATCTCGGGGCCACTTGGTGCTAGGAACAATTTGGTGTGCAAACCCAGTGGAACCAGCACTACAACATATCCAAAGCTGGGGTTCCTAGCACCAAGTGGCCACGAGATACGGGGCCCCAAAGTCGGTTCGGAAAATGTCATTCTCTGCTGCAGAAAAGTGCTTGACATTTTCCGAATCAAATTTGGGGCCGCGTATCTTGGGGCCACTTGGTGCTAGGAACCCCAGCTTTGGATATGTTGTAGTGCTGATTTTGGGTTCCCCGAGATATGGGGCCCCAAAGTCGGTTCGGAAAAATTTTTATTTTCTGCTGCAGAATTTTGGGTTCCTAGCACCAAGTGGCCCCGAGATACAGGGCCCCAAAATTGGTCAACTGTGTCCATCTGCAGCAATGTCATCAGATCAGAGACCCCAAATTTTGGCTGCAGCTAGGGGGGCATCTAGGAACCCTTAACTACTGACCAGAAGGACTGAGCATCGGTCTCTGAGGTAGCTCAGGATGTCCACCGGAAAAAATAATGAGGGGGGCGAGAGAGCACTTATGGTGTAGTAAGTAGGCCCAAAAAGGATAATTATCTCAAAAGGTTCATCAGTAGGAATAAAGAAAAAATATAAAATAACTTACATCTGCTGAGGCTGGGGGTCACGCTAAACGGTGGAGACACGCAACCTCCTGCGTGCCAGGTGGAGAAAACCCTGTCTCCATGCAGGATAAGTATGATCACTCTCAATGCCATGCTGGTCTCAATCCCTCGGGTGGGTGTTTAAGCTAGGTGAGTTGGAAGAGGTCTAAAAACCCATTGGTGGTCCAATCAGCCGAGGCGCCCCCTGTCATATGTCTAAGGATAGGTCGGAGTCATATGGTTAAAGAACATCAAAATAATTTATTTCACCAATAAAACATTTTGATGTTCATTAAACCAGGTGGCACCGAACTATCCTTAGACATATGACAACGGGTGCCAATCAGACCACCAGTGTTTTTTTTAGACTTTTTGAAACACCAGATTCACTAAGCTTAGGGAAAATTTGCTTGCAAAGTGCAACTTCCCTTGGAAAGTAAACAGCCTATTCGCCTTTAGTAAATCTACCCCCATGCATCCAACTAGTTGACAACCTATCAAAAGTCAAAGTCCACCATTTTCATATACTGACGCCATCATTTCCAAACAATTCAGGACACAGGAGTTGGTGTTTTTTGGCTTTTTATTAAACATTTTTACATGCATTTTATAGTCTGTATTTCAGGCGAAGGACTTCTTGCGCTGCCCTTAATTAGATGCAATAGTCTGAAAAAAAAAATACATTGTAGGATTAGTTTCACAATTGTATTTGTACATACAATCTATAGTCTGTCCCATAGCGAAAGTCAAGTTCCTCCACCCCAAACTCGCTCATCCATGTTTTTATGGACCTTGCTTTGTGCTCTGGTGCCCAGTCATGTTGGAACAGGAAGGGGCCGTCCCCAAACTGTTCCCACAAAATGAATGAACAATCGGAATAAAAAACAAAGAAGTTCAAATATTAACCACTTTCCGCCCGCCATACAGCAATATGACGTCGGCAAAGTGGTTTCGATATCCTGACCGAATGTCATATGACGGGGGCGCGCATTGCGGCGATCATTGTTGCGGGGTGTCAGTCTGACACCCCGCAACACCAATCTAGGTAAAGAGCCTCTGACGGAGACTCTTTACCACGTGATCAGCCATGTCCAATCACGGCTGATCACAGTGTAAACAGGAAGAGCCGTTGATCGACTTTTCCTCACTCGCGTCTGTTAGACGCGAGTAGAGGAGAGCCGATCGCTGCTCCTCTGATAGTGGGGGGGTCTGTGCTGATTGATTATCAGCGGAGCCCCCCCCCCACGGATGCCCACACTGGACCACCAAGGACGCCACCTGGACCACCAGGGATGTCACCTCCAGGTATTCCACCCTAGACCACCAGGGATGCCAATCAGTGCCCACAATGGATGCCAATCAGTGCTCACAATGGGAATCACTGATTGGCAGGCATTATTGTTTGGTACTGATTGGCGTCCATTAGTACCATCTATTTACATCAGTGCCCATCCATGCCCATCTGTGCCATATATCATTGCCCATCCATGCCACCTATCAGTGCCCATCCATGTCGCCTATCAGTGCCCATCCATGTCGCCTATCAGTGCCCATCCGTGCCTCCCATCAGTGCCCATCCGTGCTTCCTATCAGTGCCCATCCGTGCCTCCTATCAGTGCCCATCTGTGCCACCTATGCGTATCCATCAGTGCTGCATATCAGTGCCACCTATAAGTGCCCATCAGTGCTGCATATTAGTGCCCCATCATCAGTGCCCATCAGTGCCGCCTTATCAGTGCCTGTCAATGCAGCCCCATCAGTGCTCATCAGTGAAGGAGAAAACTGACTTATTTACAAACATTTTTTTTCAAAGTTTTCAGTCTTTTTTTTATTTGTTTAGCAGAAAATAAAAATCCCAGAGGTGATCAAATACCACCAAAAGAAAGCTCTATTTGTGGGAACAAAATTATAAAAATTTAGTTTGGGTACAGTGTAGCATGTTCCTGTCTGAACAATGTTTATAAACAATGTTACTTTGTATCTCTCTATCTCCTATCAGATCAATGTTTATTAACATTGTTACTCTCTATCACTCTATCGCCTATCATATCAATGTTTATTAACAATGTTACTCTCTATCACTCTATCGCCTATCTGATCAATGTTTATAAACAGTGTTACTTTGTATCTCTATATCTTGTGTCTGAATAATGGTCTTTTTTTGACAGCAGCAAATTCTACAGCTGCCATGTACAACATATGCAAAGCAACTCCCGGCTGTTATTTTGACAGCCAGGAACTGCCTGCAAATGCAAGTGGGGGAGTGGCAGTGGGGTGGAAAGATAGGGCATTCTACACATGCCCCGTGCACATTGTTGAAGCTTTTTTTGGCCATGTGTTGCATACACAGCAGCCATCCACAAATAAGGCTGGCCATACACATTACAATGCTCAGTCATTTTCCAACCCTTTTCACCCAACGTGAATCAACTGCAAGTAATCACCAACAACCATTCTGTCACTCATGAGTTCAATCAACTGTGTTTATTTGTGAGGTTGGAACTGACCGACAAAAAAAACTGTGTCTCATTGTGTTTGATTGAAACCAACATTTTATGCCTTCGACTAATTTGCAATTCCAACCAAAAAAATGGAACTCAAAGTTAGACATGTGCACTGCCAAAAAAAATGTTAATTTTCGTTTTCGTTTCATTCGTTTTCTTTCTTTTTCGTTTTTCGGGTCATTCATTATGATTGCAATTAGTAAATTTGTTCATTTGTACATTCGTACATTCGCACATTCGCACATTCGTACATTCGCACATTTGAACATTTGTAAATTCGTACATTTGTAAGTGCGTAAATTCATTCATTCGTAAATTAGACAATTCGTATATTCGTAAATTAGAAAATTTGGAAATACGAAAATCCGAAAACCCAAAAAATAGAAAATCTAAAATAGTGACTAATTATTAAATTATAGGTATTGTAATTTCCTTTCAAATTTGGCTGTTAGTGAACACGAATTTATCTAAAGTTACGAATTATCCAAAAAATAACGAACGCCGCATCTAAACAAAATGGAACCGAACAAATTACTAACAAATAATAATAATAAAACGTTTTTATTATTATTATTATTGTTATTTATTATTATTAATTCATTACGTTCCATTTGTTTGGATACAGCATTCGTTATTTCAGATAATTTGTAACTTAAAGGGGGATTCCACCCTAAAGTGGAACTCCCGCTTTTCGGAACCCTCCCCCCCTCCGGTGTCACATTTGGCACCTTTCAGGGGGGAGGGGGGTGCAGATACCTGTCTAAGACAGGTATCTGCACCCACTTCCGGGCATAAACTCCCACGGGAGTTTACGTCACCTCCTGTCCCGGCGCGCTGTCTGCCGGGACACACACGTGACCCGGCAGACGGCGCTGAAGATTCTCATTGCGCCGCGCGACTCGCGCATGCGCAGTAGGGAATCGGGAAGTGAAGCCACTTCCTGATTCCCTCACCGAGAATGGCGCCGGCTACAGCAGGGAGCCGAGCGATCGATCGGCCTCTGCTGCCGACACCGCTGGACCCTGGAACAGGTAAGTGTCCATTTTTTTAAAAGTCAGCAGCTGCAGTATTTGTAGCTGCTGGCTTTTAAATTTTTTTTTTTCAGTACAATCCCGCTTTAAGATAAATTTGTATTTGTTACGTTCACTAACAGCCCAATTTAAAAAGGAAATTACAATACCTATAATTTAATAGTTAGTAATAATTAGTTAATTATAAATTCAGATTTCCGAATTTCAGAATTTATGAATGTACGAATTTGCGAATGTACGAATTTGCGAATGTACGAATTTACGAATGTGCGAATGTACGTATTTACGAATGTGCGAATATCCGAATGTACGAATTTACAAATTTTTGAATATTCGAATTTACGAATATTCAGAAAAATTCATATTTTCGTTAATTCAGATATTTCCGAATTAACGAATTTGTTGAAAAACGAATTCGGAACGAAACGAATTGCACATGTCTACACAAAGTTTGCTCGCTCTATCAATTTGGCACGTGTATGGGCAGCTTTATGGTCCATGCAGATTATTTTTTTTTTTTTAGACTAAACCTGTATTTTTTTGCCTTATGAATGATACATTCATAAGGCACTGTGACATCAGGTGCTCACCGCGCTGATCCAGCTGTTGAAGTCAGAGACGCGGGTAAAGACAGAGGGCTTCTTGTAGTAGTTACATCCAAGAGAAGATCCAAAACTGACCACGCCATGGACCTCCCAGGCACCTTGTGCACTCTGGCAGTTCAGGGGTCCTCCAGAGTCACCCTGCAAGATATAGGTCTCCTTAAAGGGCGTGTCCACACATGTCTTTTCATCAGTAAATATGTAAAATGCATTACATTTCTTTATTTCCTTGGAAAGTTATTGGCGATTTCAGAAGGAAAGGCCAGCAATGGCAGCCTACGCATTTTTCTTGATGGCTTTCCTTCAAGCAATCCTTGGGATGACATTACTGAATTTTCTTCTTCCCCTGCACTCAGAAACAAGAGTACTGTCCCAGATCCTTTTTTTATTTGCACTAAGGCCGGTTTCACACTGGGGCGGTGGGGTGGCGGCGGCAAAGCAGCACTATATTTAGCGCTGCTTTACCGTCGTTTTAGCCGTGGTATTCGGCCGCTAACGGGGTGGTTTTAACCCCCGCTAGTGGCCGAAAACGGGTTAAAACCCCCCGCAAAGTATCCCCGAATGAATACACCGCTCCTTCACCACTCCAAAGATGCTGCTAGCAGGACTCTTTTTACCGCCCTGCTAGCGCACCGCTCCAGTGTGAAAGCCCTCCGGCCTGTAGGACCCGCTTTTTTCAGGCGCATTACAGGCGCTATTTTTAGCGCTGTAGCACCTGAAAAACGCTTAGGTGTGCAAGGGGCCTAACAAACTATTTTTCAGGACAAGATTTCGGGGTATGTCCCCTTCATCAAGGTCCCATACCCTGAAAGCTTGTCCTAAAAACTTGTACGTAAAGTATCACGGACAGTACTCAATTGTTTCTGTCGCAAGTTCACTAATACGGCTACAATCCCCTCCACTCCAAAGAGAATTTAACCTTTTGCCGACCGCCCACTGTCATATGACGGCGGCAAGAAACATCTGTTGTTCCGGGCCGCCGTCATATGATGGCATTAACTTTGCGGCCACTAGGGGGCGCGTGCGCCGCGGGGGGCAGGCGCCCGCCACGTCGCTGGGGATCCGATGCACGTGCCCGGCGGCCGCAATGTCCGTCGGGCACCCGCAATTGGACGTGGATCTGTGTGTGTAAACACACAGATCCACGTGCTGTAAGAGGTGAGGAGACCGATGGTGTGTCCCTTGGTGTGTCCCTTAGGCTGGTTTTACACTGGGGCTGTGGGGGCGGCGGCGGTAAAGCAGCGCTATATTTAGCGCTGCTTTACCGTCGTTTAAGCCGCAGTATTTGGCCGAAAAAGGGTTAAAACTCTCCGCAAAGCGCCGCTGCAGCGGCGGTATTACCGCGGTATCCCCGCGGTGTCCCATTAATTTCAATGGGTAGGAGCGGTATAGGAGCGGTGAATACACGGCTCCTTCACCGCTCCAAAAATGCTGCTAGCAGGACTTTTTTTACCGTCCTGCTAGCGCACCGCTCCAGTGTGAAAGCCCTCCGGCTTTCACACTGAACTTAAAGGACCCGCTTTTTTCAGGCGCATTGCAGGCGCTATTTTTAGCGCTATAGCGCCTGAAAAACGCTTTGTAAAAGGGGCCTTATACATAGGGACACCGATCGGTCACCTCCCCCAGTCAGTCCCCCTCCCCCCCCACAGTTAGAATCACTCCCATAGGGAACATATTAACCCCTTGATCACCCCCTAGTGTTAACCCCTTCCCTGCCAGTCACATTTATACAGTAATCAATGCATTTTTATAGCACGGATCGCTGTATAAATGTAAATGGTCCCAAAAATGTGTCAAAAGTGTGTCCAATCTGTCCGCCGCAATATCGCAGTCACGATAAAAAAATCGCAGATCGCCGCCATTACTAGTAAAAAAATAAATAAATAATAAAAATGCTATAAATCTATCCCCTATTTTGTAGACGTTATAACTTTTGCGCAAACCAATCAATATACGCTTATTGCGATTTTTTTTTTTTTTACCAAAAATATGTAGAAGAATATGTATCGGCCTAAACTGAGGAAAAAATTTGTTTAAAAATTTGTTTAAAAAAAAAAAATTGGATATTTATTATAGCAAAAAGTAAAAAATATTGGGTCTTCAAAACTTGTCCCTCTTCTTTTTTTTATAGTGCAAAAAATAAAAACCGCAGAGGTGATCAAATACCACCAAAAAAATGTTATTTGGGTACATCGTTGCATGACCGCGCAATTGCCATTTAAAATGCGACAGCGCTGAAAGCTGAAAAATGGCTTGGGCAGGAAGGGGGTGTTCGTGCCCGGTAGGCAAGTGGTTAAAGAAATTCAATAGTGGGTAATATAATCAAATACACACTTAAAATTAATAAAAAAAACATACCATACAGCTGGAGACAATGCCGTCTCCTCCAGCACAGACCATGTTGGTGTCCACAAGTGTTCCCCACCAGTCAGGCTCAGTGCAGGTGTTTGTAGTCAACCACCAGCAGACGACCTTGCTGGAGCGTGTTTGGAGCCGGGCCATTAGCTAGAGGAGAATAAGGTTTGTGATGAGTTTCAGGGGCTGTGCACCCCCCCCATGAAGATTTCCCCCATATAGACAGACCCCCATACAAATACATTGCATAAAGACACACCCCCATGTAGATACACCCCTTCGAAACACACCTATACAGATACACCCAATAGACAACCCTCTGCAGACACGCCCCGCAGCGATGAACCCCAAAAAGACTTGCTCATTCTTCTATTGACTGACATGCATATCAAAACCTATGACACTCACAAATTAGGCCACCCAGTTAGATTATTCGTCTACCCTACTAGAAGAGTAAATATCCATATGCACCCTAGACATTTCGAGCATTGTCAGTTTGGGACTCTACAATATTGTGCACTTTCCAGTAGACATGTGCACAAAAATTAGTTTATTTTCGTTTCCGAAAAAAATTAGTTTATTTTCGTTTCGTTTTTTTCGTTTCCGTTGATTCGTAACGATTCGTACATTCGTAAGTCGTCGGTGTTCGTATTCGTAACGATTCGTACATTCGTAAGAGTTATTTTTTCGTTGATTCGTTTTTTTGGTTAGTTTAATTTTCGGACGCATTCGTATTTATTCGTACATTTGTAACATTCGTAACATTCGTAGATTCATAATCGGAGCATAATTCAGAATTTTATGTAATGTGTATGCTATTATTACATTTTAATAATTTACAAATCGAAAAAAAAAGTTACGAATCGAAAAAAAAAAAGTTACGAATCGAAAAAAAAAAAAAAAGTTACCAATGTACGAATTTTTTTGTTCAATCCATTCTTTTTTTTTTTTTTAACAAAAACTGTTTTTATTTTCAAATTAAGGGAAACAGTACAGAGAAATAAAACAATCCATTCTTAACGTGCTTCACGTTAAGCAACGCCATTGTAAGAGACACGGAAAATTACGAATCGAACAAAAAAAGTTACGAATCGAAAAAAAAAGTTACGAATCGAAAAAAAAAAAAGTTACGAATGTACGAATTTTTTTGTTCAATCCATTCTTAACGTGCTTCACGTTAAGCAACGCCATTGTAAGAGACACGGAAAATTACGAATCGAAAAAAAAAAGTTACGAATCGAAAAAATAAGTTATGAATCGAAAAAAAAAGTTACGAATCGAAAAAAAAAAAGTTACGAATGTACGAATTTTTTTGTTCAATCCATTCTTAACGTGCTTCACGTTAAGCAACGCCATTGTAAGAGACACGGAAAATTACGAATCGAACAAAAAAAGTTACGAATCGAAAAAAAAAGTTATGAATCGAAAAAAAAAAAAGTTACGAATCGAAAAAAAAAAAGTTACGAATGTACGAATTTTTTTGTTCAATCCATTCTTAACGTGCTTCACGTTAAGCAACGCCATTGTAAGAGACACGGAAAATTACGAATCGAAAAAAAAAAGCTACGAATCGAAAAAAAAAAAGTTATGAATCGAAAAAAAAAGTTACGAATCGAAAAAAAAAAGTTACGAATGTACGAATTTTTTTGTTCAATCCATTCGAAGCACGTTAAGCAGCGCCATTGTAAGGGACACGGAAAATTACCAATTCGACAAAAAAAAAAAAAGTTACGAATGTACAAATTTTTTCGTTCGTTTTTCGGATTTTCTTCATTAGTACATTCGTTGTTTCTAATTTGTTTTTTTCGGATTTTCGTTGTTTTTCGGATTCGTTCGGTTCGAATGATTCGTTAATCGGATTCGAACGATCCGTTATTCGGATTCGTACGATTCGAACGATTCGTTCATTTGTACGAAAACTAACGAACGAAAATAACGAAAAAAAAAAATGAAAGACGAAAAAAAAACTAAACGAATTGCACATGTCTACTTTCCAGCAATTGGAATTTAGGATCTAACTATTGTTGTCATTAGAAGACCATCGAGCACCTCACTGCTCCCAAGCTCTGGATACTGTCCTTCATTGTGAGCATGCTGGTTGCTGACCCCTGGAGCCCAATCCTGCTCCATGCAGACACAATGTGAAGAGACAAAGGCCACATGCCTCACTCACTTCCTTCAAAAATCTTTAGTGGTCAAAATGCCAATAAGACTTATGCCGCGTACACACGGTCAGAATTCTCGTTGGAAAAAGCTCTGATGGTTTTCCCGTCGGAATTCCGACGGAATTTCGCTCAAACTGTCTTGCCTACACACGGTCACACCAAATTCCGACGGTCAATAACACCGCGCCTTAAAAAACGTTCGACGGCACTATAAAAAAGGGAAGTTTAATGCTTCTGAGCATGCGTCGAATTGTTTCCGAGCATGCGTCGGAATTTTGCGTGTCGGAATTGCATACACACGATCGGAAAATCCGATAGAAAGGTTTTCCGTCGGAAAAATTAAGAACAGGTTCTCAATCCAAAGTCCGTCGGAAATTCCGACAGAAAAAGACCGATGGGCATACACACGGTCGGAAAATCTGATGAAAAGCTCCCATCGGACTGTTACCATCGGAAATTCCGACCGTGTGTACGCGGCATAAGTCATAGAGATATTGTTGTTATTATTTGGTGTCCGTTGGCTATTGGGATGTCTAACTGAGGAGTGCACCTGGCAGGCTTGCAATGCTGCTGCTAATTGCAAGGCAGGAGCTTAAGGTCCGTTGGCATGGACCATAGGGTGGGTACATGGATTGAAAACTGGCTACAAGGGCGAGTTCAGAGGGTGGTGATAAATGGGGAGTACTCGGAATGGTCAGGGGTGGGTAGTGGGGTCCCCTAGGGTTCTGTGCTGGGACCATAAATAAACGACCTGGAGGATGGGGTAAACAGTTCAATCTCTGTATTTGCGGACGGTACTAAGCAGGGCAATAACTTCTCCACAGGATGTGGAAACCTTGCAAAAAGATCTGAACAAATGAATGGGGTGGGCAACTACATGGAAAATGAGGTTCAATGTAGAAAAATGTAAAATAATGCATTTGGGTGGCAAAAATCTGAATGCAATTTAAAGATTGGGGGGAGAACCTCTGGGGGAATCTAGGATGGAAAAGGACCTGGGGGTCCTAGTACATGATAGGCTCAGCAATGGCATGCAATGCCAAGCTGCTACTAACAAAGCAAACAGAATATTGGCATGCATTAAAAAGGGGATCGACCGAAAAAGAGATCCCAATGACCTGGGAGGAATTTAGCGATTATTAGTTAAACTGTTTATATAGACCCAGACGCTATCTGTCATCTGCCCCCCCTAGTCTATAAGTTTGTGAACTACGTGTAATTTCCCATACCATGAGTAATAACGCAAGCTATACCTCTTGCTTTGACTGTTTGCATTATTTGTATTGTACATTTCTTGAATAAAATGTTATTTGATAAAAAAGGGGATCAACTCCAGAGATAAAACGATAATTCTCCCGCTCTACAAGACTCTGGTCCGGCCGCACCTGGAGTATGCTGTCCAGTTCTGGACACCAGTCCTCAGGAAGGATGTACTGGAAATTAAGCGAGTACAAAGAAGGGCAACAAAGCTAATAAAGGGTCTGGAGGATATTAGTTATGAGGAAAGGTTGGGAGCTCTGAACTTATTCTCTCTGGAGAAGAGACGCTTGAGAGGGGATATGATTTCAATTTATAAATACTGTACTGGTGACCCCACAATAGGGAGTAAACTTTTTTTGCGGAAGGGAGTTAAACAAGACAGGTGGCCACTAAAATTAGAATAAAATAGGTTTAACCTTAAACTACGTAGAGGGATCTTTACTGTAAGAGCGGCAAGGATGTGGAATTCCCTTCCACAGGCGGTGGTCTCAGCAGGGAGCATTAATAGTTTCAAGAAACTATTAGAAAAGCACGTGAATGACTGCAACATACAGGGATATACAATGTAATACTGACATATAATCACACACATAAGTTGGACTTGATGGACTTGTGTCTTTTTTCGACCTCACCTACTATGTAACTATGTAATGTTGTCATCCTACTAAAAGGAAGTGCTGTTACAGGGAGGAGCTCCAAGAAAGTTTGCAACAGATTCAGGCATTCAGTCAAATATAATAAAAAAAAAGAGGCTTAGGATTTACTTGCACTTTAAAGAGGAAGTAAACCCTAATGGGTTTACTTCCTCTTTAGTTCCCTGCAAATGTAAAGCATAATGGACTACTATGCATCGCATAGTAGGCCATTATGTGTCACTTACCTGACACAGGAGCCAGCAAAGTCACCGCTGTCCCCTTGTGTACGGACCTTCCACTTCCTTCGTGGGTCTCGTGGCTCCGGCGCTGTCATTCGACGGCGCCGCAATGACGTCACTCCCGCGCATGCGCACAGGAGCCGCCACTCGCGGCAAATCACCATTGAGAGTGGGTTGAGATTGAGACTCAGTGCACCTGCACGCGGCTGTCTATGGCGCATGCGCCGTAGATAGCGGTGCCTGTCTTTTGGCAAATATCTCCTAAACCGTGTAGGTTTAGGAGATATTTCTTGGACCTACAGGTAAGTCTTAATCTAGGCTTACCCGAAGGTCAAATTGGTTTGTAAGGGTTTACAACCCCTTTAAGCTCAGCAGGCAAAATTATTCATAAACAATAAAACCTCTTACTTACTTTGCAGGTTACCCCATCCTGTCACATAGCAACCAGTGTTCTGTTCTAGAATTCGGCCAGGAGCAGGCAGACAGACAGGCTGGATGGTGTCACTAAATTCTACAGGTTCAGCCAACTTCAGCAGAGAAATATCATGGCTTATATAAAAGAAACAATTGAAGAGGTAATGTGAGATCTGTTACATGGCATCAAAGGCATTTTAATGTATTTAATCCTGTTAGCATCTTAACAAATAACTTATCTCTGGTATAATAGGCATTTGGCTAGTAGGACGTGCCCATTACGGTTCCCTTAAACTTGCAGTTGTCAGTATTAAAATAAAAACATATAAAACATAAGCAGTAACATACAGTTAAAAATATATGTGAAACAGAAATTAAAAAAACAAAATGTTGAATCCATATAGAAAATATTAATTCTTTCTCTTGAACGTCCCTTTTTAATTTGCAGCATGTTATGAGTAGCATAGGGCAACAATGTCTTACTATGTTTCTAAGGTGTTAATAAATGTCTTATGTTATTATAAGGACAATGCATTTTCAGTGTGACCTACCCGCCTGAAAGCCAATTAGGGTTCCAGTTTGGATGATTAATGAGTTTGACAACACTGATGGTTTTTTGACCGGTTTCCCATTGGCCAAAGTCGTGTTTTCCCAACATCACTCTGTAGGTATTGTAAGAACTGGTGGGAAGCAAAGACAGGTTGAAATTTTGTGTTTTTTTGAAGTTTAACAAAATCTACATTTGTTTAGAGTGATCTTATCTATCGCACAAAACAGCACAAATCTCTGTATGGAGACACTTAACATGTTATAAATGTGTTGCATTATAATTGCCTACTAGTTCCTATTAAATTCGAGTTTGTATCAAGCCTTCATTTGATCTAGGCACATCCAAACATTCATTAGCATTTATGGAAGCCTGACAATATCTTTTACTGACATGCTCACTTTGTTTCCAAGATATTCCTCAACAGGCATCATCCTAATAGTATCTGAATGGTCACATGCAGTTTAGTGTATTTAACCACTTAAGGACCGCCTCCTGCACATTTACGTCGGCAGAATGGCACGGCTGGGCACCTCAATGTACAGGTACGTTGCCCTTTAAGGGCCCAGCCCTGGGTCACAGCGGCGCGCTCGCGACCCGGTCCTGAGCTCCGTGACCGTGGGACCCGTGGACCCGATCGCCGCCGGTGTCCCGCGATCGGGTCACAGATCTGAAGAACGGGGAGAGGTAAGTGAAAACAAACCTCTCCCCGCGCTTCCTAGTGAGGCTGTCACTGATCGTCTGTTCCCTGTCATCAGGAAAGAAAATCAGTGATGTCGAATGCCAAGCCACGCCCCCCTACAGTAAAAAAACACACATGTCACACTTAACACCTCCTTCCTATACTGCCTGTCACTGATCGGCTGTTCCCTGTCATCGGGAAAGACAATCAGTGATGTCGAATGCCAAGCCACGCCCCCCTACAGTAAAAAAACACACATGTCACACTTAACACCTCCTTCCTACACTGCCTGTCACTGATCGGCTGTTCCCTGTCATCGGGAAAGACAATCAGTGATGTTGAATGCCAAGCCACGCCCCCCTACAGTAAAAAAAACACACACACGTCACACTTAACACCTCCTTCCTACACTGCCTGTCACTGATCGGCTGTTCCCTGTCATCGGGAAAGCTGATCAGTGAAGTCAGACGTCAGCCACGCCCCCTACTGTGAAAAAAAACACACACACATCACACTAACTCCTCCCGCCCCCTAGTGGTTAACCCCTTCACTGCCAGTGTCATTTACACAGGAATCAGTGCATTTAAATACCACTGATTGCTGTATAGATGACAATGGTCCCAAAAATGTGTCAAAAATGTCCGATGTGTCCGCCATAATGTCACAGTCACAATAAAAATCTCTGATCGCCGCCATTACTAGTAAAAAAAAAAAATATTAATAAAAATGCTATAAAACTATCCATAAAGACATGGATGAGTGAGTTTAGGGTGCAGGAACTTGACTGGCCTGCACAGTCCTGACTTCAACCCTATAGAACACCTTTGGGATAAATTAGAGCGGAGACTGCAAGCCAGGCCTTCTCATCCAACATCAGTGCCTGAGCTCACAAATGCTCTTCTGGAGGAATGGTCAAACATTCCCATAGACACACTCCTAAACCTTGTGGATGGCCTTCCCAGAAGAGTTGAAGCTGTTCTAGCTGCAAAGGGTGGGCCAACTTAATATTGAACCCTACGGACTAAGACTGGGATGCCATTAAAGTTCATGTGCGTGTAAAGGCAGGCGTCCCAATACTTATGGTAATATAGTGTATATATATATATATATATACCGTATATACTCGAGTATAAGCCGAGTTATTCATCACATTTTTTTGTGCTGAAAATGCCCCCCTCGGCTTCTACTTGAGTCAAGCATTTTTCTGCATTAGTGAATGACATTTTCCGAACTGACTTTGGGGCACTTGGTGCTAGGAACCCCAAATTTGGTGTGCAAACCCAGTGGAACTAGCACTACAACATATCCAAAGAGGTTGGGGTTCCTAGCATCAAGTGGCCCCGAGATACGGGCCCCAAAGTCAGTTCGGAAAATGTCATTCTCTGCTGCAGAAAAGTGCTTGACATTTTCGGAACCGATTTTGGGGCTCTGTATCTCGGGGCCACTTGGTGCTAGGAACCCCATCTTTGGATATGTTGTAGTGCTAGATCCACTGGGTTTGTGCACAGCACTAAGGGGGTTCCTAGCTCTAAGTGGCCCCAAAATATGGGGCCCCAAAGTCGGTCAACTGTGTCCATCTGCAGCAATGTCATTTGGGGACCTACCTAGGAACCCTTAACTACCGAGTTTGAAGTTCAGGGGATCTATGGCTGCAAATGGGCACAGTGAGACTGCAAATGGGCATTGTTGACCCTCTTCTCCACTTACAGTTGCTGCGCATTTCTCACCCTAGGCTTATACTCGAGTCAATAAGTTTTCCCATTTTTTGGTGGTAAAATTAGGTGCCTCAGCTTATATTAAGGTCGGCTTATACTGGAGTATATACGTTATATATATATATATACTGAATATAAAGATTAAGGGCGAACCAATGCGTTTTGAAGGACCTTATTGGTAATATAGTGTATATACACTTAAGGTGTAATACTATCTTAATCGGATGGAAAGAATGACAACAAGCCTAGGACACTAATTAATCATCCACCTACCTGATGCAGTGAGCGGCGGTCAGTACCCAGTTCTCATTGAGGAGGCTTGCACCACAGGTGTGGTACCAATATCCATCATAGATGTACTGCAGTGACACCTGGGTTCCAAAAGAAGACAAATAATATTTTATTATTATTATCATTATTGCAATAACATCTGACAGGAAGAAAAGAGAAAAATTCAGACTATTATCACTATTATGATGAGTCTGAAATGTTGATCCAACGTTTATTATATTAAAATATGTATCCATAGAAAAAAGGAGACATCAACTAGTTCGCTATGTCAAACTGGAACAGTCATTCTTGAACAGGGTTGGAGGTACTCAACACATCTGTCTTCCACATAAAATTCTATTTTAACATCTCTATCCTGGCAAAATGACAACTAATTGCACCACAAGCCATGTGAATGGGAAGATTAACACCTATGCAGACCCCTGACACCAAGGATGACATTGTGTAACTAGAACAGGGTGGTCCTACAACTTTCACATCTCCCGTCACGTTCTCGGACAATCAACATACCGCATTCCATGGTGATCAGGCATGGACTGGCCATCGGGACTACCGGGAGTTTCCCGGTGGGCCGAATGGCTCAGTGGGCCAGTCAGGTGCAGTCCTGGAGCAGCTCCTCTCTGACGGTGAGTGATCGCGTGGAGGAGCTGCTTCCTTCACTTGCTGGAGAGAGCATTAGGCCCCTTTCACACTTGTGCGACTACAAAGTCGCGCGATTTTACCGCAATTTTCCCGCGATTCGCGGCCGCGATTTTGTTGCGATTTCAAGGAATGCCTGTGTAAGTGGCATCAAAATCGGACCAAAGTAGTGCAGGGACTACTTTGAAGTCGGAAGGACTTGAAGTCATACTAATATGAATGGCTGTCATTGAAAATCATAGGGAACGACTTGTCATGCTACTTTGCCGTCCCAAATCGTGGGACAAGTCGTATAAGTGTGAAAGGGGCCTTAGGCGTTATGCTCCGTCTAGCCTGCAGGGGGAGATAGACTGCTGGCAGACTTTCCTTCCTCTATTCGCTTATCACTTGTTATCACATGACTGGAGAGAGGAACGACAAGCTGCTTTCAAAACGGTGAGTACATGTGGGAGGGGGAGGAGAGGGAGGAGAGGGAGGACACTCTGATGTGAAGGGGGCTTCTGATGGGGACTCTGATGTGAAGGGGGCTGTTGATGGGGACTCTGATGTGAAGGGGGCTTCTGATGGGGACTCTGATGTGAAGGGGGCTTCTGATGGGGACTCTGATGTGAAGGGGGCTTCTGATGGGGACTCTGATGTGAAGGGGGCTTCTGATGGGGACTCTGATGAGAAGGGGGCTTCTGATGGGGACTCTGATGTAAAGGGGGCTGCTGATGGGGACTCTGATGAGAAGGGGGCTTCTGATGGGGACTCTGATGTGAAGGGGGCTTCTGATGGGGACTCTGATGTGAAGGGGGCTTCTAATGGGGACTCTGATGTGAAGGGGGCTTCTAATGGGGACTCTGATGTGAAGGGGGCTTCCGATGGGGACTCTGATGTGAAGGGGGCTTCCGATGGGGACTCTGATGTGAAGGGGGCTTCCGATGGGGACTCTGATGTGAAGGGGGCTTCTGATAGGGTCTCTGATGTGAAGGGGGCTTCTGATAGGGACTCTGATGTGAAGGGGGCTGTTGATGGGGACTCTGATGTGAAGAGGGCTTCTGATAGGGTCTCTGATGTGAAGGGGGCTTCTGATAGGGACTCTGATGTGAAGGGGGCTGTTGATGGGGACTCTGATGTGAAGAGGGCTTCTGATAGGGACTCTGATGTGAAGGGGACTCTGATGTGAAGGGGGCTTCTGATGGGGTCTCTGATGTAAAGGGGGCTTCTGATGGGGACTCCGATGGACTTTAGGATGACCAGATGGTGCTCTTTTGTGTATTTCGCTTAGACTCCTCTTCTTTTAGGGGGGGTTGGAAAACAATCAACACCCCCCCTCCTGGCAGCACGGCTGTGACAGCAACCCGCCCCACCCCTTCCACGAACGGGCGGTCCGGCACTTACCGGCTCTTGTATCGGGGCTGTGGTGTCCTCTCCACCTCTCCTGGAGTGCGGGCAGCGACGGCTCCGGTTGTAGGCTCCCTCCAGCTTCCTCGGCCATGTTTCTCCTCTTCCGCCAAAGCGCTAGGCATCCATTAGGCTTTGGCCAATCAGGAAACAGGTTTCACGGCTTGCCTCCTGATTGGCGAGGAGGAATTTTAGTGTGAAAATAGCAAAAAAATTCTTTCGCCATCATCACACAACTGGGTGGGCAATGCTCTGCGCTCCGAGGCCATCCTTTTTTTTGAAGCCTATTAGAGCCTCTGGCTCTAATCAGGTGCATCAAAAAATCACAGCCCCCCCCCCCCTCGGCATTGGAATCCATAGTCTGTTGCCCTGATCAGGGGTCCGGACACATGGATAGGGGAGGCGGCTCCCGTGCGCCCTCTATGGACGGGCCGTCACTGGAGACGGCGCTTTGTGGTAGGGCTGCCGAGGTTCAGTTATCAAGTTCAACAAATGCTCCCCGACTGATCGATAAAAGAATCAAGTCCAGTGCCCAACATTCGCTTTTTCTTATATTAGCAAGAAAAAGCTGACAGAGGCTCTAACCCTCCCATACTTTATCCAAAACTAAAAAAAAAGAAGAAAAGTTTGGATTTGAGATAGAGTTTAAGAAGAAGAACCCCAATTATTTAGTGACTGACCTGCCATGGCCAGCTGTGTGGCACCACCTCCTCTCCGTTCACCACCCTCGCTACAGCCGGTGAGTACGTGGAAAAGCCACAGCTGGAAGCTTGAAGACAAAATACGACAACTTTACTGTCAGAGCAAAAAAACTAAATAAAAATGAAACAAAGTTTTTGAATGCTTCTTATTGCTCCTATTAGATAAAAGGGGAATACAGCCGCTCCGCTTTTACTTAACCACATCCTGCCCGGCCTATGGCAAAATAATGGGCGGGTGGTGGCTCTACCATTCTGACTGGACATCGTATGATACCCTTCAGAACGGGCAGTGTGGCGATGGGGGGGGGGGGGGAGTGTGGTGCTTCTCCAACACACTACATCTCCGATCACAGTAAAGAGTCTATGATATAGGCCCTTTACCATGTGATCAGATGTGTCCAATCACAGCTGATCACAGTGTTACTAGGAAGCGCCGGTTTTCGGTATCCCTCTATTCACGCTGACAGGGTGTGAGTAAAGGAGAGCCGATAAGCGGGGGCGGGGGTCGGTCTGTGCTGATAATCAGTGCAGTGATTATGAGTGCAGTCCCACCAGTGATGCCCCCAGTGACACCAATCAGTTCCCATTAGTGATGCCAATCAGTGCCAATGTCTGTCAGTGCCATCTATCAGTGCAGCCTTTCAGTGTCCATCAGTGCCTCCTCATCAGTGCCGCCTATCAGTGCACATCAGCGCCACACACCAGCGTACTTTATCAGTGCACATCAGTGCCTCTCATCAGTGCCGCCTATCAGTGCCTTCTATCACTGCTGCATATTAGTGCCTCCTTATCAGTGCCTACCAGTGCCCATCAGTGCCACCTATCGGTGCACATCAGTGCCGTCAATCAGTGCTGCCCATTAGTGCACATCAGTGCTGAATATTAGTGCCACCTCATCAGTGCACATCAGTGCCGCCTATCAGTGCTGCACATCAGTTCCGCCTATCAGTGCACATCAGTGCCACCCACCAGCGCACCTTTTCAGTGCTGCCTATTAGTGCACATAAGTGCCGCTCATCAGTGCCGCCTATCAGTGCCCATCAGGGCCTCCTATCAGTGCTGCATATTAATGCCTCCTCATAAGTGCCGCCTATCAGTGCACATCAGTGCCACTCATCAGTGCCGCCTATCAGTGCCCATCAGTGCCCATCAGTGCCTCCAACCAATGCTGCATATTAGTGCGTCCTCATCAGTGCCTACCAGTGCCACCTATCAGTGCCGCCTATCGGTGCCCATCAGTGCTGCATATTAGTGCCACCTCATCAGTGCCACCTATAAGTGCACATCAGTGCTGCCTATCAGTGCCACCTTTCAGTGCACATTAGTGCCACCTCATCAGTGCCCATTAGTGAAGGAGAAAAATTACTTACAAAATTTATCAACAGAAATGAAGAAAAACATATTTTTTTTCAAAATTTTCTGTCTTTTTTTATTTGTTTAGCAAAAAATAAAAAAATAGAGAAGAGAACAGAATAGAAAAGCTCAGAATAGAATTAAATAAATTAGAAAATAGAATAAAACATAATATAAAAGAAGAGAATAGAAAATAAAAGAATAGAATAGAAATGAACAAAAATAAACGGATAAGAATAAAGCAGAATGGAATATAATAGAAATTAATAGAATATGAAAGAAATAAATAGAAAGGAATAGCATAGAATATAAAAGAATAGAGTAGAATAGGATAGAAAGGAATAGAATGAAAAATAATGGAATGGAATACAGTAGAAAATAAAATAGAAGAAAATAGAATAGAATAGACTAGAATAGAATGAATATATCTGTCTTCTGAAATTTGAATTTCAAATTGATTTAAAAATAACGAATATATGAAACGAATTCTGAAAACGGATCGTTCTAACATGTACATAGCCTCCCGAAAACATCACAGCACCCTGCCAGCCCCTCCCACAGCAACCCTCTGCTGGCATTGCATAGAGAAGCGCAGAGGGATGACATCACCGGCTGTATATCAGGTATATACAATAAACAGGGTCTTCTATCATCACTTACCTCCAGCAACCAACAGTGCTAGTCCTAGAAGGGAGATCATGGTTGTGCGGTGTGTGTGCAGGTTGTGTGGGAGTCCTATTTATGGATGAGGGGGGTCTTTATTTTCTGTGTATACAGTGATAAGTCCTCAGGGCCGGGCGCTCGGGCTGCTCCTTTTCTCACATTATTATTTACAGAACAGATTAGGAGACCTTGCAGGAAAATATCTCTCTACGTGAGATTCCGCGCAGAGAGAACGTTCCGGGGATTGCAAAGTGTTGATTGGCTTGTTTAGGGGCTCGTTTACATCTTGGTGGCAATTATGTCGCTCGTTAATGTGAATTGCATTGAAGGCGGATCAATCAGAATGAATTGGCTGCCGACACCCCGAGTCTTCTCCCAATCGCCTTCTGCCAATCGCCTTCTCCCAATCGCCTTCTCCCAATCGCCTTCAGCCAATCGCCTTCTCACAATCGCCTTCAGCCAATCGCCTTCTCACAATCGCCTTCTCCCAATCGCCTTCTGCCAATCGCCTTCTCCCAATCGCCTTCAGCCAATCGCCTTCTCCCAATCGCCTTCTGCCAATCGCCTTCTCCCAATCGCCTTCTCCCAATCGCCTTCTGCCAATCGCCTTCTGCCAATCGCCTTCTGCCAATCGCCTTCTCACAATCGCCTTCTCACAATCGCCTTCTCCCAATCGCCTTCTGCCAGTCGCCTTCTCCCAATCGCCTTCTCACAATCGTCTTCTCCCAATCGCCTTCTCACAATCGCCTTCTCCCAATCATCGCCTTCTGCCAATCGCCTTCTGCCAATCATCGCCTTCTGCCAATCGCCTTCTCCCAATCACCTTCTGCCAATCACCTTCTCCCAATCGCCTTCTGCCAATCGCCTTCTGCCAATCGCCTTCTCCCAATCGCCTTCTCACAATCGTCTTCTCACAATCGCCTTCTCCCAATCATCGCCTTCTGCCAATCGCCTTCTGCCAATCGCCTTCTCACAATCGCCTTCTGCCAATCACCTTCTCCCAATCGCCTTCTGCCAATCGCCTTCTGCCAATCGCCTTCTCCCAATCGCCTTCTGCCAATCGCCTTCTCACAAATGCATTCTGCCAATCGTCTTCTAACAATCGCCTTCTGCCAATCATCGCCTTCTGCCAATCGCCTTCTGCCAATCGCCTTCTCACAATCGCCTTCTGCCAATCACCTTCTCCCAATCGCCTTCTGCCAATCGCCTTCTGCCAATCGCCTTCTCCCAATCGCCTTCTGCCAATCGCCTTCTCACAAATGCATTCTGCCAATCGTCTTCTAACAATCGCCTTCTGCCAATCGCCTTCTGCCAATCGCCTTCTGCCAATCGCCTTCTGCCAATCGCCTTCTCACAAACGCATTCTGCCAATCGCCTTCTCACAATCGCCTTCTCACAATTACCTTCTGCCAATCGCCTTCTGCCAATCGCCTTCTCACAAACGCATTCTGCCAATCGTCTTCTAACAATCGCCTTCTGCCAATCGCCTTCTGCCAATCGCCTTCTCACAATCGCCTTCTGCCAATCGCCTTCTGTCAATCGCCTTCTGTCAATCGCCTTCTCCCAATCGCCTTCTCCCAATCGCCTTCTCACAAACGCCTTCTCACAATCGCCTTCTCCCAATCGCCTTCTGCCAATCGCCTTCTCACAATCGCCTTCTCCCAATCGCCTTCTCCCAATCGCCTTCTCCCAATCGCCTTCTGCCAATCGCCTTCTCACAATCGCCTTCTCACAATCGCCTTCTGCCAATCGCCTTCTGCCAATCGCCTTCTCACAATCACCTTCTGCCAATCGCCTTCTCACAATCACCTTCTGCCAATCGCCTTCTCACAATCGCCTTCTCACAATTGCCTTCTGCCAATCGCCTTCTCACAATCGCCTTCTGCCAATCGCCTTCTCACAATCGCCTTCTCACAATCGCCTTCTGCCAATCGCCTTCTCACAATCACCTTCTGCCAATCGCCTTCTCACAATTACCTTCTGCCAATCGCCTTCTCACAATCGCCTTCTGCCAATCGCCTTCTCACAATCGCCTTCTGCCAATCGCCTTCTCACAATCGCCTTCTCACAATCGCCTTCTCACAATCGCCTTCTCACAATCGCCTTCTGACAATCGCCTTCTGACAATCGCCTTCTCCCAATCGCCTTCTCCCAATCGCCTTCTCACAATCGCCTTCTGACAATCGCCTTCTGACAATCGCCTTCTGCCAATCGCCTTCTCACAATCGCCTTCTCACAATCGCCTTCTCACAATCGCCTTCTGCCAATCGCCTTCTCCCAATCGCCTTCTGCCAATCGCCTTCTGCCAATCGCCTTCTCACAATCGCCTTCTCACAATCGCCTTCTCACAATCGCCTTCTCACAATCGCCTTCTCCCAATCGCCTTCTCACAATCGCCTTCTCCCAATCGCCTTCTCACAATCGCCTTCTCACAATCGCCTTCTGCCAATCGCCTTCTGCCAATCGCCTTCTCCCAATCGCCTTCTGCCAATCGCCTTCTCCCAATCGCCTTCTGCCAATCGCCTTCTGCCAATCGCCTTCTCCCAATCGCCTTCTGCCAATCGCCTTCT
Organism: Lithobates sylvaticus; assembly: GCA_028564925.1. Classification (NCBI taxonomy): domain Eukaryota; kingdom Metazoa; phylum Chordata; class Amphibia; order Anura; family Ranidae; genus Lithobates; species Lithobates sylvaticus. Next base: position 14,968,150 of record CM053035.1, read on the forward strand.
CCCAATCGCCTTCTGCCAATCGCCTTCTCCCAATCGCCTTCTGCCAATCGCCTTCTCCCAATCGCCTTCTCCCAATCGCCTTCTCCCAATCGCCTTCTGCCAATCGCCTTCTGCCAATCGCCTTCTCCCAATCGCCTTCTCCCAATCGCCTTCTCCCAATCGCCTTCTCCCAATCGCCTTCTCACAATCGCCTTCTCCCAATCGCCTTCTCACAATCGCCTTCTCACAATCGCCTTCTCCCAATCGCCTTCTGCCAATCGCCTTCTCACAATTGCCTTCTGCCAATCGCCTTCTGCCAATCGCCTTCTGCCAATCGCCTTCTCACAATCGCCTTCTCACAATCGCCTTCTCACAATCGCCTTCTGCCAATCGCCTTCTCCCAATCGCCTTCTGCCAATCGCCTTCTGCCAATCGCCTTCTCCCAATCGCCAATCTCCTTCTGCCAATCGCCTTCTGCCAATCGCCTTCTCACAATCGCCTTCTCACAATCGCCTTCTCCCAATCGCCTTCTGCCAATCGCCTTCTCCCAATCTTTTCTAATACATCTCGGCTCATCGCACCGGCGTGTCTTGCAGCGCCCTACAACTCTCTGGGGTGATCAGAGAAACGGATGGCACTGCGGCGAAGGAACGCATTTTACTTGCATGCGTTACTTTATCACAAAACTGTCGATCCAGCCTGGAGGTCCAGTCAATAATTTTATTGAGACAGATAGAGATTTATTTTGGTGGTATTTAATCACTACTGGGGTTTTTTTATTTTTGGGCTAAGCAAGCAAAAAAGTCTAAAATTAAAACTTTTTCTTACTTTATGTTATAAAATTTAGCAAATAAGTAATTTTACTTCTTCACTGATGGGCACTGATAATTTACATTCATGAGGAGGCACTGATGAGCACTGATAAGATACATTAATGAGGAGGCACTGATGGGCGCTGATAAGCTACATTCATGAGGAGGCACTGATGGGCGCTGATAAGCTACATTCATGAAGAGGCACTGATGGGCACTAATAAGATACATTAATGAGGAGGCACTGATGGGCGCTGATAAGCTACACTAATGAGGAGGCACTTATTGGCACTGATAAGCTACATTTATGAGGAGGCACTGATAAGATACATTAATGAGGAGGCATTGATGGGCGCTGATAAGCTACATTCATGAGGAGGCACTGATTGGCACTGATAAGCTACATTTATGAGGAGGCACTGATGAGCACTGATAAGCTACACTAATGAGGAGGCACTGATTGGCACTGATAAGCTACATTTATGAGGAGGCACTGATGGGCACTGATAAGCTACACTAATGAGGAGGCACTGATTGGCACTGATAAGCTACATTTATGAGGAGGCACTGATGGGCACTGATAAGCTACACTAATGAGGAGGCACTGATTGGCACTGATAAGCTACATTTATGAGGAGGCACTGATGAGCACTGATAAGCTACACAAATGAGGAGGCACTGATATGCACTAATAAGCTACACCAATGAGGAGGCACTGATAAGCTACATTAATGAGAAGGCACTAATAAACTACATTAATGGGGAGGCACTGATAAGCTATACTGATGAAGAGGCACTGATGAGCACTGATACGCTACATTAATGAGGATCCACTGATGGGCACTGATAAGCTACACTAATGAGGAGGCACTAATAAGCTACACTGATGAAGAGGCACTGAAAACCTACACTAATGAGGAGACACTAAGCACTGATAAGCTACATTAAAGAGGAGGCACTGATAGGCTGCACTGATGATCAGTGCCAACAATGTACTGACAGTCTTACCGGTTAACAGCTCTCCTTTCCTCACACAGACACAGCGTTGGAGGAGAGGACTGCCGATAACCAGCAAGTCTGTTTACATGTGATCAGCTGTGATTGGACACAGCTAATCACATGATAAAGGGCCACTGTGATTGGCCCTTTTATCGCTGTCTGTGATCAGCTGTGTCCAAGGGACATAGCAGTCACAGAGCGCACTGAATGCCTGCCCCAGGAGGGACGCTGGAGGCGGGGTTCTGGGAGGACGTCTTCACAGAACTGAAAGCCCACACTGTAGCCGTCTTTTGGCTATAACATGATCAGGAAGGAGGTTAATACATCTTTACATGTTTTTTTTTTTTTTTTTGATGGAAGCTACCTAAATGTGACTTGGTATCAGCCTCTTACAATGTTTGTACAGCAGAGCTCAGACTGGTGATAGGAGGAGAGAAGAAACCAATGCTTTATACCACAATCATACTTTTTAGTGTCATATTAAAATGGGACAAATGATAGAAAAACATGTTTACTTTTATCTACAGCCACTGACCACCAATGCTAGGGGAGGGGGTATTGTTGCATCCAGCCAATGACCACCATCCTTGCCTGTGTTCCAGTTTAAAGAATATGTTACCCCAACATTTCATATTCCTGATATGTGGCTGCTGTACCATGTACTTGTATGAGAAAGTCTCCTGTTCTCTTTGTATTGCTTCCTTTGTGTGAAAAGCCCCGGTGATCCTGCTTTCCTGTTAAAAAATGACCACACTAGGCATGAGAGCACAGCGTGGACAGTTTTCTAGCTGTGCTGGGAACTCAGCCTGCTATCCTCCAGTGATCAGACTTGTCCTGACACGCCACCCCCTCCCCCTTCCTTCCTGCACAGTCATTCCCTGGGAAGACCAGTGCACTGCTGTTTCTCCACCCTCACCTCTCTATGCAGCTGAGAACAGAGGGTATGTGATCACTTATAAAAAAAATAAAAAATAAAAAAAAAAGGTATTTATAATGTTTTTTTTATATCTATACGCAAATGTTTTACCTTTCATTTCTATTTTAAACTGTATGGGTTATTTTACAAGGTGAGGGTTCACATAAACTTTAAGCTGGTGCCATGATTGCTGCCCCAGGTTTCCTGTTTCAGGGTGGCTCCTTTCTCTTGCAGCATCCTATGGAGCCATCCTTGCAGGCAGGGACTAGAATTGTGTTTCCCTGCACTGTGTGCATAAATAGAAACACACAGTCCTGTAGTCTAGGGTGGCAAGGCACTCCCCTGCTCCTCCCTTCTCCTAACAGGCTGACTCCAGACTGCACTGTTAACACGTTGCCGGAAGTTAAAGTGTTACTAAACCCAGGACTCTGCATTCACTATATCTGGTCTCCCCAGGGCTCTGCATTCACTATATCTGGTCTCCCCAGGGCTCTGCATTCACTATATCTGGTCTACCCAGGAGCCTGCATTCACTATATCTGGTCTCCCCAGGACTCTGCATTCACTATATCTGGTCTCTCCAGGACCCTGCATTCACTATATCTGGTCTCTCCAGGACCCTACATTCACTATATCTGGTCTCCTCAGGACCCTGCAGTCACTATATCTGGTCTCCTCAGGACTCTGCATTCACTATATCTGGTCTCCCCAGGAGCCTGCATTCACTATATCTGGTCTCCCCAGGAGCCTGCATTCACTATATCTGGTCTCTCCAGGACCCTGCATTCACTATATCTGGTCTCCCCAGGACCCTACATTCACTATATCTGATCTCCCCAGGACCCTACATTCACTATATCCGATCTCCCCAGGACCCTACATTCACTATATCTGATCTTCCCAGGACCCTACATTCACTATATCCGATCTCCCCAGGATCCTACATTCACTATATCTGGTCTCCCCCAGGAGCCTGCATTCACTATATCTGGTCCCCCCAGGAGCCTGCATTCACTATATGTGATCTCCCCAGGAGCCTACATTCACTATATCTGATCACTCCAGGACCCTGCATTCACTATATCTGGTCTCCCAAGGACCCTGCATTCACTATATCTGGTCTCCCCAGGAGCCTGCATTCACTATATCTAGTCTCCCAAGACCCTGCATTCACTATATCTGATCTCCCCAGGAGCCTGCATTCACTATATCTGGTCTCCCCAGGAGCCTGCATTCACTATATCTGGTCTTAGTGTACAATCCTTTCATTCACACTAGTGACACAGGACTTCTAGTGTGTTAGTGGCATCACACAGGACTTCTAGTGTGTTAGAGGCATCACACAGAGCTCCTATATTTTCTTTGCAGAAGCACCCACAGGACTTCTAGTGACATCACACAGAGCTCTAGTGTTCTAGTGTGTTAGTGGCATCACACAAGAGCTCCTATATTTTCTTCTCAGCAGCACCCACAGGACTACCGATCTCCTCTATTTTCTTTGCAGAAGCACCCATAGGACTTCTAGTGTGTTAGTGGCATCACACAGAGCTCCTATATATTTTTTTTTTTTTTTTTCCTTCCCCTCAGCAGCACCCACAGGACTACCGACTACAATGGCTGGAAGACCGCCAAGGGGAGGCAGAGCGTGCAGAGCCAAGAACACAGGGCAGGCAGGCTCTGTTTCTAGTGGACGTGGCCGTGGACGTGGACGTGGTCGTGCATCGTCATCAGCACGTGGCCATGGGACACGCGCGTCTTTGTTTTCGGCCGCTGGACATGTGGAGCCGCATCATGCTGAAGGCTTGGTAGAATGGATGACCAAGCCCTCCTCATCCTCCTCATCCTCTCTCACCCAGGCTCAGAGTACTGACAGAGCATCATCAGCCACCCCTTCCCTAGACCCACCATGTCCTCCTGAGGAGTCCCCCGAACTCTTTGAGCACAGTGTTGGGTACATGCTCCAGGAGGATGCCCAACGACTCGAAGGCTCGGATGATGATACCCAGCTTGAGGAATCTGGCAGTACTGTTCCACCAGCTGCAGCTTACTGCCAGGTTTGCTCTAGTGGTGAAGAGGGAGGGGGATGATGAGGTCACTGACTCCACGAGGGTGCCTGAAGGGAGAGAGGATGAGGAGAGGACGAGGAGGAGGAGGATGCGGCGTCACATGTCAAACGAGGCAGGATCCCCCCTGGAGGCCAGCTAGAGGCCAGCACAGCAACTGTACAACACCGCAGAGCTCCGCCTGTGCAGGGCGCTGCCTCTGCACGTTATCAGAAAAGTTCTTTGGTGTGGGCCTTTTTTGAGACGAGTGCATCAGATCGCACCACTGCTATTTGCAATATTTGTCTCAAGCGTATCTCGTGTGGCCAAAACATCAGCCGCTTGGGCACCACAAGCATGACCAGACATATGGCTACCTGCCATGCAGCTCGTTGGCAAGCACACATAAAAAACCCACACCAAAGAACTAAGCGGACCTCTCCTTGCTCCTCAGCTGGGATCACCATCCCCACTACACCTTCAGTCCTCTCTGAAAGCTGCTCTGAGAGGACTGAAGGTGTAGAATTAGGTGTGTCACAACCAAGTACTTGCAGTACACCGACGTCCGATTGCAGCAGGCAAATTTCCCTGCCCCAGCTGCTGGACCGTAGAAAGAAGTACACTCCAAGCCATCCACATGCCCAGCGGTTGAATGCTAGCCTGGCTAAATTGCTAGCACTTCAACTGCTGCCTTTTCAGTTGGTAGACTCGGCCCCCTTTCGTGAGTTTGTTCAATGTGCGTTTCCTCAGTGGCAGGTTCCCAAACGCCACTTTTTCTCGCGGAAGGCGATTCCGTCTCTCTACCGGCATGTGGAGGGCAATATCCATGCCTCGCTGGACAGGGCGGTCAGCGGTAAGGTGCATATTACCGCTGACTCATGGTCCAGCAGGCATGGACAGGGACGGTACCTTTCTTTCACGGCCCATTGGGTCACTCTATTGGCAGCTGGAGGGATGCAGGACAAGGTGCAGTAGTGTTGGAGGTTGTTCCGCCACCACGCCTCCAAAACGCTACTACTGCTACTGGTTGTGACACACCTCTCTCCTCCACCCCCCTCCTCTTCTTCTTCCTCCAGTGCTCTGTCCCTGGAACCAGCGGTGCTCCGTAAGGCGTACAAGGGGCTACGCAAGTACGCAGGCAAAAAGATGCCATGCCGTGCTTGCGCTGGTGTGTTTGGGGGACAGGAGCCACACTGGGCCAGAGGTTCTGGCAGCTCTGCAGGGGCAGCCCGAGAGGTGGTTGACGCCACGTCAGCTAAAGCCAGGAATGGTCGTTTCTGACAATGGCACCAACCTCCTCTCCGCCCTGCGACAGGGGCAGCTCACCATGTGCCCTGCATGGCTCACGTCCTCAACCTGGTGGTGCAGCGGTTCTTGGGCAGGTTCCCAGGCTACAGGATGTCCTGAGGCAGGCCAGGAAAAGTCTGTGTGCATTTCCGCCGATCTTATAATGCCAGTGCTCGGCTGACTGAGCTGCAAAAGGAGCTGAACCTGCCAAGAACCGCCTAATATGTGACATGCCCACCAGGTGAACTCAACGTTGGCCATGCTGCAGCGACTGCACACGCAGCAGAGGGCCATCAATGAGTACCTTTGCGACTACGCACCAGGACAGGGTCAGGGGAGCTTGATTTTTTTTCCCCACGTCAGTGAGCATGATCAGGGATGCATGCACTGTCCTCTCACCATTTGAGGAGGCCACGATGGTGAGCAGTGACAGTGATGCATCAGTGACAGTGCATGCATCAGTGACACTGTCCCTCTTGTCCACCTGTTTGTGAGCATGGACGCGATCATGTCATCCTCAGTGACCCAGAAGACTCCGGACCGAATGCCTCAGCTAACCTAGCTGCATGGCCTCCCTGATCCTGCATTCACTATATCTGGTCTTAGTGTACAATCCTTTCATTCACACTAGTGGCCAGTGTGAATGTTCCCCTTACATTAGTGGCCAGTGTAAATCCCTCCTTACATTGGTGGTTACTGTGAATGCTTCTATTACATTAGTGGTCAGTGTAAATCCCCATTACATTAGTGGTCAGTGCAAATCCCCATTACATTAGTGGTCAGTGCAAATCCCCATTACATTAGTGGTCAGTGTAAATCCCTCCTTACATTGGTGGTTACTTTGAATGCTTCTATTACATTAGTGGTCAGTGTAAATCCCTATTACATTAGTGGTCAGTGCAAATCCCCATTACATTGGTGGTCAGTGTAAATCTCTTCTTACATTGGTGGTTAATGTGAATGCTTTTATTACATTAGTGGTCAGTGTAAACCCCTATTACATTGGTGGCCAGTGTTAAAACTCCTCTTTATATTGGTAGTCGGTAAAAAAGTCAGCATTGCCATTGATCACACCCTCCCCTCCCCCCAGCACTGCCACTGATCCCAGGAGTCCTAGGATCTCTAGGAGTTTTCTGACTATTGATGGGTCCCCTCGCCTCCCCAGTCCATGGTGTGCAGGCAGTGAGGAGATGATGTGCTGTAACCTCTATCAACCAATCAGTGAGCAGTATTACTGTACAGTAATCTCTAGCAACCAATCAACAAGCAGAAATCATGTGCTGTAACCTCTAGCAACCAGTCAGTAAGCGGTAATGATATGCTGTAACTTCTGGCAACCAATCGCAATCGCTGCCTGATCTGATACAGTAAACAGATTTTGAGTCTAGCTGCTATTTATTGTATGTCTCAGAGCATGTGGAGAGCGAAATTGCATGGGGGGGGCAAGAAAATTTTTGCCCAGGGTCCAATCAATATTAAAGACGGCCCTGACTCCATCCCTTCCCCCCAGTGTAAACGGCGATCTACCTTGTTTACATAGACAGATCTCAGTTCTGTGTCTCTTGACGATCAGCAGGCGCCGGAGGACATCGAATACCCAGCACCCACTGATCAACTCCTGCTGTGTGTGATCACAGAGGAAGTGAGATGCGGGCAGAGTGCATGTGTGCCCCCTACCTGGAAGTGTCAGATCATGTCTATATATAAGTGATCCGATGCACGGGTGCTGCTGTGTAGCAGTAAAACTGCTAAAGGACTGGCCTAAAGTGGTTAAATAAAGTTTTTTTTTTATTTCAGTTTTGACAGGAATGCTTACTAGCAGTGTGCAGCAATACTAAGGGGCCCATGTATACAAAAAAAAAAAACTAGAATTTTCAAATTCTCCCTTCTCTATATAGGCAATCAATTGTCTAATTTGGTGTGATCGGACCGTGTTGTCGGCAAATCTATCCAGCAGGAGATAAGACTTTGTCCGTCGGACAATCCGACGTACACTGTCGGATGGTGCATACACACGGTCTGATTTTTCAACAACATTGTCCGATCGGACAGAATCCATGAAAAAATCCGACCGTGTGTATGGGGCTTTAGTCTGTAGGGTTCAATATTGGGTTGGCCCTCCCTTTGCAGCTATAACAGCTTCAACTCTTCTGGGAAGGCCGTCCACAAGGTTTAGGAGTGTGTCTATGGGAATGTTTGACCATTCTTTCAGAAGACCACGGAGAAAGCCCGGAACTAGCTGCCGCTGAAGAGGAGAGACAGAAGCGGCATGAAGGAGGGCTGTGCTACCGGGGACACAGATGTAAGGATGACTCTGTTCTGCTGACGGGGACACAGATGTAAGGATGGGCTCTGCTGATGGGGACACAGATGTAAGGAGGGACTCCGCTGATGGGGACACTGCTGGGGGCGCCTGATGTAAGGAGGGACTCTGCTGGGGGCACCTGATGTAAGGACGGACTCCGCTGGGGGCACCTGATGTAAGGGTGGACTCCGCTGGGGGCACCTGATGTAAGGGTGGACTCCACTGGGGGCACCTGATGTAAGGGTGGACTCCGCTGGGGGCACCTGATGTAAGGGTGGACTCCGCTGGGGGCACCTGATGTAAGGGTGGACTCCGCTGGGGGCACCTGATGTAAGGGTGGACTCCGCTGGGGGCACCTGATGTAAGGGTGGACTCCGCTTGGGGCACCTGATGTAAGGACGGACTCCGCTGGGGGCACCTGATGTAAGGGTGGACTCTACTGGGGGCACCTGATGTAAGGACGGACTCTGCTGGGGCCACCTGATGTAAGGACGGACCCTGCTGGGGCACCTGATGTAAGGACGGTCTCCGCTGGGGGCAACTGATGTAAGGGTGGCCTCCGCTATGGGCCCCTGATGTAAGGACGGACATCGCTGGGGGCACCTGATGTAAGGACGGACACCGCTGGGGGCACCTGATGTAAGGACGGACTCCACTGGGGGCACCTGATGCAAGGGTGGACTCCGCTGGGGGCCCCTGATGTAAGGACGGACTCCGCTGGGGGCACCTGAAGGACGGACTCCGCTGGGGGCACCTGATGTAGGGACGGACTCCGCTGGAGACACCTGATGGCATCTGGTGGCAGGCGACACGCTCAGGGCTCCCACTGATTCTGCATTATGGTGAGTTTTTTTATTACAATGTAATAATAGAAATAATGCACTTCAATCATCCTGACACCATAACAACCATGGTGCCGGGATGATTGAAGTGCTAACACCAGGTGTTTGGAGTATCTTTATCTGCTGATTGTTAAACTTTCTAGAATACACATATTTCTATTGTTGTTGAGGATCTGGGCCTGCTGTCCCTCCCTCTTTCCCTCCCTCTCCCTCCATCCCTCGTTCATCTCAGATGCTAACCACACCACTTTAGAGCCACACCTATCTAGGCCATGCCCACTATTCCGCTGAAACCACACCCATTTTTGCCAAATGTGAGGGGTCAACAAGGAAGGGCGGGGTCTGGCGCCCCCCCCATCCCAAAACTTCACCGGCCGCCACTGAACGTACCAGTAACCACAGCAGACAATCATAAATGATCTTTTTATGATCCGAACTCAGTGGAATGCGATCTGATTGGCTGCTTTGGATTGCTGCACCTTTAAAACACAGGACTGTTTTAACTCAGCCGGCAATACAACCGATCCAATGGAAGCAAAATCAGCAGAGAAAATTATTCAGAGACAAGGTGGGTCCGTTTTGCTCACACATCTTTATTGGATCATAAATTCCAAGACACGAGTACATAATAAAAGAGCAGATGGAGAATGCTGCGGTCCCGTCCTGGGAGAGGTGTTTTAGTTTCTGGCGATATTCTGCAAGAAAAGGGAAAACGTCAGAAACATATTATAATACTAATATAATACATGACATATTTATTTTTTATATTACAAACATAATATATTACTAACCAATCCCTGACTGCTGCTCCTCTCTGCCAATCCCTTCACTTGCTTCCCCTACCCCACCATATAAAATTCTAAATACTAACCGCCACATACAAGGTCATCCACAAAATCGCCCCCATCTACATCACCAACCTCATCTCCGGATATCTCCCCAAACCCTCCTCCCCACTCCTCTTTTTCAAGACCTTTTTGCTCTCTAGCTTCCTTGTCTCCTCCTCCCATGTTTGTCTCCAGGACTTCTCCAGAGCCTCTCCCATCCTCTGAAACTCCCTACCCCATATGTCCGGTTAGCTCCTAACCTGTCTGCCTTTAGGTGATCCCTGAAAACGAATTTATTCAGGGAAGCCTACGCCACCTCCACCTAAAAACTGTACACAAGCCACCTCCATCAGATAAATGCCTGCAGCTATTACCTTTTTGTACCACCTCCCCCCTCCCTTTTGATTGTAAGCTCCACGGGCAAGGCTCTCCTGTCCCTTTTGTATTGAACTGTATTGTAATTAGACATGTGCAATTCCTTTTGTTTCAAATTCATTCTTTAACAAATTTCGACAAATTCGTTAATTCGGAAATATCCGAATTAATGAAAACCCATTTAACAATTTTTTCCGAATATTCGTAAATTCAAAATTTTGTCAATTTAAAATTTGAAACCAGTCAGATACAAAAGACACAACATTGCACTGAATAATACAATGTTCAAAGTGAGTACTAAAGCGCTGATAGGAGAATTAAAAATAATAAAAATTTAGAAAACCAAATAAAATAGATAAGATGACCAAATGATATGCTGCACCATTGAAGTGTGTCCTACACTTAAAAGAATATGCAAATAAATACTAGAGTATAAATAGTGCGCAATATCAACCTTAGTCTATTTATATCAGCAGGTGAGGTTAAAAGACAAATGTCGTGGTATAGTAAAATATATAAGTGCTTGCGTGACAATCCCAAGTGCACAAAAATATGACCATCCCCATATGCATCATTGGCATAAACTGGATATTTCCTTTCTTTGATACATTATAACACATACTTGTTTTTACTCACATTTTGAAGAACTTTATTTATTTAAAACACATTGTATCGACTTTTAACACATTGTGTATTTAATTGGTTACAACCTCATTGTAACTTGAAGTTTATATATATTTTTGTGCACTTGGGATTGTCACGCAAGCACTTATATATTTTACTATACCACGACATTTGTCTTTTAACCTCACCTGCTGATCTAAATAGACTAAGGTTGATATTGCGCACTATTTATACTCTAGTATTTATTTGCACTGAATAATAAAACCTTTCCCTTTTTTACGCAAGCAGAAGAGGAAGCAGCGGCACAGATAGGCAATCATTTGTGCAAGGAGCTGACTGTTGCCAGTCGGAACTTACATCTTGGATCCAGTCAATGTAGGCAGAGACTCTGGTGAAGACGGTTGGCTTCTTCTCGTAGTTGCAGCTGACTCCGGAGCCGAAGCTGACAACGCCGTGCACTTGCCAGGATCCATCGTCAGCCTTAACGTTCAGGGGACCACCGGAATCGCCCTGCGGAGTACAATGAAACCATTATTTATTATTTAAAAGCGGCAACTGTATTCACTGGATTTAAAAAAAGACACCTCTCTGATAATGAGCTATATACAAATATGGAATCTATAACCCTAAACTCAAAAAATATATCTTGTAAGGTTTATCAAAACACGAGAAAAGGGCTAAAATAGTATTTTTGCTGGAGAAAATGTTGCTTTGGTTTCGCTCCAGTGTTGCTCATGCAAATCAATAAAGCGTAGGCAGTTGATCATGTGATCTCTTCTTGAGTTCAGATAGGCGGATCCGCTATCCAATGGAAATGTACTAAGGAGGACCGCGACTTACGTTGCATGCAGAGACAATGCCGTCACCGCCAGCGCAGACCATGGTGTCCCTGACCTGCCAGCCCCACCAGTCAGACCTGGAGCATGTAGGGTAATCCACCACTGGGAGGAGAGCCTGTTGCAGGTTATCAGCGATGGGTCCACCAGCTGAAAGACAAAGCACACAATGATAAGTGACCAGTGAGAGTGGGGGAGACCGCTACCGATAACTGTAAGATCAACCAAAATTCAACCTATCCTGACGGACTATAGGGGGGTGTAAGGCCGGCAAAGCCGTCTCTGTAGAAGGTGATATTTTAAAGCCTAACTGCATCCAAAAAAAATTCTTAAAGTGGGAAAGAGTTGGAAGGGGAGGAAGAAGAATGAAAGCAAAAGAAGAAGAACATGTAAGAAAGGATAGAAAGAACAGAAAAGAAATGGAGGGAAAGAAGAAAAAGAAGGTAAGGGAAATAGAAGAAAAAGAGAAAGAAGTGAAGAATAGAAGGGAAAAGCAAAAGGAAAAGGAGAGAAGAGAAAAAAAACATGAAATGGAGGGAAAGAAGAAAAGAGTAAAAACTTTTTCGTTTCATTCGTTTTGTTTTTTTGTTTTTTCATTTTTTTGGGTCATCCGTTATGATCGCAATTTGTAAATTCGTAAATTTGAAAAAATTTGTAAAATAGAAAATCCAAAAATTCAAAAATCTGAAATAATAACTAACTAATAATAACTTAAATAGTATTCGAAATTATAATAAATAACAATAATAAAAGTAATAATAATAAATATGTTGTTATTATTATTATTTATTATTAATTTGTTCCATTCCATTTGCTTAGATGCGGAATTCGTTTTTTTCCGATAATTCATAACTTTGGATAAATCACTAACAGCCAAATTTAAAGTGAAATTCCAATACCTATAATTTAATAGTTAGCAATAGCTAAGTTATTATTTGTTAGTTAATATTAATTTATGAATTTCATAATTTATGAATTTCATAATTTTTTTTGAATTTTTGAATATTCAGAAAAGTTTGTTAAACGGGTTTTTGTTAATTTGAGTATATTTCCGAATTAACAAATTTGTCGAAATGAGTTAAAAAACTAATTCAGAACGAAACTAAACAAATTGCACATCGTCTAGAAGAGAAGAGATACAAATGAAATGGAGGGAAGTACAGGTAATACTGAAAGGAAGGAAAGAAAAGAAAGGAAATGGAGACAAGGAAGAAAAAAATAGATAGAAACTAGAAGGAAGGAGGAGGAGAGGAGAGAAAAGGAAAACAGGAAGGAAGGAAAGAATAAAAGTGAAATGAAAGGAAGGAAAGAATAGAAGAGAAACGGAAGGAGGGAAGGAAGAACAGAAGGAAAAGAAATGGAAAGAATAAATAAGGATTAGAAAGGAAAAGGAAAGGAAATGGAAGAAATAAATAAAAAGGAAATGGAGGGAAGAAAGAAAAAAATAAAAGGGAAGATATGGAAAGGGATAGGAAGGGAAGGGAGGTGAAGAATAAAAAGAAATGGAGGGAAAGAACAAAAGAATATAAAGGAAATGTAAGAAAGGAAGGAAAGGAAAGAAAGGAAATGGAGGGAAGGAAGAAACAAATAGAAAGGAAGGAGGAGGAGAGAAGGGAAATGGAAGACAGGAAGGAAATAATTGAAAGGAAAAAAAGAATGGAAAAAAAAACAGTAGTTAAAAGTAAGGAAAATGGAAGGAAGAAATAAGGAATATAAATAAAATGAAAAAAAGGAAAGGGAGGGAAAAAAGGAAAAGAATAGGAACAAAATGGAAAGAAGGAAGTAAGAAAGGAAAGAAGAAAGGAGGAGAGAATAGAAGAAATAGAGGGAAGAAAGAAAGAAAAAAAAGGAGGGAGGGAAGGAAGAAACTAAATAATGGGGGTCTTACTGCACAGGGAATGGTTTGGGTTAAGGGCGGGTCATATGAAGTTGGGGAAGTTAAGCCACTGGTTCAAAGTGCCATAGAGGCAAGATATTCTAGGTAGATCTAAATCAAACTTTTTTTTTTTTATTTTATAATAGAAGGAGGCATTTCCTCTCAGTGTTCCTTCGGGGGGCCACTTACCCTCTTTTCCTGTTCTGCAACCGCAACAGGAAGTGAGAGGAACTCTCTCCAAAGCGGAGGGAAACCCTTTATTAGATAGTGGTCACTGGAAGAAGTGTTCTCATTGGAAAATTTCCTCTCAATTTTTGCTCCAATGATAACTGTAACATTTTGGACTTCCTATCACTTTCTGTACCAGAGACAAGGATACCAAGATATACAGAGGGGGGCGAATCTCAACACAACAATAACAAAAACCTGACAGAGGTTCTAACTCTTCCGCACTCCATTCAAAACTAAAAGATAGTTTGTGCCTTTTGGATATGCTGAAAAAAAAGTAGTCCTTAGGAAGGACTTTTAATGGCTGACGGGTTCACTTTAAAATACCAGAACCATCGCTATAAATTAGAATTCTTATTTTAAGGTGAAGACATTGCTTACTGTACAGACGACCCCATCCAGTCACATAGCTGTTTGAATTATTGGCCAAGAGGACGCCTCTAGCAGGCAGGCAGGCGGGCTGAATGCTGTCACTGAGTGGTGCGGGTTGGGACAGCTTGATCAGAGCGATGTCGTTGCTGAAAGAACACACATACATCAATCACATGGATATTGTGGGTTTAAACTAGTAAATTGGACCCAATAAAAGCTTACACTGTGTCGTCATGTAGTACTGGAAATTACTGTAATCAGTCAGCAGCACTTCTCAAGTGATATTTTTCTTTGCAGTAATGTTCAGAATGAAGAAACCCAGCTTGAAAGAATTAAGTTTGCAAACCAGGGCTTACCAGATTGAGAGTTAGGGAGAATATTATAGAGAGGATTAGTGTTAGGGTTACATTTAGGATTTGTTGTTAGGGTTACAGAGAGAGTTAGTGTGACACAGAGGATTTCGTGTTAGGGTTACACAGAGGATTTAGTGTTAGGATTACAGGAAGAATTTAGTGTTATTGCAGCAGAGAGAGTTAATCTTAGAAATACAGAGGATTAAGTGTTGGGGTTAAAAAAAGGATTAGCATTACGGTTACTTAGAGGAGCTAGTGTTGGGGTTTAAGAGAAGGTTGATGTTAGAGTTCCAAGGAAGGTTGGTGCAAAGGTTACATGGAGGGTTAGGGTTAGATTTACAGGGAGGGTTAATGTTATGGTTATGGAGGGTTGGTGTTAGGATTACAGGGAAGATTTGTATGAGGGTTACATGGAGGTTTGGTGTTATGCCCTGTACACACGGTCGGATTTTCCGATGGAAAAAGTCAGATCGGATTATGTTGTCGGAAAATCCGGCCGTATGTGGGCTCTAGCGGGCTTTTTCCGTCGGAATAAGAGCAGGATCGCAAATTTTCTGACTTTTTCTGAACGTGTGTCGAGAATTTCCGATGGACAAAGTGCCACGCATGCTCAGATCAAATTACGAGACCAAAGCTATTGGCTACAAGCCTGAACGTAGTTCCGTTGTACGCAACGAACGTCACCACGTTCGGAATGATCGGATTTTCCGACAACTTTGTCCGACCGTGTGTATGCAACACCAGTTTCCGACAAAAACCGTCGGAAAAAATCAGACGGATTTTGTGGTCGGAATTTCCGACCGTGTGTACGGGGCTTAGGATTACAGGGAGTGTTTGCATGAGGGTTAGGGTCATTTTTACATGGAGGGTTAGTGTTAGGGATACGGGGAGCATTTGGGTTGGAATTATAGGGAGGCAGGGTACCAGTAGCATTTGTGTGAGGGTTACAGGGAGGGTTAGTGTTATGGTTACAGTTGGGTTGGTGTTAAGGTTACAGGGATGGTTTGTATGAGGATCACATGGAGGGTTAGTGTTAGGGATACAGGGAGTATTAATGTTGGAATTATAGGGAGGGTAATTGTTAGAGATACAGGAAAGCTTAGTGTTAGGGTTACCAGAAGCATTTGTGCGAAAGTTACTTGAAGGGTTCGATTTTCACGGAGTGTTAAGGATACAGGGAGTGATAGTATTGAAATTACAGGGAGGGTTACTGTTAGGGTTACATTGAGGGACAGCTTTAGGATTACAGAGAGGGCTAGTTTAAAGGGTAGGGTAGTTTGTGGGTACAGGTAGTTAGCATTAATGTTATTGGGAAGGTTGGTGGTAGGGCATCTGATGTTGATGGTGAGCACAGGGGAGAAATACGTAAATGCAGCCCATCACAGATTGGGGTTACTTGATAGGTTAGTAATAGGATTATTATTAGGTTAGTGTTAGGATAGTATTAGGATTACAGGAATAGTTAGTGTTGAGGTCACAAGTCTAACTGGGACTGAAGACCAGGACCATCAACAACTAGACACCAGAGAGTGAGCACAAGGGAGAAGAAGGTAAATGCAGCCCATCACAAATTGGGGTTACTTTATAGGTTAGTATTAGGTTGGTATTAGGATTAAAGGAATAGTTAGTGTTGAAGTCACAAATCTATTTGGAACTGAAGACCAGGACCATCAACAACTAGACACACCAGAGTGAGCACAGGGGAGTAGAAGGTAAATGCAGACCATCACAGATTGGGGTTACTTGATAGGTTAGTATTCGGATTATTATTAGGTTAGTGTTATAATTGTATTAGGATTACAGGAATGGTTAGTGTTGAGGTGACAAGTCTAGCGGAGACTGAAGACCAAGGCCATCAACACCTAGACACAGCAGATTGAGCACAGGGGAGAAGAACATAAATGCAGCCCATCACTGATTGAGGTTACTTGATATGCTACTATTAGTATGGTATTAGGACTACAGGAATGGTTAGTGTTGAGGTGACAAGTCTAGCTGGGACTAAAGACCAGGACCATCAACACCTAGACACAGAAGAGTGAGCACAGAGGGAGAGGACGTAAATGCAGCCTATTACAGATTGGGGTTAGTTGATAAATTAGTATTAGGACAGTATTAGGAGGATTACAGGAATGGTTAGTGTTGAGGTCTCAAGTCTAGCTTGGACTAAAGACCAGGACCATCAACAACTAGACACACCAGAGATGAGCACAGGGGAGAAGAACGTAAAAGCAGCCCATCACAAATTGTGTATTCCGAAAGTCATGTCATACTCACAGGATGAAAAGAGAGTTCCATCTTTCATGGACAATGATCTTCTCAGCAGAAATGACAATGGAACCTTCTTCATCTGCAGTCTGCAGGCTGTGTTTGCCCAGATAAACCCTGTATGTATTTGCAGAGCTGGACAAAACACAAGTGAAATTGGATGAGTGCTTTGGAGGTGAATCTGTACATTGGTGTCATTCAACCAAGGACCTCCCCTGACATTTAATCTTTTATTTCCTGATAGGACTCTGTGTCTACAGTTTCCCTAAACCGAGGTGTTACATGGACAATGATAAGCATAACAGAACACTCTCCCTAATTACCTGCATGCACTGGCATTTGGGGTTGCTCTGAGCTGCATTTTCCATGACATGCCGTTAAAATAAAAACAAATGCAGTGTGCCAGCCAGGGCACAGGTCCCTAAATTGCCATGGATGCAAGAAAGCGAAGAGGCAACTCGCATAGCAGTTCTATATAATTTGTCTTTTTTAACACATTTTTAGTTTTCCTGTTCTCTATTGCTAGTGAAGCAGTTACAGAAAATTAATCATATGTACTAAAAAATGGAGAAGGTTCATTTTCGTTTTTGGGATTATTACTTTTATTTTTAGCTTTTAAAAGTTACCTGATGCAGTGGGCAGCAGTCAGGACCCAGTTTTCAGAGATCAGAGTGCCACCACAGGTGTGTCCCCAGTTTCCGCTGGATCCCTGGTACTGAAGGGAGATCTAAAGGAGACAAGTAAGATTAAATTAGTTATTATTGTGCAAAATCCTCTATGTCAGCTTGGTACTGATATCTAAAGGTGGCTTCCGTGACATATTAAACAGGAGGCTATCAGGTGATTCTAGAAATGTAATTGATGCTCTCCAAAAAGGAGAGAGTGAACTTCAAGGTAAATGTAATTTTGCATTGTAATGAATGCCCCACAGACTATTTTTTTTCAGAATCTCATGACTTGCTGGGCCAGAGCATGGCTCTAAAGTGATGAGCCTTGAACTAGTAAATTAGCCTAGGGAACACGCACATTTAAAAAGCATGCAAATCTTTCATAAAACTGTATATGCAAAGAGCATTTGGTCAGACAGCTTTGTGATACAATAGGAAACAATTGGAATTTGGGGTGACTGGTGACCCCATTACCGCCCTCAAAAGGGCACAATAGGAAAAAAGTGGAACATGGGGTGACAGTTGACCCCATTACAGCCCTCAAAGGACACAAAAGGAGAAAACTGGAACTTGGGTGACTGACCCCATTACCGCCCTCAAAGGACACAATAGGAAAAAAGTGGAACATGGGGTGACCGTTGACCCCAGTACAGCCCTCAAAGGACACAAAAGGAGAAAACTGGAACTTGGGGTGACTGCTGACCCCATTACAGACCTCAAAGAACACAAAAGGAGAAACTGGAACTTAGGGTGACTGCTGACCTCATTACAACCCTCAAAGGACACAATAGGAGAGCAGTGGAACATGAGGTTACAGTTGACCCCATTACAGCCCTCAAAGGACAGAATAGGAGAAAATTAGAACTTGGGGTGGCTGTTGACCCCATGACAGCCCTCAAAGGACTGCAGGAGAAAGGAAAAAAAGTCAAAAGTCATATTAAAAAGAAAAACTTGATGTGCCTGGATATACTATAAGGATATTTTAAAAGCATACACATGTATCAAGGCATGGACACAATCAGCCAAAACTGATTGTTATTTGCACTCATCAAACATCCATGCTACTAAGTAAGCTAATAGACTAATGAAGAGAGTGTTAGCTATTTTTTTAATAGTACATATTAACTATAGGGTAATAAGTCTCTTGCAATCTTTTTCTTAGCTATCTGCACATCATTATTTCTACATAAAGTTGTCAGTAAACATCTCAATGCATTGCCCTTGCCTGGCTATGAACAAACTAAAAATGTCCAACATGTCCAATCATTTATCCATGAATTAGTCTCCAATCTGATATTTACATATGCATAGTACTCTAAAAGGGTCACCCATAATTAGTTATAATTTGTGTACGCATGGCTTTAAACAATCAGCAATCTGCGTTTATTGGTCTTGAGTGACTTGCACAAAATAATTTCTGCTAAAGAATATTTATATTACAGTGGAAATTTGTGCGTCTCTCTGTTGATTCAGAAATTGTTGCATTTCATCTCCTTATAACCATATGCAAAATTTTATTGTTTGAGGTCCTCCACTTTTTCACTACCGTGCAACTGCCTATGTTCAACAGCTATTCTCAAAGTATGAAGAAGTTCCACAAAGCGTTGAAGGAGGATATATTTCAAGAGAGAACTTAGCTGTAAGTGTTTGTAACTTTTTGAAATATTCTTCATTGAGCATACCTGCCATGGCCAGCTGTGTGGTACTGTATCCTCTCCATTAACTACCCTGGCAACGCTGGGTGCCACAGCTGGCACACCACAGCTGTAGGCTACAGAGAAAAAGAAAATATAATTAATAGTTATATTTACAAAAAATGCATACACACTAAGGTTTTTTTTCTCAGAGACTAGGTGCAGGAACTCCCCCTTTCTGAGCTACCCATTTTCTCCACCCCTACCAACCTCTGATCACCAATCCTTGGTGCCATCCCATACCCACCTCCTATTCCTATTATAGAATACAGAACCAAGTATCATTTTGTGGTGATAAGTAATTTGTATGGAATTTAATAAGAAAAAAAAGCAGTAAAATAGATTTCTTGTAGCCAGTAACAATAGAGTCCCCTCCAGCAATAATAGATCCCTTCAACAACAATGAACCACCCAAAACAACCCCCCCCCTCCTCCTGGCAGCAACAACAGATCTCCCTACAGCCAGCATCAATAGACTCTCCAGCAGCCAGCAAAAACAGACTCCTCCCTCAACAGTAGATCTCTCATAGCAATAACTGATCCCCCAGCAATGAAAGACCCACCCCCAGCAAAAATAGGTCCCCCACCAGAAACAATAGACCCCCTACAGCTAGAATAGATCCCACAGCAGCCAGCATAAATAGACCCTGCAGCCCCCCTTACTATTACATACAGTCACTGTTGGAGGTGCCGGAAACTGCGTTCCCCCTGAAAAAAGTCCTGTATATACTGTATATATACACTGGGTGCACCAATAGGGATGATTATACTGATACTCTGTGCTTCTTTTCCGAAAGCACACAAGGGTCGATAGGTCCTCACTACTAGACCTGGACTGCTACAACTGCCAATTGGTTATACCACCGCCAAAATTTAGCCAATTGGTTATTCCTACCTCCAAAATAAACCCAATTGAAAATCCCACGGGCAAAATTTAGCCAATTGGTAATCCCAGCACCACAAATTTTGCCAATTGGTTATCCCGCCGCCAAAATTTAGCCAATTGGTTATACCACCGCCAAAATTTAGCCAATTGGTTATTCCACCGCCAAAATTTAGCCAATTGGTTATTCCACTGCCAAAATTTAGCACATTTTTACACCCACCACCAAAATGTAGCCAATTGGTAATCCCGCCGCCAAAATTTAGCCAATTGGTTATCCCACCGCCAAAATGTAGACAACTGGTAATCCCACTGCCAAAATTTACAGGCTCTGTCTGACTAAACCTATGCCCTATCATTCAACTTTAAATGTGTCTTATTTTAATAGTATCTAGTAGGGGCGTGTTATAAAAAAAAGAGTTCCCAAAAAATGCACAAGGACAAGTCTTTAACTTACCATAGCTAAGGCAGATTGCAAGTACCACAAACCCGAACATTGTGCCTGTGACCTGTAGAATAACTCGTCCAACACCTTATATACACAAACTGGCTGATTTTCCGAGACCAGCTGCAGCAGGTACAATAATAGTGACCAATAGGAACAGTCCAAATTCATGGTATGGAAAAAGGCTAGAGGGTAATTTTACACTCAAAAGATAAGATTAAAGAACTAATAAGTTAAAGCAGGTGCAGGAATTCTGAGATATTCACAGAGGCCGATGCCCCCAACTACATCCGAGTTACACCTGAAGTAAGCTAGAGGAGCTTATTTACACCAAGGACATCCGCATAGTTGTTGCTGGAGGTGAACATTCGTTTTAAGGAGAATCGTAAGCTGGAGTTCCAGCTAAAACTTTTTTTTTTTTTTTTTTAGTTTTTATGGAGTGAGGAAGGGAGCGAGTGAATCTAGAACTGAAATATCACATCGCAATATCCAAGTCCAAATGTTCTCCTTCTCATCCTCCTGTCTAGTGGTTGTTGGTTACACTGGGGTTGATCTATTAAAAGTGGAGAGTGAAAAATCTGGTGTACATGGTTGCTTTTGTCCTGCAAATGTAGTAGTTAGGGTAAAAGAATAAACTATTGCATTAAGACTCCAACCGTCGTTTAATGGCACACATAAGAGGGCCAGGAGAGTGGTAGGGAGCACCAAGTGAAGTGGATGCAGCTCCTCTCAGATTAGATCCTAATGCACATACATAAAACAAACACAAGGGAGCACCTACATCTAGGTGCAGCAATGTAATAAAAAGTATAAAAATGCACTCACTAGTTAATAGTGGATCCAGGCTTGTCAAAAACCCATGTAGCCCTCCATAGGGTGACCGTGAGGCTGCAGAGCTCTGCAGGCAAGTGGCTGGCTGAAGCAGAATTTTATTATTATTATTTTTATTTTTTCCATTATATATTTTCTTATTTTTTCATTCTTATTTGTATTTTTTTTTCCATTTTGTTTTTATTTCCATTATTATTTTTTTTTACTCTTTATTTTTATTTTTTTTATTATTTTTATTTTTTTTATTATTCTTATTTTTATTTATATATTTCACCTTCTATTTTTTTCTTTATTTTATTGTTTTTTTGCTCACATTTTTTCTTACCGTTTTATTTTTTTGCCCATAAGGTTAACTGCCCATAAGGTTTCTTGACCAGACTACCACACCGGACACACTTTCTGTCAGGAGAGTGGTAGGAAACACCAAGTAAAGTGGATGCAGCTCCTCTCAGATTAGATCCTAATGCACATACCTAAAACAAACACAAGGGAGCACCTCCATCTAGGTGCAACAATGTAATAAAAAGTATAAAAATACACTCACTAGTTAATAGTGGATCCAGGCATGTCAAAAACCCATGTAGCCCTCCATAGGATCACCGTGAGGCTGCAGAGTTCTGCAGGCAAGTGGATGGCTGAAGCAGAATTATTATTATTTTTTTAATCTTAATTTCTTATTTTTAAATGGTTTTGTTTCATTATATATTTTCTTATTTTTTCATTCTTATTTGTATTTTTTTTTCATTTTGTTTTTATTTCCATTATTATTTTTTTATTTTTCATTTTTATTTATATTTTTACCTTCTAGTTTTTTTCTTTATATTATTATTTTTGTCTCACATTTTTTCTTACCGTTTTATTTAAAAAATGTTGCCCTTTATTATACATACAAGGTTAACTGAGCTTCTGCTTTTCGTGACCAGACTACCACACCTGACACTCTTTCTATCAGGAGAGTGGTAGGGAACGCCAAGTGAAGTGGATGCAGCTCCTCTCAGATTAGATCCTAAGGGAGCACCTACATCTAGGTGCAACAATGTAATAAAAAGTATAAAAATGCACTCACTAGTTAATAGTGGATCCAGGCATGTCAAAAACCCATGTAGCCCTCCATAGGATCACCGTGAGGAAAATCCGACTAAAAAAGTCAGATGGAGCCTACACACGGTCGGAATTTCCGACAACATTGTCCGATAGGACATTTTCCATCGGAAAATCCGACCGTGTGTATGGGGCATTAGAAGCATTCGTTTTAACTGTCATGAATGGAAGCCGTTCATGACAGCTTGCTTACTATTGTAATGTTGTGATTGGCTACAGCTAATCACATGGTACAGGGTGCCAGGTACCATGTGATAGCTGTGGGCCACTCCGCAGCATCGCAACAGTAAGCAAACTGTCATGAATGGAAGCCATTCCGGATAGTTTTGCTTACATTGTAATCATGTGATCGAAATGATTTATAATCTGAACTCGGTGAAGTGAGATCTGATTGGCTGCTTTGGCTTGCTGCACCTTTATAGGCTGTCTGAACTAAGCCTACCACACAACCGAACCAAAAGAAGCAAAAATCAACAGAAAAAAGGATTCAGAGACAAGGCAGATCTGTTTGCTCATTCATCTTTATTAATTCATAAATTCTAAGACTCATCTAGAATAGATAATAAAACAGCAGATGGAGAATGCTGCGGTCCCACCATGGGAGAAGTCTTTCAGTTGTTGGCGATTTGCTGCAAGAAAAGGGAATGTATATCAGAAACATATTATATTACACCCTCTATGACATATGTAATCCAATGTTCTTCATCTTTTCAAATGCTCCTTCCTCTTTCTCGTTTCTCTTTTCTTGTATTAACCTCTTGCCGACCTTCCCACATACATGTACTACAGGGCGACAGATATGTGATTTTGCACGCACAGTTCACAGACGGCTGCAGGACCATTTACAAGACACACCACGGCTTGCTCATGTGCAGCAGGGAGCTGGCTGTGAAGCTGCAAAGGGTCACGGCCGGCCTCCCACAGTTAGTATGGTGGTGCTGGGAAACCGAAGACTGGTGAAGAACCGTCCCGGGAGAGGACAGAACTGGATCCCTGGACAGGTAAGTGTCCCTTTATCCCACAGTTAGTATTATGGTGCTGAGGAACCAACGGCCAGTGAAGAACCGGCCCGGGTGAGGACAGCACTGGATCCCTGGACAGGTAAGTGTCCTTTCATCCCACAGTTAGTATTAAGTGTCCTTTCATCCCACAGTTAGTATTATGGTGCTGAGGAACCAAAGACCAGTGAAGAACCAGCCTGGGTGAGGACAGCACTGGATCCCTGGACAGGCAAGTGTCCTTTTATCCCACAGTTAGTATTATGGTGCTGAGGAACCAAAGAACCGGCCCGGGTGAGGACAGCACTGCATCTCTGGACAGGTAAGTGTCCTTTTATCCCACAGTTAGTATTATGGTGCTGAGGAAGCAATGGCCAGCGAAGAACTGGCCCCGGTGAGGACAGCACTGGATCCCTGGACAGGTAAGTGTCCTTTTATCCCCCAGTTAGTATTATGGTGCTGAGGAACCAAAGACCAGTGAAGAACCAGCCTGGGTGAGGACAGCACTGGATCCCTGGACAGGCAAGTGTCCTTTTATCCCACAGTTAGTCTTATGGTGCTGAGGAACCGAAGACCAGCAAAGACCCGGCCTGGGTGAGGACAGCACTGGATCCCTGGACAGGCAAGTGTCCTTTTATCCCACAGTTAGTGTTATGGTGCTGAGGAACCGAAGACCAGCGAAGAACCTGGGTGAGGGCAGCACTTTATCCCTGGACAAGTAAGCGTCCTTTTATCCCACAGTTAGTATTATGATGCTGAGGAACCAAAGACCAACGAAGAACCAGCCCGGGTGAGGACAGCACTGGATCCCTGGACAGGTAAGTGTCCTTTTATCCCACAGTTAGTGTTATGGTGCTGAGGAACTAAAGACCAGCGAAGAATCGGCCCGGTTGAGGACATCGCTGGATCCCTGAAGAGGTAAGTGTCCTTTTATTGAAAGTCAGCATCTACAGTATTTGTAGCTGTTGACTTTTAATTTCATTTGGGGGGGGGGGGGACTGAAGAACCGCTTTAAGAAATGCTGAGGATGTTCTTTTGTAATCTTTACAACTTGGCAACATTTATGTTTCTCTAAAAATCTAACCGGAAAAGAAGAAACATGACTTCCTTCTCAATGCACTGTGATAGATTTGTGTGTATGCCCTCTTATTAGAGAACAAGGCCTTATTGTATTATTTAAATATACTGTATATGTATATATTAAGTTTTACTCTGAGCAGATATAAAAGACACAAAATAATGCAGCTTTGCAGTTCTTAATACATCCTTTCTCTTTTTTTTATGCAAGCAGCATCAGCAGAGGGAGGCAATCAATTGAGCTGACTGTTGTCAGTCAGGCTTACTTCCTTGATCCAGTCGATGTAGGCGGAGACTCTGGTGAAGACGGTTGGCTTCTTCTCGTAGTTGCAGCTGAGGCCGGAGCCGAAGCTGACAATGCCGTGCACTTCCCAGGATCCGTCGCCGGCCTGAACGTTCAGGGGACCACCGGAATCACCCTGCAGGGTACAATGAAATCATTAGATACAGGGATTTAAAAGTAACAAGTGTACATTTTGGATCCATAAAGCCATCTAAATTATTTTAAAAAATGAAAGAAGGGCTAAATAGTGTTTCTGCGGGAGAAAATGCTGCTCTGGGTTCGCTCCAGTGCTGCTTATGTAATCAATAAAGCTTAGGCAATTGATCATGTGATCTCTGCTGGAATAGAGTTCAGAGTTTCAGACTGAAACTCCCTTCCAATGGAAATCGCATGACCAATGTGGTGGGCTGAATCTGCTTCTCCCCTCCTAGGGGTGGGCAACTCATCTGCCTGAATCTCAAATTTTACTAATAAAGTAAATACTTAGTAAAATTGACTTTTAAGGTGCCCCGCAGATTACAGACTAATGGTTAAAACTATATACAATTTTATTGCTCTTGAATTGTATATCATTTTAACTATTACTCTGTAATCCTTGGGCACCTTAAAAGTCAATTTTATTAGGTATTTGCTATTTACTATGATTCAGTAGGATGTGGTGCCACACTATTGGCTCACCCTAACCTATCAGAAATAGTATGAATCTCTAATTTGGCGACCTATATTGAACTAAGCACTAAGGAGGGCAGCGACTTACGTTGCATGCAGAGACAATGCCGTCACCGCCAGCGCAGACCATGGTTTCCTTGACCTGCCTGCCCCACCAGTCAGACTTGGAGCAGGTAGCGTGATCCACCACTGGGAGGAGAGCCTGCTGCAGGTTATCAGCGATGGGTCCACCAGCTGAAAAACAAAGCACACAATGATATGTGACCATCGAGAGATGGGGGGACAGCTACTGATAACTGGAAGATCAACCAAAATTCAACCCATCAACTCAAGAGGAGTTACTAACTATGGGGGGGGGGGGGGTAAGGCAGATAAAGCCGTCTATTGAAGGTAATATTTAAAGCCTAACTGCAACCAAATTAAAATTCAAGGAATGTTTATAACCATACAGGGGAGGGAAGAAGAGAGGAAGTAAAAATGAAAAAGGAAATGTAAGGAAGGAAGGAAGGACAGAATAGAAAAGACGTGGAGGGAACGAAGAAAGGGATAGAAAGGAAATGGAAAGAAGAGAATGCAAATGTAATAAAGGAAGGAAAGGATAGAGAGGAGAAGCAAGGAAGGAAAGAACAGAAAAAAAAAATGGAGGGAAGGAAGAAAACAATAGAAGCAAAATTGAAGGAGCAAGGAAAGAATGAAGGAAAAAAAAAAAAAAAAAAAAAAAAAGGAAAAGAAATAGAGAGAAGTAAAGAATAGAAATAAAAAGGAAGGAAGTAAGAGAAAGGAAATAATAGAATAATAGAGGGAAGAAAGTAAAGAATAGAAATAAAATGGAAGGATGGAAATAAGGAAATAATAGAAATGTAAAGGAAGGAAGGAAGGAAGGAAAAATAGAAAGGAAATGGTGGAAAGGAACGAAAAGAAAAGGAAATAATAGAAAGAACAAGAGGGAAGGAAGAAAAGGATAGAAATAAAATGGAGGAAAAGGAAAGAAGGAAAGAATAGAAATGGGAAGGAAGGAAGGAAGGAAGGAAGGAAGGAAGGAAGGAAAGATAAAGAAAATGTATGAAAAGAATGAAGAATAGAAATGAAATTAAATGAAATGGAGGAAAGGAAGAAAAAGGAAAAGAAAATGAAAGAATAGGACAGAAAGAAGGAAGGAAGGAAGGAAGGAAGAAGAAAGAAGAAAGAAAGAAAGAAAGAAAGAAAGAAAGAAAGAAAGAAAAGAAAGAAAGAAAGAAAGAAAGAAAAAGAAAGAAAGAAAGAAAATGGATGAAAAGAAGGAAAAATAGAAAGGAAATGGAGGAAAGGAAGGAAAAGAAAAAAAAAGGAAATAATAGAAAGAACATGGAGGGAAGGAAGAAAAAAATAGAAACAAAATGGAAGGAAAGAAAAGGAAAGGAAGGATGGAAAGAATAGAAATTAAATAGAAGCAAGGAAAAAATTTAAAGGAAATTGAGAAAAGGATTGTACAGGTAATAAAGCTAGCCCATTTTTTTGTTTATATTATAATAGAGGGAGGATTAGAGAACTTAACCCCCATTTCCTGTTCTGCAGCCACAACAGGAAGTGAGAGGAACTCTCTCCAAAGTGAAGGGAAGTCCTCTCTTACACAACTGTCACTGGAAGACTTCCCCTCATTGCTGCTCCAGTAATAGCTGTAAAATGTTGGATTTCCTATCACTGTCTGTACCAGATATACCAAGATATACAGAGGAGGTGAATCTCTCCAGCAGAGACACAGCAATAACAAAACCCAGACAGAGGTTCCTATTCTTCCACACGCCATTCAAAACTAAAAGATAAGTTGTGTCTATAGCTATGCATGAATAAAATTAGCCGCAGACACTTTGTGCTTCTTTTTCTTAGGAAGGGCTTTTAATGGCCGACAGGTTCACTTTAAATACCAGAACCATCACTATAGATTTGAATTTTTATTTAATGGTAAAGACATTGCTTACTGTACAGACGACCCCATCCAGTTACAAAGCTGTTTGAATCATGGGCCAAGAGGGCGCCAGTAGGGGGCAGGCAGGCGGGCTCAATGCTCTGAGTGACTTTTGCGGGTTGGGACAGCTTGATCAGAGCGATGTCGTTGCTGAAAGAACACACATACATCAGTCACATGGGTATTGTGGGCTTAAAGCAGTAAATGGGACCAAATAAAAGCAGACAATGTGTATTCATTTAGTACTGGAAATTACTGTAAATAGTAAACAGGACTTCTCAAGTGATATTTTGCTTTGCAGTAATATTTAGAATGAAGGAACCCAGCTTGGGAGAATTGAGCATGCAAACCAGGAATCACCAGGGAAGCGTATTATAGGGAGGGTTAGTGTTAGGGTTACAGAGAGAAATTAGTGTTAGGCTTACAGGAAGGATTAGTGTTGGGGTTCGTTCACATTAGCAGTGCTATCACCTCCTCCACCATCTGCTTTAACTCCCTGATCCCATCACTAGTGAGCCACAATCGCATGCATTGCAACAGCCCTATTCACTGAAATTTTTTGCCTGCAATGGGCGCTATGCCCACCAAAAGCACATGTGTACACCCCCTGCAGTTAAAAGGGGGTAGCAGCTGAAGGGCAGTAAAAGTGAGGTTTTATCGGCGTACCCCCCCACAATATCACGTGTGAATTAATCTTTAGGGTTACATAAAGCATTTAGTATAAGGTTTAGTGTGGGTTACAGAGGATTCAGTGTTAGGGTTACAAGGAAGGTTACTGGAAGGGTTACAGGGCTCGCAAGTATTACAGTTATGTTAGGGTTAGATTTATGAGGGGGGTTGGTATTAGGGATACAGGGAGGGTTAATATTAGACTTACAGGGAGGAATAGTGTTAGAATTACAGGGAGGGTTATTGTTGGGGTTACAGAGAGGAATAGTGTTAGGATTACAAGGAGGGTTATTTTTGGGGTTACAGGGAGGAATAGTGTTAGGATTATAGGGAGGGTTATTGTTGGGGTTACAGGGAGGAATAGTGTTAGGATTACAAGGAGGAATAGTGTTAGGATTACAAGGAGGGTTATTGTTGGGGTTACAGGGAGGAATAGTGTTGGGGTTACAGGGAGGAATAGTGTTAGGATTACAAGGAGGGTTATTGTTGGGGTTACAGGGAGGGTTATTGTTGGGGTTACAGGGAGGAATAGTGTTAGGATTATAGGGAGGGTTATTGTTGGGGTTACAGGGAGGAATAGTGTTAGGATTATAGGGAGGGTTATTGTTGGGGTTACAAGGAGGAATAGTGTTAGGATTACAGGGAGGGTTAGTGTTAAGGTCATCTCCCACAGATAAACCTGTTGGGATCCAACCAGTCTCTATAGAATAGGAGGGCTATTGAGATGTCACCCCCCCCCCCCCCCCGCCCTGATGGTGGCAATCTAGACTCTGCAGACATTGTGGGCCAGCAAAAAAAGGGGTAAGTGGAAGGTTCTCCAGTGTGATTTGTCTCTAGCTGCAAAGTCACCAGTCTTACATCAGCCCTTAGGGTTACAAGGAGGGTTAGGCTATAGTTACAGAAAGGGTTCATCTGAGGGTTATTATGAGGAAGGGATAGTGTTAGGGTCGCAGGGAGGGTTAGTATTGTGGTTACATGAAAGGTTAGTATTAGGACTACAGGGCTGGTTAGTGTTGAGGGCCACAGGACTATCTGGGACTGAAGACCAGGACCATTAACATTTAGCCTTAACTTACACCAGGGAAGAAATACGCAAATACAACCCATCCCAGATTGTGTATTCTGAAGTCTTGTCATACTCACATGATGAGAAAAGAGCTCCATTTTTCATGGACAATGATCTTCTCAGGGGAAATGGCAATGGAACCTTCTTCATCTGGAGTCTGCAGGCTGTGTTTGCCCAGATAAACCCTGTACGTCCTTGTGGAGCTGGACAAAACACAAGTGAAATTGGATGAGTATTTTTGCACCAGTGAAACGCAAACCTAGAACGTGTCCCGATGTTTAATCTTTTATTTGCGAACATAATTCTGTGTCCACAGTTTTCTTAGCTGAGGTGTGGACAGTATACAACTGTGGATGATAAAGTGCTTGAGCAGTGGGAAACGCGTTGATTTTTTTCTCGTTTCCCAGAGTGCTTGGTTGCTGTATCATGTTGCTTTTTATACAAGATACAACAAAGTGCAACCATCTGGATTTTTGTTTATTCCATGACATGCCGTTAAAATAAATGCAGTGTTTTTCAAAAGCAGCGAGCCAACCAGTGCACATGTCTCCAAACTGCCATTGACGTAAGGAAGTGAAGAAACAATTTTATAACATTAAATTTAACTTGCATAGCAGCTCTATATTAATTGTCTTTTAGGACATTCCTTTTTTTTATTGCAAATAAAGCAAAGCAGTTACAGGAAATGTGTCACTTGAAAAGATTCACTAGAATTTTTGGGAATAATATTTTAATTTTGGCATCTGAAAGTCACCTGATGCAGTGGGCGGCGGTCAGGACCCAGTTTTCAGAGATCAAGGTGCCTCCACAGGTGTGTCCCCAGGCTCCACTGGATCCCTGGTACTGCAGGGAGACCTAAACAAGTGAAGGAAGATTGAATTCATTATTATTGTGAAGCATATTACATGTCATCCTGGTATTGATATAAAGGGGACTTCAGTGGAATATTAAACAGGACTTTTTTAGGTGATTCTAGAAATGTGTGTCAATAATGCTCTCCAAAAGGAGAGCAAATGTTATTTTTCATAGCAGTGAATACCCCATAAACAGTTTTTTTTATTACAGAATATCATGGCTTTTGCTGAACCAGAGCATGGCCCTTTAAGTGTTGATCCATGAAAGAAAATTGTGAATTAGCTTGTGGAGCATGTGCATCTAAAAGTATGCCATAGATGCTTTCTTTGGTAGAAATGTGTCTACAGACAGCTTTGTGACACAGCAAGAGAAAATTGGAACTTAGGCTGACTGTTGACCCCATTGCAGCCCCTAAAAGGACATCAGGGGGATAGTAGAAAGTCAAAGGTCATATCAAACATGACAAACTTGCTTGATGTACCTGGTTATACTATAGAGATATTTTAAAAGTGTAAATATTCTTTAAGGCATACATATTCCGCCAAAACTGATTATTCACACTGATCAAAAAATCCATGTCATTGTTTTTGAAGAGAGCGAATAGTTGTTGTTATCATTAGTGATACAAGTCAACAATAGGGAATTAGGGTTCTGCAATCCTTGTGGTTTAGGGTGACTTTTTACCCCATTACAGCCCTTTAAAATACATGGGGAACAGTAGAAAGTCAAAGGTCATATTGTGTGCCTGGTTATACTATAGGGATATTTTAAAAATGTACATAAATCTTTAAGTATATATATATATACACAGTCAGCCGAAACGGATTATTATTTGCACTGATCAAACATCCATGGCACTATTTTTTAGTAATGAGAGCAGATAGTTGCTGCTATCATCAGTGGCAAACAAACAATAAGGAATTAAGCTTTTGCAATCCTTGGGGTGACTTTTGACCCCATTACAGCCCCTTAAAGGACATCCGGGGAACAGTAGAAAGTCAAAGGTCATACTTGCAAACTTGCATGATGTGCCTGGGTATACTATAGGAATAATTTTAAAACATGTACAAAATGATTTAATGTATACACACACAAAACTGCTCATTATTTGCACTTATCAAACATCAATGATCCTTTTTTTTTTTTTAAAGCATAAGCTGAGACACTAGAGAGCAGTTAGCTGTTATCATCAATGGCACACATTAATAATATGATATTAAGTCTCTTGCAATCATTTCCTAACCCCCATCATTTTACTGTACAGTTGATGTTAGATATCTCCATACATCAGTGGTCTCAAACTGGCGGCCCTCCAGCTGTTGCGGAACTACAAGTCCCATCATGCCTATGGGAGTTATGCTTGTAACTATCAGCCTTGCAATGCCTCATGGGAATTGTAATTCTGAAACAGCTGGAGGGCCACCAGTTTGAGACCCCTGCCATACATTCAATAGAGCAGCGCTAAGAAAAATAAAAAATAAAGGAATATATATATATAATAGTGATGTGAATAAAAGTCCAGAACGGATACCCTCTATTGAATTTTATATCTGTATCTCACATTTTTTAGCAGCTGCTTTTTATTTTTAGTTATTTTTATTTTTAGGTATCTAGCGCGGTATTTTCCATTTATACATCTCCATACATTGCTCTCACCGGGCTATGAACAAACTAAAATTTTCAAACATGTCCAATCATTTATCCATTAATTATTCTCCGATCTGATATTTGCATACACACAGTAATCTAAGGGGATCACACATAATTAACTATAATTTGTGTATGCATACCTTTACACTCAAAGTGCAGCGACCAATTGGCGATCTGCGTTTATTGGTCTTAAGTAAATATTTAAATTACTAGCACAATTTGTCCAATTAAGTTAAAATGCATCTCCCTGCCTCTCTCAATTAATTCAAAAACTGATGCATTTTATCTCTTTATAAGCATCTGCAAAATGTTCTTGTCCAATCTCCTCCCCCTTTCTCTGTAGTGCAACTGCCTACCTTTGACAGCCATTCATAAAGGAGGTACGCAAAGAGTTAAAGAAGGATATATTTCAAGACAGAACTTAGATGAAAGTGAATTTGTAGCTTGTTAAAATGTACTTCATTGAGCATACCTGCCATGGCCAACTGTGTGGTCTTGCATCTTCGCCATTAACTACCCTGGTGACGCTGGGTGATACAGCTGGCACGCCACAGCTGTAGGCTACAAAGACAAACAAAATATAATTTCCAGGTTGTCAAATTCCATTTTTTTTTCAGTTCAATCTGAAAAATATGACCGAAAATTATTTCTACAAGTGTTTGATTTCTTCCTAAATTTAATATTGAATGATCACAATCTCACAATTCTGGCTTCTGTGGATTATTACACATCTTGGCACTTTTGCGTTATTTTATTAACTAAAACCCAGTGTGGTGGCAGGTGATGAAAAACCATATAATTGATTGTTCATCAGTGTCTGTAGCAGATTAGCAACTGGTAGTGGGGTTACACATACATTTAAAATTGATCCAATATGACCAGAGTGGAAGCTGTTTATTTCATTCTCCTAAACACACCAAAAGATAAAAGGATAGCAGATTTGAGATGACCCATTTATTGGTGATCTCATCACCAAGATTTAGCCAATAAGTAATCCCACTGCCAAGATTTAGCCAATTGGTAATCCCACCACTGGCCTTGGCCAATTGGTGATCCCACTGTCAAGATTTAGCCAATAAGTAATACCACTGCCAAGATTTAACCAATTGGTAATCTCACCACCAAGGCATGGCCAATTGGTGATCCCACCATCAAGATTTAGTCAGTTGGTAATCCCACCGCCAAGATTTAGCCAATTGGTAATATCACCACCAAGGCTTGGTCTTGGCCAATTGGTGATCCCACCATCAAGATTTAGGCAATTGGTAATCCCACCACCAAATTTAGCCAATTGGTAATCCCACCGCCAAGATTTAGCCAATTGATAATCCCACGCCAAGATTTAGCCAATTGATAATCCCACTGTCAAGATTTAGTCAATTGGTAATCCCACCTCCGAGAGTCAGCCACTTGGTAATCTCACTGCCAAGATTTAGTCAACTGGTAATAACACCACCAAGATTTAGCAATTGGTAATCCCGCCGCCAAGATTTAGCCAATTGGTAATCCCACCACCAAGATTTGTAGCCAATTGGTAATCCCACCATCAAGACTTTTAGCCAATTGGTAATCCCACCATCAAATCTAGCCAATTGGTAATCCCATCGGCAAGACTAGCCAATTAATAAGCCCACAGCCAAAATTTACAGGCTCTACCTGGCTAATCCTATTTCCTAGCATTCAACCATAAATGTGTTTTATTTTAATGGCAACTAGTAGGGAAGTATTTTACAAAAGAGTTCCCCCAAAAACACAAGGACAAGTCTTTAGCTTACCGTAGCCAAGGCAGATTGTGAGCACCACGAACCTGAACATTGTATCCGTGACTTGTAGAATGTATCGATCATGTCCAACGCCTTCCTTATATACACAAACCAGCTGATTTTTTTGGACCACCTACTGCAGGTACGATAATGGCGGGCACAGGAACAGTCCAGATTTCTGGCCAGGATACAGGTTACGGGCCATTATTCATTGGAAAGATAAGATTATAAAACTAATAAGTTAAAGCAGGTGCATAAATTCAGAGATATTCACAGGGGCCAATACCCCCAGTAACATCGGAGTTACACCTGAGGTGAACCAGCGGGGCTTATTTACACAAAGCGCTTCTCAATAGTTGATGCTGGAGGTTCAATTTTATTTTATGGAGAATCATAAATTGGGAGTTCCAGCTTTTTTTTCAGTTTGTGTGAAGTGAAGAAGGGAATGCGTGAAATTAAAATTGAAATATGACGTCACAATAGCCAAGTCTAAATATCTCCCTCTCTTCCCGTCTAGTGTTTAGTTATTACATTGATCCCTATTCATCTGGCTCTATTAAACTACATGATCTTTATATCAGTATTTATGATTATGTATTGTTTTTTTATCTTTACTATTTGAAATGTATGAACTGAACTGTTGTATTTTATTTTCATTAGCCAACTACTTTATCTGCAACAGTTATTCTAGTATTTATTATATGACAACTTTTAGAAACCTTAAATTGCATCCACATTTTGTATATGCTATTAGTGCATCACATTTCTGGCATTCATTTCTATTTTTTTATACATTTAACCCCTTCACGGGTAAAACAAATCTAAATGCTTAAAGTGGTGGGACACCCTGAAAAAAAAAAAAAAAAAAAAAAAAAAAAAAAAAAAACTTTAAAAAATGTTAATAAGAATTTAAAATAATAATAAAAAAAAATATATATATATTTTTTTTTCACTTACCAGAAATGGCTGTTACTAGGCAGATCATCCGCGCCCCGGTGATCTTCTCTCCTTCCGTCTTCTAGTAAATGGGGCGCGGTGTGTTATGGGAACTGTGTCCCACAACACATCGCGTTCCCCATTCACAAATTAGAATCGCGCATGCGCAGTAGGCCGCGCGCCGACTCACGCATGCGCAGTAGGAAACGTGAAGCCGTTTCCCTTACTGAGGATGGCGGCGCTGGAACCGGATTGCCGAGGGACAGCTCGTCCTCCACGACCGACATCACGGGTGCCCTGGGAGGGTAAGTGTACTTATTAAAAGTCAGCAGCTACTTTTTTTTTAGCTGCTGACTTTAAAAAAAAAAAAAAATTGTAAGCACATTTTTTGCAACTTTGACATGTGTAAGTAAAACCGTACATATCATCACAACTATGTTGTGCATCCAGGTGCATTATATCTTATTTTTTTTTAGGACAAGATAGGCTTTCATTTGGTGGTAAATGGTAATGTATATCTCCTGATTTTTATTTTTTTTATTATTATCTAAAGGAAAACTAGCCAAAAATAGTGAAATTTTTAACTTTTTTTTTTTAAACACTTCAGCCCCGGAAGATTTTACCCCCTTCCTGACCAGAGCCCTTTTTGCGATTCGGCACTGCGTCGGTTTGACTGACAATTTTGCGTGCGACATTGCACCCAAACAAAAAATTGACGTCCTTTTTTTCCCACAAATTGAGCTTTCTTTTGGTGGTATTTGATCATCTCTGAGGGTTTTATTTTTTGCGCTCTAAACAAAAAAAAAAGAGTGTAAATTTTGAAAAAAAAAAAAAAAACACAATATTTTGTACTTTTTGCTATAATAAATATCCCCCATTTTTTTTTTTTAAAAATGCAAATTTTTTTCCTCAGTTTAGGCCGATATGTATACTTCTAAATATTTTTGGTAATAAGAAAAATCTCAATAAGTTATAGCATCTACAAACTACAGAATAGATTTATGGCATTTTTATTATTTTACTAGTAACGGTGGCGATCAGCGTCTTTTAAATCGGGACTGCTACATTGCGGCGGACAAATCGAACACTTTTGACACATTTTTGGGACCATTGTCATTTATACAGAGATCAGTGCTATAAAAATGCACTGATTACTGTGTAAATGTCACTGGCAGAGAAGGGGTTAACACTAGGGGGCGATCAAGGGGTTAACTGTGTTGCCTCGTGTGTGTTGTAACTGTGGGGGGAGAGGACTGACTAGAGGAGATGACAGATCGTGGTTTCTAGCTAGTAGGAACTCACGATCTCTCTCTCCTCTCCTCACAGAACAGGGATTTGTGTGGGCACACACACGTCCCTGTTCTGGCTAATGTGCCCGCAATCGCACATGGTCATTGGGACCACGGGCCACATGCATCAGCACCCCCGCAGTGCAGCGGGCGCACGCTCGCCTGCTATCCCTGCTTACAGGGCCGACGTACAGCTACGACGGTTTGGGGAAACGTGCTGACCTGCCGCCCTTTAATGACGGTGGCTGATTGGCAAGTGGTTAAAGAGAGGAAGTAAAGAGGAAGTAAAGTGGTTAAAGAGGAAGTAAAGTAAAGGATGTGTTTTGTACCTACAGGTGCCCCGGAAGAAGTTATTTTGTAACGAAACCGGTCGGGTAAAAGGTTCATCTCCTATCAATGCATTTGGCTTGAACCAACGTCCTCGTCTTTGGACGAGGAAGATTGTACCCATGTAATGGCATGCTATGCGTTACTTAAAGGAAGCCAATGTTTAAGGATTTTACACTATTGGCGTTTATCTTTATATTGACACATCCCACTGGACATCTTGCTTCGGGATCGGAGGAGTACCGATCCGAGGTGACTGCTGGACCATTCCTCTTGGTTCTTTGATGTGGAACAGCAAGTGTGGATGGAACATATAAGATACACAAGTCTTATGTGACCCCCCCCCCCCCCCCCCCCCCCCCCATAATAGGTGGTCAACAGGCTCTGGTAAGAGTACAATCCTTTTTTGGTGGAGGAATTGAATTAACAATCATTTTATCAAAGTAAATGCATTACACTGATGTCAGTTGGAAGACACATGGACTTATCGTTTTACTTTTATATTTATATTTTTGTTTAGCACAACACTTTTGCTATACATTCTTTACTTATGTAATCGTATCTACGTTTACACAAGCGCAGTTTACTTTAGTTTTCACATACCTACAGGTAAGCCTATAATAAAGCTTACCTGTAGGTACTGTAAATATCTCCTAAACCTGCACCGTTTAGGAGATATTTACGATATAATCTGCCGCCGACGTCATCGGCGCATGCGCTTTGAAGAAGCAGGCCGCTTGTGCCGTTTCTTCAGGGTCCGTGCCGTGATCGGGAGCTCCCGCATGCAGGCGCGGGAGAGATGTCATGGCGGCTCCAGGTCAATCATAGTGTCTGGCCACTGGTGTTCCTACCCCCTTCTCTCTGCAGCAACTAAGTCTCAGCATCAGAAGGCAGCCACTGCTCCGTTCACATAGAGTCAGCGGCGGAGGACTGTGTCTGTGTTCCGACTGCCGAATGAATGGAAGCAAACATTCATTGATGGGCACTGGTAGGCTGCATTTGATGGGCGCGGTGAGGCTGAATTTGATGGGCGCCGGTGAGGCTGCATTTGATGGTCGCCGGAGAGGCTGCATTTGATGGGCGCCGGCGAGGCTGCATTTGATGGGCGCATTTGATGGGCGCCGGCGAGGCTGCATTTGATGGGCGCCGGCGAGGCTGCATTTGATGGGCGCCGGCGAGGCTGCATTTGATGGGCGCCGGCGAGGCTGCATTTGATGGGCGCCGGCGAGGCTGCATTTGTTGGGCGCCGGCGAGGCTGCAGTTGATGGGCGCCGGCGAGGCTGCAGTTGATGGGCGCCGGCGATGCTGCAGTTGATGGGCGCCGGCGAGGCTGCAGTTGATGGGTGCCGGCGAGGCTGCAGTTGATGGGTGCCGGCGAGGCTGCAGTTGATGGGCGCCGGCGAGGCTGCAGTTGATGGGCGCCGGCGAGGCTGCAGTTGATGGGCGCCGGCGAGGCTGCAGTTGATGGGCGCCGGCGAGGCTGCAGTTGATGGGCGCCGGCGAGGCTGCAGTTGATGGGCACTTCATTAAAAAGGTGGGCAGGGGAAAGGGGGAATGAGTCAGGGGTGGAGCCAAGGGGGGGCGGCAAAATGAGGTTTCACCAGCCCTGGTGGGATGCATCTGACTGCACTCAAACTGAATAGACAGTCCAAAATCCAGGTTATCCTATGGACATAGCTCACACTATTGCAGTAAAAAAAAAAAAAAAAAAAAGAAGGACAGCAAGCTGCATTTTTCTGCACCGCAAATGCACATAAATGCAGTGCAATGCACATAAAAGCCCAAAGAAAAAGAAGTTATCTCAAAAGGGAATGCAAGCTTAGGAAAAAATGCATCGCAAATGCATGTCACTGTGCATGCATGCAAAAACGTACAGGAATTAAAATGAATACAGGCATTTAGAAATGTCCTATAAATGCATATAAAATGCACGCCCGTGTGAATGAGGCCTAACCCTGTAAGGCAAGTAATAGAAGGAAAAAAAAAATGATGTTGGTAAGGTGCCATCAGGAACTACCGTGTCCTTATTTACAACAAATGATTCTTACAGCAAATCTATAATTAGAGGCGGCATACGCAGGAGGTGAGATTGGAATAAACATCTTACTATGGCTTGTGTGTGTTTTTCTTGGCCGAGGAAAAGGGCTTTGGAGGGTGTCAAGGCTACAGAAACAAAATTTTTATTTGTCATGGAGCAGGTGACTCTGTTCTCAGCACATTCTAACCCCATGCCAAGAGAAAACTTTTTTTTTTTTATTGAATATTCTTTTTATATACATAGACAATATAAATTATTTGTTTTCGGAGGCATTCAAAAAAAAAAAAATAAAAAAAACAAACTCTAAAATAATAAGGCAGCCTTTCTCAACACAAAGGAACCCTTAAAATAACTTTCCAATCTTAGGGAACCCCAGCTAAATATATATATACACTATATTACCAAAAGTATTGGGACACCTGCCTTTACACAGACATGAACTTTAATGTCCTCCCAGTCTTAGTTCGTAGGGTTCAATATTGAGTTGGCCCACACTTTGCAACTATAACAGCTATAACTCTTCTGGGAAGGCCGTCCACAAGGTTTAGGAGGGTGTCTATGGGAATGTTTGACCATTCTTCCAGAAGCGCATTTGTGAGGTCAGGCACTGATGTTTTTATGAGAAGGCCTGGCTGGCAGTCTCCATTCTAGTTCATCCCAAAGGTGTTCTATTGGGTTGAGGTCAGGACTCTGTGCTTCACTTTGTCAGACAGTTTTCTTGGTTTAACAGGTCTGGCAGTAATAAGGCCAGGGTGTGGCAAGTGAAATGTAACTTTCCAAAAAATGTGGTAAATCATGGCTCATTTTTGATTTAGCAAGGGGGGGGGACTACTTTTTCACATATGCTCCTTTCACAGGCTTGTCCATTTGACGGACTCAGCTTGCTCATCAGGGGGGTGGGGGGGTTATGGATCCATCCGCTGATCTCCGCTCAGCAGGCGGATGACAGGTCCATCTCAGTGTGCGGAGACGGATCTGTTAGAGTCCCCCCTATCCTCTATGGGGAGATCAGATGAAAACAGCCTGCCTGTCCAGACGGATGGAAAATAGGACCCCCATCCGTCTGGATTTGGTGGACAGGATCGGATTGGATAGCAGTGGGTTTCAGCGGACATTTCACTGCTGACATCTGCTGTCCCATAGGAGTGAATGGAGCGTCCGATCAG
This sequence comes from Lithobates sylvaticus, assembly GCA_028564925.1. Taxonomy (NCBI): domain Eukaryota; kingdom Metazoa; phylum Chordata; class Amphibia; order Anura; family Ranidae; genus Lithobates; species Lithobates sylvaticus. The sequence goes on from CM053035.1 coordinate 15,007,444, forward strand.
GTCTGCCTGAAAAACTGACAGGCGGAACTGATCTGAAAGCCTGTGTAAAAGGGGCCATAGGGTTTGGACAGGTGAGAATCTCAGCAGGAACACAAGCACACTGTGGAAGAGCAGGTCAGGCCAAGCAGCTGCCGGAGTGTTGATACCCGCAGTAGGTGAAGGTGGTGCAGGATATGACCAGCAGGCAAGTAACTAGATCAGCGTTGTCATGGTCAGGATCCAGCCCAAGGTCATACACAGATGGTTAGTAGAATGAGAGTTAACAGCATGGTCAGGAGCCAGAAGAGTGAAGATGGTACTGTAGTAAGGAGCCAAGTTGGAGTCATGCACATTTGTCAGGAGAAGCAAAGCCGGTGTCAGGAGGAGAAGCAAAGCCGATGTCAGGAGGAGAAGCAAAGCCGGTGTCAGGAGGAGAAGCAAAGCAGGTGTCAGGAGGAGAAGCAAAGCCGGTGTCAGGAGGAGAAGCAAAGCCGGTGTCAGGAGGAGAAGCAAAGCCGGTGTCAGGAGGAGAAGCAAAGCAGGGGTCAGGAGGAGAAGCAAAGCCGGGGTCAGGAGGAGAAGCAAAGCCGGTGTCAGGAGGAGAAGCAAAGCCGGTGTCAGGAGGAGAAGCAAAGAAGGGGTCAGGAGGAGAAGCAAAGAAAGGGGTCAGGAGGAGAAGCAAAGAAGGGGTCAGGAGGAGAAGCAAAGAAGGGGTCAGGAGGAGAAGCAAAGAAGGGGTCAGGAGGAGAAGCAAAGCAGAGGTCAGGAGGAGAAGCAAAGCAGAGGTCAGGAGGAGAAGCAAAGCAGAGGTCAGGAGGAGAAGCAAAGCAGAGGTCAGGAGGAGAAGCAAAGCAGAGGTCAGGAGGCAAAGCAGGAGGTCAGGAGGAGAAGCAAAGCCGAAGTCACAACCAGAGGTCAAACAAAGAAGAAATCCAGAGCAAGCCAAGTTAGGACAAACAGAAGGATACATGGAAACAAGGGTATAAAGACAAGCCGAAGATCATACAGCGACCATCTGTCACTGCTTTTACCTTTAAATAGGGCGTTTGGCGCCAGTTCTGAAACTAGACGCACGCGTGGGCACAGCATGCTTGCGTGCGTTTACTCGCAAACCAGCATGCCTGAGCAGGGTTCTGGCGGGAAGGCAAAATAAAAGCACAACAAACTTCAGCTTTAAAAAATACTTTATTCTTTAATTTAAAAAACTTACAAAGTTCATCCATAATGATTGGAAAGTGCTTATGGTGAAGGAGCTCGAGAGAGAGCTCGAGAGCTCGAGAGAGAGAGAGCTCGAGAGAGAGAGAGAGAGAGAGAGAGAGACACTTCACCAAGTATGGAAAAGGCTGACCCAATCTGAAGGTGTCCTTACAACGTGAGACGTGACACAGCTGTTGGTGTGGTCAGCTCTCACGATAAGGAAGACTGTAGAAAGGAAGGACGACGTAAATCCATACACATCATTGATTAAGTCCTGTGCCTACAAATAACAGAAGCAAAGAAAAACTGAAAAAGTTGCACGATCCTTTACCATATCCAAAATAAAAAAAAAATAAAAAAAAGGGAAATAAGGCTACTTGCATCCTTAAGATTTCCAAAAATGCATTTTGCACTGTCCATAAAATTTGTCAGCTGACTTTCACTTATCAGAGTCGAATGCTAAATAAAAGTTAGCATTGTGTACCGGAATACTAGAAACTTTTCCAGATCCTGAAATTATGTCACCAGTTGTACAGGAGCTCCTAAGAGTGCGTCAGTTAAATGATAAGTTCAACTTTTATGAAAAAAAAAAAATATTTATATAAAAAAAAAATATAAATAAAAATATATATATATATATTATAATATAATAATAATATATGCATGTATTTTTTCCAGGTAAAAAAGAAAATGTAAATTTATTTTGCACTGCAGCCTGTAAGGCATTACTGATCGCGGGTGCAATGCCAGGATCCTGCAGACTCTCAGTACCACGTCTGTCCGATCCTCTGATATGGTTATGGTTTTTTACCTGGAAAAAATACATGCATATATTATTATTATTTTTTTTTTTTGGCAGAAAGAATCAATGAACAATGAGAACGCTCACCAGCGACATTTCAGTCCATTGAGAACTACAAGCCGAAGGCGGAAGTGGCTGATGGTACTTGTAGTTTAGTGATGGCAAACCTTGGCACCCCAGATGTTTTGGAACTACATCTCCCATGATGCGCACCTACACTGCAGAGTGCATGAGCATCATGGGAAATGTAGTTCCAAAACATCTGGGGTGCCAAGGTTTGCCATCACTGTAATGTAGTTCATTCATTCACAGAACTCCCAATGATGCAGGCCCTCAAGGTTTTTAACCAGTTAGCCACTAGGATTGCTTTTACAAGCAGCCAGTGGAAGTGCTGGCTGGTCGATCGGAGCAGATCCTGGTAAAGCCACGGAAAGCGGTGGGAGAATGTCTCCTCCAGATGCTTGTAAAACCAATCCAGTGGCTAGTTAGCCAATAGGACTGCTTTTACAAGTGAGTCGACCGCTGGCTTTAAAAAAAAAAAATGCCTGCAGCTGGTTGTCAAGTAAAAATTGTGACAGCGGGTATGAGGAGAAGATCCCCCCCCCCTCCACTGTCACGGGGAGGGGGGAAGAGGATGCAGGAGCTGGAACAAGTTATATATTCCACCCCAAATACGGTTGGAGCATTTAACATGTTACAAAGGTGAACTTATCCTTTAAGTCCAGAGCTACAGGGCAATCACATGATCCAGGGCATCAATACAGAACCAAAAATGAAAAACAAAATCTTCTCTAATCTGTTTTAAAGAAGAACCGTTTGCGAAGGAAATTGAAGTATCCGGGGATCTGTTTATAAGTTCCTTTTGATGAGACAACATCTGCCACCTGCACAGAAAAAAAAAAAAAAAAAACATAAAATAAAAAAAAAAAAAACAATTTAGACACACACACACACACACACACACACACACACACACCAGCTGCAAAGCACGAAAATTTGCACATATATTCCTTCCCCCCCCCCCCCCCTTACTCCTGTAGCCCAAAAAGCTATACCAAAATATTCCCAAATTATTCTGCTTCAAATTTTCTGTACAAAGCTGCCTGTGTCTTGCATTTAACCGATTGCCTACCGGGCACCTTCACCCCCTTCCTGCCCAGGCCAATTTTCAGCCTTTAGCGCTGTCACACCTCAAAATGGTAATTGCGCGGTCATGCAACACTGTTCCCAAATTAAGTTTTTGTAATTTTTTTTGAGACAAATAGAGCTTTCCTTTGGTGTTATTTAATGACCACTGGGTTTTAAATTTTTTTGCCAAACAAAAAAATACCAAAAATTTTGAAAAGAAAACCTACAAACGTATTTGTTTTGGTTATACAATTTTGCAAACAAGTAATTTTTTTTCCTCACTGATGTGCGCTTATGAGGCAGCACTGATGGCCACTGATGAGGCGGCACCAATATGCTGCATGGATGATCAGTGCTCGGATTAATCGGTGTAAATGTCTGCTTACACAGGAAAGGCGGTTATTGGCTTTCCTTTCCTCACACAGTGACAGCGCTGAGGAAAGGAAATGCTGATAACCGCCATTTGTTTACATGGAATCAGCTGTGATTGGACACAGCTAATCACATGGTAACACGTGATGATGTGCACTTATGAGGCGGCACTGATGGCAGCTGATGAGGTGGCATTGACGGGCACCAATGAGGTGGCACTGATGGGCACTAATGAGGTGGCCCTGATGGGCACCAATGAGGTGGCACTGATGGGCACCAATGAGGTGGCACTGATGATCAGTGTAAATGTCTGCTGCCACAGGAAAGCTGGTTATTGGCTTTCCTTTCCTCACACAGTGACAGCGCAGAGGAAAGGAAATGCTAATAACCGCAATTTGTTTACATGGAATCAGCTGTGATTGGACACAGCTAATCACATGGTAAAGAGCCAATGTCATTGGCTCTCTACTCCGGTTAGTGATGTGCTGTGTCCAAAGGACACGGCTCACCACAATGTGCACTTATGAGGTGGCACTGATGGCAGCTGATGAGGTGACACTGATGGGCATCAATGAGATGGCACTGATGAAGAGGCACTGATATGTTGCACTGATGATCAGTGTAAATGTCTGCTGTCAAAGGAAAGCTGGTTATTGGCTTTCCCTTCCTCACACAGTGACAGCGCTGAGGGAAGGAAATGCTGATAACTGCCATTTGTTTACATGGGATCAGCTGTGATTGGACACAGCTAATCACATGGTAAGGAGCCAAGGTCATTGGCTTTTTACCCTGAAAAGTGATGCACTGTGTCCAAAGGACATGGCTCACCACGATATGCGCTTATGAGATGGCACTGATAGGCTGCCCTGAAGAGGCTGCCCTGATGAGACGGCACTGATATGCTGCACTGACAATCAGTGCTTTGATTATCAGTGTAAATGTCTGCTGTCACAGAAAAGCCAGTTATTAGCTTTCCCTTCCTTACACAGTGACAGTGCTGAGGAAAGGAAATGCTGATAACCGCCATTTTGTTTACATGGGATCAGCTGTGATTGGACACAGCTAAGCTGCAACAAAGAACCAATGTCATTGGCTCTTTACCCTGATCAGTGATGGCAAAGAACCAATGTCATTGGCTCTTTACCCTAATCGGTGATGGCAAAGAACCGATGTCATTGGCTCTTTACCCTGATTGGTAATGGCAAAGAACCGATGTCATTGGCTCTTTACCCTGATCGGTGATGGCAAAGAACCAATGTCATTGGCTCTTTACCCTGATGGGTGATGGCAAAGAACCGATGTCATTGGCTCTTTACCCTGATCGGTGATGGCAAAGAACCGATGTCATTGGCTCTTTACCCTAATCGGTGATGGCAAAGAACCGATGTCATTGGCTCTTTACCCTGATCGGTGATGGCAAAGAACCGATGTCATTGGCTCTTTACCCTGATCGGTGATGGCAAAGAACCGATGTCATTGGCTCTTTACCCTAATCGGTGATGGCAAAGAACCAATGTCATTGGCTCTTTACACTAATCGGTGATGGCAAAGAACCGATGTCATTGGCTCTTTACCCTGATCGGTGATGGCAAAGAACCAATGTCATTGGCTCTTTACCCTAATCGGTGATGGCAAAGAACCGATGTCATTGGCTCTTTACCCTGATCAGTAATGGCAAAGAACCAATGTCATTGGCTCTTTACCCTGATCAATAATGGCAAAGAACCAGTGTCATTGGCTCTTTAACCTGATCGGTGATGCAAGGGACACTGCTCACCACTGATCGCCGCGGTGCGCACCCCTGAGGGCGTGCACAAGTGGCGTGACCGGGAGAAAGTCATATGACGTCCTCTCGGAAGGAGGAGAGTCCCGCCAGCCTATAGCAGATTGATTGAACAGCTGACCAGTAACATCTTATATATTTTATTTAAAAAAAAATGGGTATTATATTGTGTTTGTGTGCAAGAAAATGCATTAGAGTGTTTTTTTTTTTTTACATTGCGTTTGAAAAAATTGCTTCGCAAATACTGTGTGATGTAAAGAAGATTTTTACGTGTACAGTATGTGAGAAGTGTCAGAATTGGTAATGAAGTGGTTAAAGAAAAAAAAAAAAAAAAAAGCTGTGCCTTGCCCATGTAACAGCAAATACAACAAAGGCCAGTCCCGGTGACCCACTAACCATGACCAGCAGAGTCTGCAAGTCTAAAGACGCAGCGTAGGTTTCTAGGACTTCATCCAGCGTCTCCACATACCACGATCCGCTTTTCTTATCCCTCCAGGAGACGTAACCTGATGAGAAAGATCGACAGATTGAGAGAAAATAAATGTAATATGTTTTATAATAAAACCTGCCACCAGCCAACGAAGCAACAGAGAGAGGAGATTTATAAATGGCAGCGGATGGCGGTGGATTCCTCCTGCCTGCTGGAAGGTCTCAGATTGTGGTCTGTACACACACCTGGAAAGGTGGAATAGGACACCAGAATATCGCTGGAGGTGGGCAGGCTTGCCATTGCGTCCGTTTCGTCTCCATCATCCTCATCAGGACGGACAGCAGTGGCGTCAGACTGCAAGGAACCAGTGTCAAATTTCCCGGGGGGGTCTGCAGATTCCACCGATATCCCTCTGTCTTTCTGATCTTAAAAAAAATAAATAAATGATATGATTACATTTCCTGCCCAGGACGATTTTCAGCTTTCAGCGCTGTCACACTTTGAATGACAATTACGCGGTCATGCAACACTGTACCCATATGACATTTATATCATTTTTTTTTTCCACACAAATAGAGCTTTCTTTTAGGTAGTATTTAATCACCACTGGGAATTTTATTTTTTGCTAAACAAATGGGGAAAAAAAAAAAAAGACGTAAAATTTTGAGATTTTTTTCTTAGTTTCTGTTATAACATACCCCAAATAAGTTATTTTTCTACTTCACTGATGGGCACAGATGAGGAGGCACTGATGGACACCGATGAGGGGGCACTGATGAGGTGGGCACTGATGGGCACAGATGAGGGGGCACCAATTGAGGATGCACTGATGGACACTGATGAGGCGGCACCGATGGACACTGATGAGGCGGCACTGATGGACACTGATAAGGCTGCACTGATGAGGGGGCACTGATGGACACTGACAAGGGGGCACTGATAAGGGGGGCACTGATGGACACTGATGAGGCTGCACTGATTAGGGGGCACTGATAATCAGTGCCCTGATATCAGTGTAAATGTGCGCTGTCGGTTACCAGCTCTCCTTTCCTCACGCTTGGGAGGAAAGGAATGCCAAAAACTGGCAAGTTTGTTTTACAATCAGTGCCTCCTTATTACCCTTATCAGTGATTGGACACAGCTATTCAAACGGTAAAGGGCTACTGTGATTGGCATCTGCGATCACAGAGCGCACTGGAAACACGCCCAGGGTGAGGGGCACAGTTCTGGGAGGACGTCCATGAACGCCCTCCCAGAACTGGAAGCCTGTGCTGTAGCCATCTTTCGGCTATAGCGTGGTCAGGAACAGGTTAACTGACCGGTAGGTCAGTGAGCGCCCCCCCCCCCCCCCCCCAAACAGATGCTGTCTTCATTAGGGGTCGCTCACCCACACACCTGCCAAATCAGGGCAAACAGCTGTGTTTGTGCAGCTGCTGGTGAGCGTTTACAATTCTTGATTTTTCTGTGCTTTTGCCTTTTTTTTTTTTTTTTTTAATTAGTGATAGGGTCTCTTTAAAAGAGTGGGGAAGGATGAGAATTTTTTTTCTTTGTAAATGAAAATAAGTGCACATTTTGAGTAATAAAGGAGACCAAAAACCAAAGATGACAAAAAAACTAAAAAAAATAAAATAAAACAGCAAGGCAAATACTTATATAACCACCTCCACCTTTTTCACTCAAAATAATTGTAAACAAAATGATTCCTCTGCAATGCAAAAAGTGACCTATAGATTCATGTGAAGTGTGTATTATAATGAGAGCTCCACTTTTAGAACCACCTATTCGTCGTCCTTACCGCCTCCGCAGGCCTGGATGAAGAAGAGTTTGGGTTTTCCCCCCAGACTCGGACAGTGATGGCCGTTGAAGTAGGTGACAATTCTCTCCACAGGGATCTTTACGCCATCTGTGCCGTACACACTGCCCGGAAACCGCGTGTGCCGCGTCTGAGAAGAAAGATATTCTTTCACTTTAATTAGCAGCTCCATCAGTTTGACAATAAAAAAAATGATATTGAGATATTTTTATATATATATATATATATATATATATATATATATATATATATATATATATATATTTTATTTTTTTAACACTGTCCCTTTCATTATTATTTTGATCACTTTTATTCCTATTAAAAGGAATTTAAACATCCCTTGTAATAGAAATAAGGGATGACAGGTCCTCTTTATTGAGAGATGTGGGGTCTATTAGACCTGAAATCTCTCCTTTTTACCTTTTGAAAGCAAAAGATCAAAAAAAGTTTTTTTAGCATTAGTCCTCCTCAGTAACTCTAAACTGGTAACCTGTAAACATTTTTAAAGCGTCACCGATTGAGATTTTTAAGCACCGTAGTTTGTCACCATTCCACAAGCATTTGCCATTTTAAAGCGGAATACGTTGGGTATCTATTATCTATTTTCCTCGGCGTAATATAATCTTTTATAATTTTACCAAAAATTTGAACTGCACGATTAATCGTTATGACGATTTTTTTCCCCTGTTGCGATTTTGCCCAATTCTTTCTATGCAGAGAATTCTCTCTGCTCTGCTGAAGCCGACAGCCATCAAAAGAAAGGAAAAAAAAAAAAAAAAAGGGACAGTCTGCCAAGTACCACAACATTCTTTAGCAGTGGAACTTAATTATATACATTGTAACAAATTTGTCCTTTAGATCAAAAGGAATACACTTGGGTGTGTAAATGAGGGAATTTTAAACCACTTAAAAGGCCCCATTCACACTTGTGCGACTTCAAAGTCGCGCGATTTTACCGCGATTCCCGGCCGCGATTTCAAGGAATGCCTGTGTAAGTGGCATCAGAATCGCACCAAAGTAGTGCAGGGACTACTTTGAAGTCGGAAAGACTTGAAGTCATACTAATATGAATGGCTGTCGTTGGAAATCATTGGGGAACGACTTGTCATGCTACTTTGCAGTCCCAAATCGTGGGACAAGTCGTATAAGTGTGAAAGGGGCCTAAACCTTTTTCTGACATTTGTTGGTTCCAAGTTAAAATATTTTTTTTTTTTGTGAGAAAATTAACTTAGAACCCCCCCACATATATATATATATATATATATATATATATATATATATATATATATGTGTGTGTGTGTGTGTGTGTGTGTGTGTGTGTGTGTGTGTGTGTGTGTGTGTGTGTGTGTGTGTGTGTGTGTGTGTGTGTGTATGTATGTATGTATGTATGTATGTATGTATATATATATATATATATACACATATACACATATATAAATTTTTGTATAAACCCTAGAGAATAAAATGGTGGTTGTTGCAATATTCTATGTCGCACTACTTGGGCAGCAGTCGTTCAAATGCAATTTTTTGGGAAAAAAATTACACTTAAATGAATAAAAAAAACAAAAAAAAACAAACTAACCAGTAAAGTGAGTCCAATTTTGTTGTGTATAATGTGAAAGATTTTACGCCGTGATAACCGTGATCTTTTTATTCTAAGCAAAAAAAATAGTGATTCTCATTTTGGCCAGAATCGTGCAGCTCTACCAAAAATTGGGTATGTATTGTGTTTTTTTTTTTTTTTTGCATTAATATTCATTAAAGTGTATTTTTTCACCCCCAAAAAAATGCGTTTGAAAACCCCCTGCACAAATACCATGTGACATAAAACATTTAAACGATCGCCAGTTTATTCTCTAGGGTCTCTGCTAAAATACAAATACTGCAGCTGCTGACTTTTAATAAATCGGACACTTACCTGTCCCAGAGTCCAGCGATGCGGGGAACGAAGCCCCCCCGCATTCCCTGCTCCTTCGGCATCCTTACTGTGGGCACCCGGCTGTGGCTTTACAGCCGGGCACCCACTGCGCATGCGGTGATACGACACTCAGTCATCTTGGACACGTGACAGGTCCCAGATGACTGTGCGGCGCCGAGGGGAAGTGATGTCACCAGCCCGGGCACTGAAGGTGGCAGACTACGAGGGACCCCCTAGCAACAGGCATTTAGAGGTGACTAAAAAAATGATTTTTAATGATTTTTAAGCAAATCTTTTTTTTTTTGGTGGCAACACCACTTTAATAGTAATACATCCATATTAGCATCTCACCTCACAGCCATGGGACAGGATGATGACAAGGCAGCAGTTCCTCTTGCTGTGATCTTTGGCGGCCAGAAGTTGGAGCTCCTCATGGATTTCCTGCAGATAAGGGTATATAGTAATATCACCCATCAGCTGGTTATACTGCTATCATTTCTATAGGACAGTGATGTGAACCTTGGCACCCTAGATGTTTTAGAACTACATTTCCCATGATGCTCATGTTCTCTGCAGAGTGGATGAGCATCATGGGAAATGTAGTTCCAAAACATCTGGGGTGCCAAGGTTCACCGTCGTTTCTATAGGACATATCAGGGGGAAATAAGGCACTGACCATTCCTTTCAGATTATTCTTCACGGACACCTCAAAGTGATACGATCTCATCCGCATCTCCATCTTCTGCCGATCGATATCCGAGCCGGTTCTGAAGGACAGTCCGGTGGATTCTGCAAATTCCATGTTATTGATGATCAGGCAATAACCGCACGGATCAAAGATCATTGGATAATCCTGGAAATACGATTTCAAATATAAGTTTTTTTTTTTCTAAAGAGAACCGGTCGCAAATAGGCTTCATTTAGGTAGAAACTTAAAACTTAAGGCCGGCCCCTTTAGCAGGAATAGCAAAATGTAAAACATAAAAAAAAAAAAAAAAAAAGGGTCTATACTGTTTAACCGGTTCCCGACCCGCTCCTGCACATATACGTCGGCAGAATGGCACGGCTGGGCAAAGTAACGTACCGGTACGTTACTTTTAATTTCCCGCCGTGTGCGCCTGCCGAGAGCTCCGTGACCGTGCGGACTCGATCGTCGCGGGCATACCCGCGATCGTGTTACAGAGCTCAAGAACAGGGAGATGCCGATGTGAACAACATCTCCCCGTTCTGCCTAATGACAGCACACTGATCGTCTGCTCCCTGTCATCGGGAGCAGCGATCAGTGTGGTGTCACACACAGCCACGCCCCCAGACAGTTAGAATCACGCCCCTAGGATACACTTAACCCCTACACTGCCACCTAGTGGTTAACCCCTTTACTGCCAGGGCCATTTTTACAGTAATCAATGCAATTTTATTGCATCGATCGCTGTATTAAAGAGGAAGTAAAGCCTCTTAAAAAAAAAAAAAAAAGGGAACCTGCAAGGCAAAGACATAGCATACTAGCTCATTATGAATAACTTACCTGAGAACGAAGCCCCCTAAGCGACCCTCATCCACGACCTCCGCCATCAATTCCGGAGTGACTTACGGGTCTCGCCGCTCTAGCGCTGTCATTCGCTGGAGCGGCAATGACGTCACTCCCACGCATGCGCATGAGAGCGACATATCGTCGTGATCTCGGCATGCTCAGTGCGCCTGCGCGCCGCTGTCATGCACCGTAGACAGCGGTGCCTCTTTTTCTAAATATCTCCTAAACCATGTAGGTTTAGGAGATATTTATTGGACCTACAGGTAAGCCTTAATCTAGGCTTACCTGTAGGTCAAAGTGGTTTGTAAGGGTTTACAACCACTTTAATGACAATGGTCCCAAAAACGTGTCAAAATTGTCCGATGTGTCCGCCATAATGTCGCTGTCACGATAAAAGAAAAAAAAAAATAAAAAAAAAAAAAATCGCTGATTACTGATTACGCCATTACTAGTGAAAAAAACAAAATATTAATAAAAATGCCATAAAACTATCCCCTATTTTGTAAACGCTAGAACTTTTGCACAAACCAATCAATAAACGCTTATTGCGATTTTGTTTACCAAAAATATGTAGAAGAATACGTATCGGCCTAAACTGAGGAAAAAAAAAGTTTTTTTTTATATATTTTTTGGGGATATGGATTATAGCAAAAATTTTTTTCAAAATTGTCGCTCTATTTTTGTTTATAGCGCAAAAAATAAAAACCGCAGGGGCGATCAAATACCACCAAAAGAAAGCTCTATTTGCGGGGAGCCACGTCGCACAATTGTCAGTTAAAGCGACGCAGTGCCGAATCGCAAAAAGGGGCCTGGTCCTTTGGCTGCAAATTGGTCCGGGGCTGAAGTGGTTAAAAACGCCACATAAAAAAAAAAAAAAAAAAAAAAAAAAAGGGTGCTGACACATTTGTAAAATATGCAAAATTATGTAAAAGAATAAGCCACACAGTACAAATGATACCAACCTTTTCTATATCCATTACTTTAGTATTCACAACTGGATTGGCTGAGGAAAGAAGAGAATTGAATTAATATTGCAGCATTAAAAAAAAAAAAAAAGAAAGTCACGATATTAATGTGGCAGCAGCTATACTAATAAGGAGCATCAACATGGCAGATACCAGAAAGGGGTCGCTATATCTGTTCAACAAAACTAATAACACTCTACAGCATGGGCGTCCGCAGGTAGGGGCAAGGGGGGGTCAATTGCCCCCCCCCCCCCACCGCCAGAATCAGCACTGTTAAATTTAGCACAGTGGCTTCGCTATGGGGATGCGGGCAGCCCACACCTGGGTGCCACCCACCAGTCAGGTGACACCATCAAGGTGCTGACAAGCCCCCCTCCCCCCCACTGCGGGCTCTTTTCCCTGCTCAGTCCAGCAGGGAACTTGGACAGGAGAAAGGCGAGCTGCCAGAGGTTTCCCCCGCTCACCCCCCCTTTCTCCTGTCCCACTAGGTTCCGCCGCCCAGCTTCCTGCCCACTACGTTCCTTCCCCATTGGCTATAACTGAGGGCCAATCAAAGATGACTAGGAGAGGAGAGAATCATGGGACATGTAGTCGTGAAGATTGGCGGCTCCATTTTCCACAGGGAGGAGAGGCTACAGCTCGATCAAGAGAGAGTGAGAGACTGCAGCCTGTAAAAAAGGGGGGAGGGAGGGAGAGAGAGAGGGAGAGGGAGAATGGAAAAGGCTGACCCAATCTGAAGGTGTCCTTACAACGTGAGACGTGACACAGCCACGCTGCCCAGCCACACGACAGAGAGCCACGCTGCCCAGCCACACGACAGAGAGCCACGCTGCCCAGCGCCAACAAAGAGAGAGCCACGCTGCCCAGCGCCACCACAGAGAGAGCCACGCTGCCCAGCGCCACCACAGAGAGAGCCCAGCGCCACCACAGAGAGAGCCCAGCGCCACCACAGAGAGAGCCCAGCGCCACCACAGAGAGAGCCCAGCGCCACCACAGAGAGAGCCCAGCGCCACCACAGAGAGAGCCCAGCGCCACCACAGAGAGAGCCCAGCGCCACCACAGAGAGAGCCACGCTGCCCAGCGCCACCACAGAGAGAGCCCAGCGCCACCACAGAGAGAGCCCAGCGCCACCACAGAGAGAGCCCAGCGCCACCACAGAGAGAGCCCAGCGCCACCACAGAGAGAGCCCAGCGCCACCACAGAGAGAGCCCAGCGCCACCACAGAGAGAGCCCAGCGCCACCACAGAGAGAGCCCAGCGCCACCACAGAGAGCCACGCTGCCCAGCGCCACCACAGAGAGAGCCACGCTGCCCAGCGCCACCACAGAGAGAGCCACGCTGCCCAGCGCCACCACAGAGAGAGCCACGCTGCCCAGCGCCACCACAGAGAGAGCCACGCTGCCCAGCACCACCACAGAGAGAGCCACGCTGCCCAGCGCCACCACAGAGAGAGCCACGCTGCCCAGCGCCACCACAGAGAGAGCCACGCTGCCCAGCGCCACCACAGAGAGAGAAAGACTGAGCCACTGCCAGGGTACAGACATGCTACACTACTGACCAAAGTCGCCCCCCGGGGAACCCAGAGTGAGCGATCCTCAAGCCGGAGGGATCACTGCTGTAGTTTCACTGGGTCTGGTAAGAGGGCCTGTTGGCCATTATCCATTACTTATCCTAGGTACGTTGTCGAAAAAGGCGGCTCATGGGTGACCCTAAAATGATGACCCCATCCTGAAAAAAAAGTTCTGCGG